>CM076583.1:984023604-984372441 GCA_034641835.2 Pinus albicaulis | reverse complement strand
GATCAAAACCCTCTGAATGATGGTACACTCAGTTGAATGGTGACATGGACTGACATTTGGACAACTTTGGAAAGAGTGAAAGAAAACCCTAGACCTAATGCTAGTGACCAAATTTTACTTGAAGACTCACTGAAATGACAAAATTTGACCTTGACACTTTAAGATCACTTTGTAAGAGCATGTTTGATCACTGAAGGAAGGCTACAAAGGCTGACACTAACAAGTGGTACTGGGTTAGGACAAGAATTCTAGGTAGAGGCAGTGGACACTGCATGTTACTTAGTTAACGGATCACCCTTCATCAGTGTTGGAGGATAAGACTCCACATGAGGTATGGACTGGTAAGAAACCCTTTCTTTAACATCTAAGGGTATTTGGATGTGATGCATATGTACATGTTCCAAAGGATAAAAGGACCAAGTTTGATAATAAATCTTAAAGGTGCATCTTTATTGGGTATAAAGATGGTTTAAAGGGTTACAAGCTTTGGAACCCAGAAACAAGGAAGGTTGTGTACAGCTAAGATGTGGTGATTAGAGAGGTGAAAGATGTTGTTACACATGAAGTCCTACCAAAGGAACCTGATAAGATAGAGTTTGAGCTAAAGGAGGATGTTTTTAATTTTACAACGTAAGAAGACTCGTAAGAGGAAGAGCCACAAACTCCAAACACTTTGAGAAGACCACGGAAAGAAGACAACCGCAGTTGCATAGTCCATCTTCTTTCTATTCAAATTTTTCTTTAACTATAATCGATGATGATCCCATAACTATCGTGAGGCAGCTTGATTCAGAGGATGGAAAAACTCGAAGGAGACCACGGTTGATGAAATGGCATCCTTGCATAAAAATAAGGCATGGGATCTAGTGGAGTTTCTGGCTAGAAGGAAGCCCGTCGTGAGAAAATGGGCGTTTAAGAAAAAGATGATTGTAGAAGGCAAGGTGGAGAAATACAAAGCTAGGTTGGTAGTAAAAGGTTATTCCCAGGTGTCGGGAATTTATTTTAGTGATATTTTTTCTCCCGTTGCCAAAGTTACTTCTATTATATTACTTTTATCTGTTGCTACTACATTTGATTTTGAGGTAGAACAGATGGATGTGAAGAAAACATTTCTTCACGGAGATCTAGAAGAGAAGATCTACATGAAACAACCTGAAGGCTTTACGATGAAGGGGAATAAAGAACTAGTATTCGGTTAAAGAAGTCTCTGTATGCGTTAAAACAGTCACCAGGGATGTGGTATCAGAAATTTGATACCTATATATGGGGACTTGGATTCACCAGAAGCCAGGAGGATCACTGTGTTTATTTTAAATTAATTGGTGACCATGTTATTTATTTGGTCTTTTATGTGGATGATATGTTGTTTATTGGAAATCACAAAGAAATTATCCAAGATTTGGAGACCCAACTGTTCTCCAAATTTGACATGACAGATCTTGGTGCTGCAAACTATATTTTGGGCATGGAAATTAAGTGAGATCTAAAGAGGAAGCTCTAGTTAAACCAGGTAGGAAGTATGTCGAGACTATATTGCAGAGGTTCAATATGCGGATAGTAAACCGGTGAAAGTTCCTATTCCTCAGAGGTGTAAAGCTATTCGCCGAATGCTTGTCCCAAGACACACAAGAAGAGGAGGATATGTCCCGTGTTCCATATGGAAGTGTACTGATGTATGCAATGGTCTATACTAGACCAGACATTACACATGCAATGGGAGTATTGACTAGGTTTATGTCAAACCCAGGGAAGGAGCATTGGACAATAGTGAAGCGAGTTTTCAGATATTTGCGTGGTATTATTGATTATGGCTTGTGCTACCAAGGAAGACCAGGATTGGAAAGAGTGTTGGAAATTCGTGATTGTGTTGATGCAGACTAGGCTGGAGATCTGGACCAAAGAAGATCTACAAGTGGGTATGTGTTTGGCCTATTTGGAGGTGCAGACAATTGGATGAGTAAAACACAGTCTGTAGTGGATCTTTCAACTACAAAGGAAGAATACATAGTAGCCACTCATGCAAGAAAGGAAGTAGTTTGGTTGGAGATATTGTGTTCAAGTATGGGGTTGGTACAGAAAGACATAAGGATATATTGTGATAGCCAAAGTGAAATTTTCTTAGCTAAGAACCCTGCTTATCATTCAAAGACAAAGAACATTGATGCTCAATATCACTTTGTGAGAGATATGGTTGAGGCTAAAAGGGTGTTGCTAGAAAAGGTGGACACTTTGAAGAATGTTGTAGATGCATTGATGAAGTCTGTGAGCACTCAGAATTTCTCTTCGTGTAGAGAAATAATGGGTGTTGAAGAATTGGCCCAATGACTAAGCTCTCCTGTCGCCCCTTGTGGAAAGAAAAAAACAAGTGGGAGAATGTTAGGTATGTGTTATATTCTTTCCACGACTAGCCCCACGCGTTGTACATTGCGTTGGACGCAACAGGGGGGTCACATGGGGGGAGGCCGCACCCCAGCAAAAATTCTTTTGGTGTGCGGACCCACTCATAGGTGGACCCACCCATGTTTTGTGCATGATTTTGCACATGGTTTTGGGGTACGATGGTTTTCGGCCCCTGGTATTTTGTAGATCTGGTCAAGGGAACTACGGTTATGTTCTAATCCAAGGTTAATGGATTGGGGTTTATGTATGCTTTGGCATGTATATATATGTGTTGTAACACTAAAAGGAATATAATGAAAAATCAAGCTGGTCGTCCCGATTTGGGATCTAGGGGAAAATCTCTGTGTTTATCTGTTTTATGTTTTATGCTCTCGCTATTGTTTATTTTCTGTTATAAGATTCGTGTGTAGATAATTTCTGTTCAGGGTTAAAACCTACAAGGATGAGGGTTATTCTCCTCCTTAAACCTTTTGCACAGCGCAGTGAAAACATGAGGCCCTAAAGTGTCCATGTGATTTGATCCTTGGACCTCCTCATATGAAATTCCACCATCCTCAAGATTAGTTGCTGAAATAGAAAGTGGAAATTTACTCATACCTTGGTGGATCTGTGGACCTTCTTGTGTGGTTGCAATGGATTTTCCTCCAATGGCTTCTTCATCTATATATGTTTAAGGCTACTCCTTCAAAGCTGTAGGAATGTTGGTACAATCCTCCTCCCATGGTGGAATGGATTTTTCCTCCTTTGTCCTCTCTCCATCAAAGGTTTGAATCAACCTTTGAGAAAATTCTGCAAAAGAGCTTACCCTTTAATGGACCAAGGGTTTGAACCACCAAACATAGGATTCCTCCTCCATGTATAGCGCTGCAATATCCATTGCTTCTTCCTTTTCCACTGGATGCAGCAATAAAATTGTTGACATTGCAACAAGATGATGAGCTTAGTGGAAATGAGTCGCCTTCACTAAGTGGGCCTGCAGGCTATTTTTTGCGCAAAGTCTATTTTTAGACTATGTCTATTTTTAGACATATGGATCATGTTCTATGAGTTGCAGGATGCTATTTGTGGATGGTTGGTCAAGTCGGAAAAAATAGATGGACTTATATTTTTAGACATACTTGGCGGAATCTATTTTTAGATTGCCAGTCTAAAAATAGATATGTCGAATATTATTAGCTCTTAATAATATTTGGACTCTAAACATTATCTTATCCTCTTGGAGCACTTCAGTTAAGTGCACAGAAGTGGCACATGCAGCTGAAAGAAGGAATTATGCTATTCCTGAGGGTTAAGTGAAGCTATTGCATGGAGACTTCAGTTAGAACTCATGTGACAGAGTTTGGTGGAGTTGATTGAGGAAGTTAGTGGAGTTGTATTCAGTTTAACTCAGTTAAACATAGTTGAGCTAGTTGTATCTAGTCTAACCGATTGATACACTAGTGAGAGTGGTGTGAATTAATTATTAATTAATTCACTAATTATTAACTCATTAATCAACTGAATAATACATCAGTTAACTACAGTGCATGGACAGTTTCAGTAGAGACCAGTGGAGAGGTAGGTGAAAGAGCAGTGTGACTATCAGTTGTGACTATACTGGTGCATGAGTTTGCACCACACATTGATGGAGATGCCAATGAGGATTGTGCAGTGCATACCAGTGGGATTCGAACTTGGATCAAGCCATTATTCATCTTGGATTGCACAGTAGAGGCAGGCTAATAGGTGGAGCAGATTGGAGCATGTGTTTTGTATGATCTGAGCTTGTGTAGTGTGTAACAATTGGAGATTGTACTGAGAGCTTGTGAGGAGTTTGTAAAATTATTGTTACATGATCTCTATCATTATAATATACAGATAGTTGGGGGTTTTCAGCTTTAAGCTTTCCCATAAATACTGTGTTTATATGTGTGATTGTTTATGGTTTTAATGTGCACATGCGATTGTTTATATTTCCGCAAATTGATGATCAATAGTAGAAGAGGTTATGTATTATCCATGAAGCTAAAATAGTGTGTGATCAGGATAATCTCGGTGAATAATTTAACAGTTATTCAAATTTCTACAAAAAATGCCTCCAGCTTCTTCTCCCAAGCTCTAGCTGAAGTAACCCCGTCAAATGTAGACAATAGAAGCCTATTGCCTCTGATTTCCCCTTTTCCATAGGGCCTTCTCTCCTCCATCTACTGAATAGACTGTGAGAATGTTGTAGCTCTCCTGAATGCTACAGAATGGGGTTTATAGTCACCCAGGTACTTGCTTAAGATTTGGAAATCCAAGCATCTCCCATGTTGGTCTTCAAGAGAATAGGAAGTGCATGGACCTTCCTCTTCTCCCCTTTCTTATCCTCCTCCTTAGGGAGGCTCTTCTTTATACCAAAAATAGATGAGATCAGTCTCATCTTCTTCATCATTCTCCTTTGAAATCGAACTCACAGGCTATGCCAGTTCGATGCTCTGATACCACTGTAATGTTCCTTTTTCAGAAACATTTTCAATCGACAAAGAAAATATATTCCAGAGATAGACTACAGGGGAATTTAATGGATTTTTCACCTTTAAACAAAGGATGAGCTCCAGAGGCTACCTGGCCCACTAGCAGACTCTGTCTATAGAGTGATTGTCAAAGTACAATATCCCCAATAGGGAAATACAACAAGATTGGGAATCTCCCAATATTGCAGCTACAATAATAATTTCTTAACAAGATTGGGAATCTCCCAATATTGCAGTTACAACAATAAAAAATACATCAAATGGAAATAGCAGTGACTCATGAACACATAAAATTCCAGAGAATCCAATGGCCATCATATATTATGACATAGCAGCAATAAGTATACAAATATTGAGGAAGAATGATCACTCAAGCAAAGCGCTAGAAGCCTCAAGAAACCTGTACATGTAAACATGAAATAGCTGCATAAATAAAGCCCTAGGCCATGACTGTGCAGTTTATAGAGGTACTGCTGCATACAATATAATAATACAAGGATATAACAATATGAGGCTCAAATAAAGTGGGGGAGCATGATCTCAACCCTTGAAAATACAATACATAAATCCTCTAAAAGGATTGGCTGAAATCTATACAAAAATGGCATTTTGCATAAATGTCGGAGTTGTTGGGCAACAACAACTCAAGAGATGGAAATACATGGAGAGGGCTGAAATGTTTGCAACAACTGAAGAATCCTCCTCCAATATAAATCTGAAGTGAAAGGCTGATCCTTTCACCCAAGACTTCTCCTCCAAATGGATGTCAATCCCTCACAGCAAATAATCACCAATGAGAACGTTGTCTAAGAGAGGGATTGCGCTGCCTCTGATGGAAACTGGTTGGAATGATGCCAAAGATGGTGGGATATGCTCAAGAACCACCTTTTCTGATCTCCCAATGAATAGAACATCTCTCCACTGAAAAACAAGCTCCGGATGGTGTGTGGAAACCTCCCCAGCAACACTGCACAATATCTGCTGCAGAAACTTGGCTAATGTAGATGGTTGAAGTTATGGCTTGAATGCCTAAATATGGAGAATGGAGTGCAATCCTTCATGAGCTAGTCAAGAAGGAGAGGAAATCCTCAACAGGACTCCCTCGTGCCCGAAGGCACTGCAGCTCTGTTGAAAAACAAGAGGCAGCAACAAGTCTCCAAGACTTGGATGTAAAAATGATAAAAGATAGTCTCAATGGCTGCCTTTCTCCTCTTTTAAAAAATGAGCCTTCCCTCCATGGGCCCTAATTTGAATTAGGGTTTCCTCCCTCTAGAATCTTCCCTCCTACGTTGTCCCACATAGTGCTTTCCAACTCATGCCACGTAGTTTGACTTGGTCAACCTTGGCCAAGCATGTATGAAAAACCCTCCTTTCACACATGGAGGTGTGAAATCCAACTCCAATATGATCCTCTTTCATACATAGAGGATTTTTATTCTCTAATGATGCAAAGAATGGGTCCCCTACCCATTTTATTCATCTCCTTAACAAAAATTAATGTTCCATAAAATTTGGAACATTACAATTATCCATGCCATGGGAAAATTGTCTGATCTTATGATTGATCAGCCTTTGTTGACTAAATATAATGATCTAGGGAACCCTACAGTGACTGTCCATATTGAAAATCATCCCATAACCAATACTTTTATTGATCTAGGGGCAGCTATTAATGTCATGACTAAAGACCTCTTCATCTCTCTAGGACTTCATGGACTTAGACCTACACACACAGTGCTTGAATTAGCAGATAGGTCCCCTGTCAAGCCTGAGGTAATGATAGAATATGTGGTCATCATTGTGGCTTCCTGGAACTATCTGGATGACTTTGTCATTTTACAAACCAAATCTAACCTGGGGGGTCATCCTTTGATCTTGGGAAGACAATGGCTAGCCACTGCAGACGCATATATTAGATGTAGGTCCAGATCTATGGTGATCTCAGATGGACATGCCACTCAAAACCTGAACCTTTATCCCCCAGAAAAACCTCATATGGATTCGAGTAGTCCCTGGTGGGATGAATTTGCACCTGAATCTGATCATTCCCTACCTCTTCTGACGCTTGGAAAAGCACAATACTTTAAGGATGAAACAGAGGATGATATCATTAATGGTTTTATTAGTAATTCACTCCCTGTTGCCGCCATTAGAGATTTGGGAGAAGAAGGTGAGGAAGATGATGAAATTATTGAACATTTGAAGACAACTCCACTTACTATCAATAGTCTCGTTGAAATCGAACCTAGAAAATGTTTAAACATCAATCCTAACCTGACTGCTGAACAAAAAAGATTGCTGATACAACTGTTACAGAAATACAAAAAGGCATTTGTATGGGACTATACTGATATCATAGGAATCCATCCTGGCCTATGCACTCACCGCATTTACCTTTAAGAAGATTTAAAACTAGTTAGACAACCTCAGCGCCGAATGAACCCCGCACTTAAGGAGATAGTGAAAGAAGAATTGCAGAAACTCCTTAATGTTAATTTCATCTACCCCATTTCTAATAGTCAGTGGGTGTCTCTGTTTGTCATAGTTCCGAAGAAGAATGGCAAATGGAGAGTCTGTGTTGACTATAGAAAACTTAACAAGGCCACTCAAAATGACCATTTTCCTTTACCATTCATTGATCAGGTCTTGGACACTCTTTCTGGAAAAAAATTATTTTCATTTCTAGATGGTTTTAGTGGCTATAATCAAATACAGATTGCTCCAGAAGATCAAGACAAGACAACCTTTACTTGTCCATGGGGTACTTTTGCATACAAAGTCCTTCCCTTTGGCCTCTGTAATGCACCAAAAACCTTTCGAAGGGAAACATTGGGTATTTTTTTTTATCTTTTGAATGACTATCTTGAAATATTTATGGATGATTTTACACCCTATAATGATGCCTTTGAGAGAGCATTAGCTAACTTGGAAAAAGTGTTGGAACATTGTGAACAAACTATTGTTGCTCTGAGCATGGAAAAATGCCACATGATGATGACCGAGGGAATTGTGTTGGGACATTTCATTTCAGCAGATGGAATCAAAGTATATCTTGCAAAAAATGAGGTAATCTCGAAAATCCTAACCCCTAAGACCCCGAAAGAGGTACGTGGTTTTTTGGGACATGCAGGATACTATAGGAGGTTTATAGAGAATTTTTCAAAGATTGCATCTCCTCTATTTTCATTACTTATGAAAGATGCGGATTTTTTATGGACAGGGAAGTGTGAGAAGGCCTTTTTTTAAGTTGAAAAAATATGTAACAACAACACCTGCTTTACAAGGACCAAACTGAGAATTATCATTTCATATTGCTACAGACGCATCTGACATGGTTGTGGGTGTTGTTTTGGGAAGCTAGAGGAAAAGAAACCTTACACCATTTATTACATCAGTAAGAACTTAACTCCAGCAGAACTCAATTACAGTGTTACTAAGAAGGAATTCATAGTATTAGTGCATGCTATCAACAAATTCTGGCACTATATCATCGGGTACCAAGTATTTTTGCACACTGACCATGCTGCAATTCAATTTTTAATGAACAAGCCTGTTACTAATGGTAGAGTTACATGATGGTTATTGTTGTTACAAGAATTTGATATTACTATTTTAGATAAACCCAGAAAAGATAATGTAGTTGTTGATTTCCTTTCTAGATTAACTATAAGTGATGACTCCACTGCCACTGAGGATTCTTTTCGAGATGAGTATATTTTTTCCATCTCTACTCACTCACTGTGGTATGAATATATAGCCAATTACCTTACTTCAGGAACATTCCCACAAAATTTTTCTTCCAAGGAAAGAAGGAGGATTATACAACAAAGTGCTATCTACTCCTAGATAGAAGGCAATCTCTATCACACCGAGCCAGATTTTCAGATTAGGTGATGTGTTAGAGAAGATGAGGTATTTGAGATCTTGAATGCTTGTCATGAGGAACCTTGTGGAGGACACTTCGCTGACAAGAGGACAGGACATAAAGTACTCTCAACAGGGTACTACTGGCCAACTCTATTCCAGGATGCCAAGAAGTTTGTGAAAGGATGTGATAGTTGCCAAAGGATGGGCTAGCCTATGAAATCAGATGAGATGCCATTACAACCCCAGATAGTAATAGAACCATTTGAGAAATGGGCCCTAGAATTTGTGGGGCCAATTAATCCTTCATCACAGCAAAAATAATACATATTGGTCTGCACCGATTATGTCACAAAATGGGTTGAAGCAAAGGCACTAACTAGAGCAACAGAGCAGGCTATTTCAAACTTCCTGTTTCAAGATATTTTTGTTCGCTTCGGGATACCCAAAGAGATAGTGATATATGGGGGGCCTCAGTTCACATCTCATTTGATCAAGAAGTTTGTTGAAAAGTATGGAATCCATCACAGAATCACTACACCATATCACCCACAAGCAAATGGTAAACTAGAAAGCATCAATAAAGTCATTGAGGGAATCACAGTAGCCAACCACCAAAGAAACTAGGCCGAGAAACTTCCATAGGTACCATGGGCTTATAGGGCAACATGGAGGAATACTACAGGCTTCTCACCATATGAATTGGTGTATGGTAAGAATCCCTTATTCCCCATAGAATTTTAAATAAAGACATTAAGAACAACATTCCAGGTCTATCTGGATTTGAGTACAACACAGACTCAAAGATTGAACCATCTCAATGAGTTGGAAGAGAAACAGCTGGCTTCCATTCAACAAACAGAGATCATTCAACAACAAAGCGCTAGATGGCATGATGGGTTTATTAAGAAGAAAAATTTCCAAAAAGGAGATTGGGCTCTTTTGTACGATTCAAGGTTCAAATATTTCAAAGGCAAGCTCTACACGAGATGGCTAGGTCCTTACGAAGTGGATATGGTATTTGAAAATGGGACTGTACAATTGGTCACCATTGACAGTGCTAGGATGTCGTTACTGTTTAATGGGCACCGTCTAAGGTTATATCATCTGTTATCTCAAAATCAGACCCTGATAGGCTGCTGATCAAGAAGACCTTGAGTAACTGTTTCAAACCAGACTTTTGATTGAGGCTTAGCCTCCTCGACCTAAGAGGGCTCTCTCAATAGGTTTATGATTTTCAAATAAGGATTAGATGGCTAACTCTATGAGTAAAATGGATAAAATGGATAATTGGTTGTACTACTAATCAACAAACATCTATTGGGCTTATGAAGTCAAGTGTATTTTCACAAAACATGGGTATCAGTTTCAATTGGAAGTCAGGGAATTTCAAGGTTTAGATGCATCAAAATAACAATAGGACAGAAAATAACACAGTTCATGAACATATGAAGGAAGTTAGAGAACCTTCAGTGAATTCTAAGTAACATACATTCATGCCACTGCAAGTAATTGAAATATGAAAAGCATAAGAATATCAAACATCCATAACCCTTTCTGAATCCTGAGTGATGAAACCAATATCTCTGTATTAATATGAAAACACAGTTTCTTGCTACAACAAAACAGTATGCTTGCTTACGAAAATTGCCAACCCTATGCAATTCGACTTCCTGTCCTTTATAGAGACATCATTACATTTCTTGGATTCCCTCCAAACACTTGAGAGAATTTGAATTTGCTAGCTTGACACCTATTAACTGCTAAAACAAACTTTAATTACATCTGACAGTTTAAACTGTCTGTTCCAGAGTCCTAATACAACTAGGATTAAAACTCTCTATTACACCTTAACAACCTTATCCAAATAATAAATCTTCTATCTGACAGCTGCTCCTCCTAAACTTCGACCTTGATGATGTCCATCTCCTTGCTGTTGAACTGTAATGATCTACTTCTTACCTGCCTTGAAAAATAGGAACATGCTCCCTGCAAAATAGGTGTACTGCTTCATTTATGTTTCTTCACAACATCTACTAACCAATTTGTGCTCAAAACATGTGGCAAAGTCATATTAAAATCTTGTGACTTCGTCCTCCCAGCTGTGCCCGAAACAAAACTTTGAAGAAGTGCCAAAAAACATTAACATTACTACGCTACGAAACTGTCTGTTGTTTTCGTAGCGCAAAACTTCACCTCTGAAAACTTCATTTGAAACCTTCAATTTTCAATGTTTTTCCATTGGATCTTCTTTTGTGGTATTTATACATCCTCTAGCAGCATCATGGTTTCATAAACATACCAGTTTCCCCTTTGAAAGCTTGCAAAATTGATAAAACTGCATCCTACAGCAGTTTTGTAGCGCGCTATGAAACTGTTGTGCATGACACCTACAGCAGGTTTGTAGCGCACTACGAAACTGTTGTGTCTTCTCTTTTCACAACTTGTTTCCAAAAATTTTAGTTTCCCACCTTTACTACCATCCTTGAAGTTATATATAAGCCCTCAATAATCAACTTCTAACTGTTTTCAAAAATGAAACCTTTCACAAAACTCCAAAAATGTATAAGGAGATGTCACTTACTATTCACATAGATTTTTGCTGTGGTTGATCTTCAGGCTTTGCTAGCTATATTTGAAGGTCTTCAACCTGCCTTTTAAGCTTTCTATTATTAGCCCTCAGTTTGGTGTTAACCATTCTTATGAATTTTGCTTCCTTGATTGCAGGGACAGTCCATATGAAAAATTGATCCTAACTGCTAATTGATTCACTATTTGAAACCTTTTCCAGCTCCCACAAACCTTTCAACCTCTCAAATTTCAACCTGTCCACAACATCCATTCTCACTTTCTTCCTCAATTTATCAATCTCAATGTTTGCAAGTTTGAGTTTGTCTTTAACCTCCTCATAACTACTCCTTTCTCTCTGAGTATTAAATACTCTATTTTTGTCTTCTTCAAATATTTGAGATGATGTATTAATGGGTTCGTCAAAAACACTTGCATCCTCACCTCCAATTTGTTCTATCTCCATGTCTGGCTATTGCATTTTCTTAGACTTCCTAGTATGTGGTTTTCTAGGCTTAAAAACAAATTCTGACACCTCATCCTCAAAGTCTAATTTTTTGGATGTTTTCAATTTCTTTGATTTGCCACCTGTATCCAGCTTTATGAACTCTGCTTGAACCAGGGGAGACTCCTCAATGTCAATAGCTTGTAATATATCATTCAAGTCACCTCTTAATTGTAAATTTTCATTTGTGACCACAACCTTACCCTTCTCCTTTGACCCTTGACTCCTAGTCAACTTCTTCTGAGCTGTTTTACTAATTGACTGTTCCTGGATTGTCTTTTTGACCTCAGTTCTCTTCTTCTGTGTGGATTGAGGAGTCTTTTGGATATTTAGTGATGGCTTTATCATAGGTTCCTTAACCTATTTCCTGGGCTTAAGCTTGACAAACCTCCTTGATTTTGTTTCTGCATGTTCAGTAGTCTTTGATGAAAATTTTTCTTTTACTTGAGGGCTAGCACCTCTTCCTTCAACCCCTATTCCACTCAAAAAGAGAAATGCAGACCATTCTCTTTTCACCTTCTGAAGCTCATGCAAAACTATTAACTTGACTAGACCATGATGAAATAAAGAGGTTTCACATGCCTGAGTTTTCATCTAAACTTTTTCTGCCATTTTGGCCAGACTTCGGAATAGAAAGTAAGGTAAGTTTAGAGAGATTATTCCTGTGGAATGCAATAGGAGTTTAAAGTGAGAAGTGTACACCTTGTGATATCTCCCTTCGCAGGTGAAGTATCTTTGAATATTGTAGAGCAGATTGGAAAATGCATCCTTGACATAATTTTTTGGCACATCTTTATTCAAATCAGTGTCCATAAACTCTGGTTTCAAAAAGATTTTACAGGGTTGTATTTCAAACCTAAAATTTTTAAACTATCTTTCCTCCCCTCTTGGGATTTATGTGACTGTTGATATAACTTCAGGAGAAATTGGTAAATTTAGGAAACCAACCTTTGTGTTTGACCCTATGAAGTTGGTAGAAAATTCTTTGGTGACCTGATTATGCCCTCCTTGAAGCTTTTCACAGAACCTCCAGCAACTTACTTTCTTGAAAGCTTCTTCAACAGATTTATCCCTGGTGATATTTTTTAAACCTTCAGGTTCTATCCTCAGGCAGTGACCTGACCAGTGATTTCTTCTTTCTTCTGCCATCTTCTTCTTGGAAATCCCGTGTCTTCAGCAAAACTGTAATAAACTCCTTGTTGGACAAACTGGCTCGCTTGAGAATTTATTTCAGCCTCGCCTAATGGAAGACTCTGTCACACTTGATTTAAAACCCTTGTTTCAATCAGCAACTATTTTCATGTAATTTTTCTTTCTGATCTATTTCATAGGATGATGGTATTCATGTAATTTCCTTTTCTGTACCAATTTTTCCTGGTTATTATCTTTTTTTTAAGAATAATATAAGGGTTTCCTTGGCTGCTACACATGTAACAAACAACAGCCACGAATACTTTTTTTTATGATTCATTCCATAAACAGCAATAACCGTGCCGGCCAAACACAACAACATGAGTGCTACAAGCAGGACACCGCCAATTCAAAATCTTCCTCCACGTCACCTCAGGTATGTCATTAAAAAGGAAAACGTTGTCATTGATGGTTCAGTGATTAATTGGAAAAGTAATGCAATTCCTGTGCCGTCACTATTAAGGTGGTGGTGGGGGGGGGGGGAATATGACTTGAAATCATTGTAAAAAGGCCGTAATCATAAATATCTATTAAATTCGTATGCACCTAAGTAATAATAGAATTGCCAATGATGACCGAATCTGGTTGGAAAAGAGCGTGTGTACGAAATCCCATTACTTTCCATAATGAGGCATTTATGAATATTAGTGTGAGGTATGATTCGGTAAATACATTAAAGTCGTCACCTCCCATCAACCTCATCGACTGAAACCTTGCATCCTCATTGTAAACTTGTCAATTGGGATAAGCAAAGACGCCGAGAAGCAGGGAATTTAGAGACACAGTGATGTTATAGTGGGGTTGAACAGCAAATAAGTGAATTCAGAAATGCAATGATATTACAGTGTGACTGAACAGAAAGAAGAAAATTTAGAAACAAATAGCAGAGATGGGTGGAGCAGTGGTCAGGAATGAGCCGGATTCTATGGACGCCTTGTAGAATTTTCCAGAAGCCTACCATATATTCATAGATGCTGGATGGATTGAGTTTTTCCAGAAGCTTCAAGGCTCAGACGAGGCGATGGCAATTGAATTTGCTCAAAAATTGAACAATAATCAAACTTGAGTAAGGGGAGTGCAAGTGGAGGTGACTGAAGAGGTAATTTCCCAGGTAATTTCATTGCTAGTAGAGGGGAGAAGGTGGTTTAACAGAAAAATCAATGACCCCTCCTTGAAAGAAGACTTCCTAGTAGGGGAAGAAAAACTAGAGAAGAAAGGGAGAAGAATTGACAGATTGCCACTTCCTCATCCTTGGGAATATGTTTCCTTGGGTTTGATTAAATATATCACTTGTGAGGGAAGATCCACGATAGTGTTCAACTATCATTTTCCTCTGCTTAATCACATTTGGCACCAGAAAAGAATTAATCTTCCATTCTATCTGTTAGGGAACATTAAGCATATGGCAGCAGCAGTGAAAACAACAACAGACCTAGAGGCATGTGTGACCAATCACGGACTCATTAAGCTAATCGTGATGGATGCCCTGGGCCAGAAAGGAAAAATGTGGGAATAATTCAAGTGAAAGAGGTCAAGGAAAAGCCGGGGGAAACAGACCACGACTTCAGGAGGAAGTCAGGCAGAGGTGGAAACCTAGACTCAGCCTACTGGAGTTAGGATTGGGAAAAAGCCTATTAATGAACCAATTGGGGATAGAAGACCAAAACAAAGAGTGAAATTCAACATACCTGCAAAACCTTTGCCTATGGCTGAAAATTAGATGGAAGCAGAAGTTTTAGAAGAAGAAAGGAAACTCTCCTCATCGGGTAACGACGAAAGCAATGCCTTGTTTTTAGAAATTGAAATTCTAAGAAAGGAAAATGAAGACGTAAAGAGGAAATTATCTTAGGGGAAGGAAATCCCGATGTCTGTATGCATGACATGTTTTCAAGACTTAACAACAGCGAGATATAAGGCCCGTAGAGAAAATATCAGTCCAATGGAAACATAAACATAACAACAGGAGGTTGTTACACAAGAACCTGCTGATGATACTGCTGTTACAGAAGAACCAACAGTTAACGAAGAGCCTCCTGTAATAATTAACCTAGAAGCTGACCCACAAGAACCTATGGAGGCCACTCCTATTGTAGAAGAAACAACAATGGACACAGAGGCTACTCTAGGTGGAAACAAAGGGGACGACACACAAGAACCCACCGAGAAGGCTGCTGTTACACAAGAACCAGCAGCAGAGGCGGAACAACCCCATGTAGCAGAGGCTGGTACACCCATTGTTGATGAAGATATTGAATGTAGGAGAACACCGAGTCCCATATTGGGATGGAGTTCTGATAAAATCCTGTTAATTTATGAGTTACAAAAGTAGAAACAGGAAGGAATCTCCCTTCGGGATGGGATGATTTCGCTAAAGGAGCATTCGAGAGAAATAGACACTTTATGTGAAAGATGGATGAAAGCGAAGTTGAAGAAAGGATGGGAGAATTACAAAAAGAAGGAAACTCTGAAGAAATAGGAAGAACAGTTGTTGCTGTTACAACAACAGGTTCAGGACCTCACCATAGACAAACAAAAACTTCATGACCTCTCCCTCAACTTGTTGGGTTGTACGTGGCCTTCTCCATCCTATCCTAATTTTCTATGGGAACGTTACTTCTTGTTTCAAATGAAAGACATTATGGAGGATAGACGCTATTTATGCTCTTCCACTCGTACATTTCTAGATGTTTTCTGTGCCTCCGATTTTGATGAGCAAAGATTGCTATGTGAGTTATTCTTACACAATATTATTTGTGAACATGTGAGTATACAAATGGTTGTGGCAGTATTCTCCTATATGGGATATCTTCAATTGAGAGCTTTTGTGTCCTTCATGAAGAATCAGATTGAATGGAATCTAGCCATTAAATCTATGGAGACTAATGAGGAGAAGATGACATTATGGTTCGGGCAGAACTGAGATGGGCTGTTGATTTGAGACGAGAATTCAGGAGAATGTTGAGTACCCCTGGGATTAAAGAACTGTAGAGCTATAAAAAGGGTCTCTTTCACCTCTAATTACCTCACATTAATATGTCAATCCGGGAGCGTTTTGTTATTACAAAGAGTGACTCAATCCGAGGCTATCATTTGTTAGAGTAATGCTAGTAGTACAGTGCCTAAGAAATACAAGAGTAAACGGATGCTTGACTATAATTAAATTACTTCAAAGAATAAATCACACACTCAGAAAACTCAACAGCTTATCAGTCAAGGGTTCGGCAGTGATAACCCATCCCTTCGGAAACTGATGGAAAGGAAACTAGAGCATGGACCACGAGCCTGGGAGCTAGACAGTGACTGCCAATGCTCACTACAGCTTTAGATCATCTCTCACACCAAACCAACAACTGCAGGCAAATGGAACAGCAAAGCGAATAAAGGATTGAACAGCAATTCTGGAATAGAACAGCAAGTCTAAAATGGAACAACAATTGAATAGCTAAGTCCCACGGGTTGTAACCAAACTTAATTAACTCAAATACTCTCTTTGCAATCAAATAACATTCTTTCACTCTAAAGGCAATTCACACAAATCACACTAAAGGAACAGCAATAACGATTAATGAATTATGAAACAGTACTGATAAATTAGAAACGCACACAACGCAAACGTTTAGTATAACAGCTCTGTAACATAACAGTAAGAACATGCAATGAACTCTTGAAAGGATTAATAACTTGATACGGAGTCAACACACGATTCTATCTGCAAAAACCTCAATGATTCAATCTTTAACAGAGCATGTAATATGAACTTATAAAGCATATCAAATTACCAAATAACAATAATAAACAAACCACACAGAAATAAAGTTGTAATGGTACAGAAGCAAGTGTCCTTCGGGGCCGGGCCCTTAGCCTCCAAGGATACACCGCTTGAAGTTAATCCAGTCGCAGAGATGAAATAATCACCAAACTTTCATTAATGCATCGGTCAAAAATACATTGAACCAGTTCTCAACGAAACTTAATAATCAAAGCTGATGTTTTACAGAAATTACATAAAAGCGTATCCTTCATCTCTACATCTATCTTATCCCAAACTAACAGTGCTGTCTCTTTATATAAAGACGACGGCGGAGATGTCCAAGTGACAAGGTAAATAAAGCAGCGATCCCTCAGGATCGAAGATCCTGAGGGATTCACCAAACTGTTAACTCTTCATCTTGTCTTTTCTTTTGCGCTGAGCTGGTGTCTTCTCCTTCTTTTCCGAGCCGATTTTCTTTGATCTGTTTATCTTTGTTTGCGTTCGGTTCTCGTCCAGAGGGACAGCAGTTATCTCGACTTTGTCCTTTCCTTTGGAACGGCAATCCCTCATTTTCTCCTTTTCCTGTATAGAAAATAACCATTATCAGTGGCTAAGTCTTGCATATTAATTCTCACATGTTTTGTTATAGTTCCTTATTACTTTCCAAATTCATGACACAAAAAGGTTCACAAATTCTATTAAAAAGCCACTGAAATAAGCATCAAAAGCATACCTTTTTAGTACTCCACACACCCCCCTGCTTACCTTGTTTCATGTCCTCATGAAAACATTGTAGTTGACATGCAATGCAGTGAGAGAATATGCTGGAGAAGGAGTCTCATGCGGAGGCCTACAACCATGTTGAGTGATTAGATAGTCAAAGAATTGACCTGTTTGCCCCTCAGGCATATCATACAGGGCCTGGTATCCGGGTGCAGGGTGCCAAATAATTGGAGTGTGAAATCTATATCCTAACCAGGATGACCCTGCTTTCAGAATGCTCTCGCCATAGAGGTTCAAACGGTCGGCAGCTAACTCAAAGTTCTCATACTTAAATGGTTCCCTGAGCTGGATGTTTGGATCAGAGATTCGGTATCGAAATTTGGCTGCATTAATGGCCAAGTCTTTGATGGAAAGAAAATACTCTAAACTCTCTCGAATAAGTGCCTCATGCATGGGTCCTAATGTTTCAATGGCACCAGGAGCCCTTATAAGATTTCTATGAGCTTTCCACAACTGTACTGGGTTCCTAGGCTCAGCCCTAACCCGTAAATCTAGACCATTTTCCTGACCCTGGAAAGTATCATAGGCTTTGAGCCACTTAATCTGATTAACCCCGAATGAAATGACTGCTTGGAATTGGATGTCTCCAATGAAAGGGCCAGGGTTTAATTCAGTCTCCTGACTTAACACAAGGTCGTGCAAATAAAGTTCACACAACAATCTCTGGACTTTCACCCCATAATGTTTACAGCAGTCTATAAAGTCATTGACGGTGTTAATTTGTATAGGGGTGCCTGCTTTAACAGCTTTGATTTTTAATTGTAAATACCGTTCTAATAAAAACAGAGCATAGTTTTTAGCAGGAGCCCTACATGCTAAAACATCATTGTATAAAGAACACAAGTCATTCATCCGTTTGATAACAGTATTTAGTCTACTGGTTACCTGTGCAACATCCTCTTGTTCCTTTTTCCAACCTTCAAAGGCCTGGCTTTTGGATTGACTGACGTCCCTTAATTGCTGCTGTAACTCTTCATATTTTTCTCGGGGAACCGTTTGCTCTCTAAGTTGTTCGGCTTCTTGCTGGGCTTGCTTCACCATCTTATGCAAGGTTTTTGTCTTCGGATCTTTTTTCCATAGGTCAGTGGAGGCCGGGAGTTTTACCTGAACTTTCTTATTATGTTGTTTGGAGTTCAGAACCCTTATTACCCCTGAGGGTGGTGCCTCTGTCTGAATTTGCTTGTCACTGATCCTTATATCATCCTTTTATGTTTTAACACGAACATCCGTCTGTTCCCGTTCCTCAACATCATTTGGAACGGCAGCTGGATTCTCAGTAGGGTTTTGAATAGAAGGCCGCTTGTTGGCCTTCTTTTTCCTCCCTCCGGTCTTTCTTACCTTCTGGTTCTTTTTCAGAATCCTAATTTGTTGTCTGAGCTGGGTTATCGTATTCAACAATTTACTCCGTTCCATCCGCAACTTCTTAATTTCCAGCGTTTCATTCGAAGGAACAGCAGTCTGTCTGCTGCGGACTGGATCGTGACCAGTTGCTAAATCTTCCTCTTGGGGTTCTTCCTCACTATTCTGCTCTGGCTGTTCTGGGGTAGGAACCTCGACTGGTTCTGTCTCTTCCTGAGCAACTGCTGTTTCTGCTCCTACTCCCTCTAGAATTTCCTCTTGTGACCTGGGAACAGATTGTTCCCGTTCAGTATTTTCCTCCTCTTCATCATGAACAGGCATGTTTTCTTCTTGGGGTTTGTCGTGGGGGTCCTCTGAACTAGAAGGTTGGCCATACTTACCCATATTAGCTAGGACTGCGGCCAAGTCATCATCTCCCAGTAGGTCTTGTAATGGGCTATCTTCCTGCTGTCCCATTTCTTCCTCCTGTTCAGTTTCTGCTTCTATTTCTGTTCCCGAAGGCTCGGCTGCTTCTTCTTCGGGTTGCTCGTCTTCAATTATCACTGGTTGGCTGGTGCTTCCCTGGAGCTTTTCCAGCCTTCCTCGTATCCGAGCCAACCGGGCTGATTTTCTGGGCTTATCTATGCTTCCTCCCATCTGAGCTAACCGAGCTGATTTTCTGGGTTCCTCTGGTTGCTCGGGTGGATCAATGGCACGCTTGCGCTTTGCCGATTCCTGAGATATCTCTGGTCGTTCTGATGTACTAGCAACAGGTTCCTGCTGTACTAATTCTCTGCATTTTGCCGGACGCTCTGGTGTGCTTATAGAATGTCTACGTTTTGGGGATGGCTCTGTCAATCCCCCCTCAATCATTGCAATCAGCTCTTCCCAGATGCTCTGCTGCTGGGTGAGACCATAACTAACAACTAGTCGTATCAACCCATGGTGACTAACGACTGACTCTACGTGCTGTGCCTTTTTTATACTTTGTGCAGCATCATGCAGTAAGGAGTTCAGGAGTGCAGGTAAATTTACAGAGCATTTATGCTTTAAAGCAGCTAAAAGTTTAAGATGTCGTGGTCTTACCATGTCTTTCCTTCCTTCGCAGGTAATGTAGCTCTGCACTGTTCTTGCTAGCTCCGTCCAGGGTTCTCCTAGGGTTGCTAGCAGAACTCCCTTCCCCTTAATTGTTAAACTCTGGCCTTCGTCCTGGAAAATTTCCATGACCTTCTGTAATCGTTCCTTTTTTAATGTCCATACCGGTCCGGTGGCTGGTAGTCCTCAAACTTCTGCAATTATGTCATTAGTGACCGCTATCCGCTTCCCCCTTACTGTGGAGTGATCATCCTGTAGGTTCTGCAAAAATTCCATCGCTACTGTTTCATTGGACTCCTGTAGGCGATTGAAATAATTCAACCATCCTGCTCTTTCCAGGATCTCCCGGGCAGCAGCAGAGATCGTCAACTGTTGAGGCTCGCTTCGAATTGCCCTTCCTCCCATAGCTTCACTGTAGATTCTAAATGGAACAGCAACTACGTTTTTTGTTTGAAACACAGAGAGGGTGATAATCGCAAGGTTTCGAAAAAACACAGAGTATGCAATAGTGCAACAGAAAGCAACTTGTGACAAAAATAGAAATGCCATGCCGTTAAACCATGCCAAACCGTCGTATACTAGCTTTCCCGAATGGTGAGTTGACACGTAATACAGGGAATGATGAGGTTAACCTCCCCCCCCGCAATGTGATAGGCTGTCCCAGCCGGAAAATAAAGGAGCGGCACCCGGTCTGCAATCAAGTCAGAAAGGAACAACATATGGAATTATGCCATGTTGAAAAGGACAACGAATTACCGAAATCGAGGCGGAGAATTGATCGCGTATTATATAAGAGGCTGCTGTGTTATGATATGAGGCTGATGGATAGGGCATGTATCGTACTTGCCAATCTCAAGTGGTCATGGTTACTTCCGTTGCCATGATTGGTAATGATAAATGTTCATGCGATATATAAATCGGGAAATGACATATGATTAATTCCTAGGATATAAGAAACAAAAGAGTATTAGTATCTTACCCATTGGTGTAAGCAAGGTGACTTCAATACCATTAACAGTACTCTGCTGCCAACAGGTGTCCATAACCTTGGCAGAGTTGTTTTTTCACCCTCGGAACCATGATCCTTTGTGTATACTTAGGAATGTTGTTATGTCAAAATGTAGACCATTATGCTGGCTTGGTGACCAGTTAACCATAATGCCATTCACGAGGAAGGAGCGAACGTGGGCAGGCCGGCTCGTGATGAGACCTCCTGTTCCAAGGTTCGTTTAGTTGATATACCTTTTGGACCATATCCCTGGTGTGGTGGCCATAATGGGAATGCCACTTCACTTCCATCCTCATGATCATGGTAGGCTGGCTCTCGATGAGACCCCCTATCCTGCATTTGACACTTCACATATCATGTTCATATATTTTTTCTTTTTTATAGAATACTTTTCCTTATTTATACACGAAGGGTGGTTCGACACTCCTTAAGAGTAGGAATGGTGGAAGAAGTCTTATTATCTCAATAGGAAGATATAAGCTCTTTGCTCTTGTTCCCAAGTACTAATCAAAAAAGTTTAAGGGAATCAGCATGATAAAGATAACCAATCAGGGCAAAATTAGTAATACCATGTCAACAAAAGGTAAGAAATAAGTATGTCCTTCCATTTGTCCTCTTACTAATGCAGAGCCTTATAGATATAGCGATTTATGGTTTGCAGATTTCGGTATGTTGTGATTTTATATTTCAATGCATAAATACATAGATGTATCTTAAAGACTAGAAAGAAGACGGGCAAGAATCATCCTCAATTTAGATCAGCAAAAGAATAAGCTGTTTCACAAGGAGAGCAGAAGTATGTGAGTGGTGTTCCTTTGGAAAAGAAACAACGACGGATGATAGAAAAAAACAGCAAAAATGCAAATGCCGTTCCTTTGGGAAAAAGGAACAGCAAAAAATAAAAATACTATAAAAACACTCAAAATTTCATTCCTTTGAAAAAAAAGAACAACAGCAATAAAAGAACGTTGTTTCTTTGAAGAAAAAGAACAGTGGTAACCAAAAGGAACAGCGGAAAATGTAACAATGCCGTTCCTTTGAAAAAGGAACAGCAGAGATCCCGAATGTTGTTCCTTTAGAAAAGGAACAACAAAACAAGCAAAACCAACATCATACAAAAACACACATATGCTATTTTTAGAAGAGCAAAAATCGAACTTTGTGAAAGAAAAGGAACAGCAAAAATGACAAGAAAATATTTAATTCAAACTTATGTACAAGAACCACTCAAAAAACAAGAACTTATGTACAAATTGCAAAGAGAAATGAACCCTTAATGAATTGCAGGTGAGGAAGATTTCTCTTCCTCTCCTAAGATCTCCATATCAGTGTCTCGGCGTAGCTGCTGGCAGAAGGATTCCCGAGTGAGTGGTTTGCGATAGAGACGGACTCGGTGGCCATTTACTTTGAATGCATACCCAGAACCGTCAATGGTAATTAGAGTAAGGGTTCCGTTGTCATGCACCTTCTGGATTTCGTATGGTCCCAACCATCGAGTCTGAAGTTTTCCAGGGAAGTCCTGAAACCGAGAGTCGTATAACAGAGCCCAGTCTCCCTCGTGGAAGACTTTGTTTTTAATGAGCGCATCATGCCATTTAGCTCACTGCTGTTGAATCAATGCTGTATTTTGTAGTGCAGAGAGCCTAATTTCGTCCAATTCATTGATCTGCTGTAGTCGATTGATTTGTGCCTCGTTTAGATCTAGGCCAACTTCCTGTGTTGTCCGTAATGTTTGGATTTCGAATTCTATGGGAAAAATGGGTTGTTTTCCAAACACTAATTGATAAGGTGAGTAACCGGTGGTGCTCCTCCATGTGGTTCTATAGGCCCAGAGTGCTTCAGGTAGTCGGGTAGCCCAATCACGCCTATGTGACGCAATGGTTTTCGTTAGGATTGATTTTATTATCTTATTGCTACTTTCTACCTGCCCATTCGCCTGTGGGTGATATGGAGTAGTGATCTTATGCTGGACGTGATAATTGTTGAGTGTTGCAGCTAATTTATGCCCAACAAATTGTGGTCCTCCATCTGTAATTATTTCCCTAGGAAGGCCATGACGAACAAATAGATGGAACAGGAACTGTATGACAGAGTCCTCTGTGGCTCTTGGCAATGCTTCTGCCTCAACCCATTTGGTGACATATTCTGTTGCCACCAAGATATATGTTTTCTGATTTGATGAGGGGTTGATGGGTCCAACGAAATCAAGAGCCCATCACTCGAATGGTTCGATGACCAACTGTGGTTTCAGAGGCATCTCATCAGCTTGACCAGGTCGTCCTGCTCGCTGGCAGCTGTCACAGGCTTGGACAAACTTCTTTGCATCTTTGAAGATCGTAGGCCAGTAATATCCTGTCTGCAATAATTTATGTCCAATTCTACGCTCAGCGAAGTGCCCCCCACACGGTCCATCTTGACAGGCTTTTAGGATGTCAAAGATTTCATCCTCTCTAACACATCGCCTGATATGCATGTCTGCTCCTGTGTGAAACAAATAGCCTCCAATCCACGAAAATCGAGAACTTTTCTGAATAATCTGCTTGCGCTCATTAGGAGTTAAATGTTTTGGTAATTTACCCACTGCGAGGTAGTTGGCAACATCAGCATACCAGGGTGTTTGAACGGCAACTGCAAACAGGTGCTCATCCGGAAATTGA
This sequence comes from Pinus albicaulis, assembly GCA_034641835.2. Lineage (NCBI taxonomy): Eukaryota > Viridiplantae > Streptophyta > Pinopsida > Pinales > Pinaceae > Pinus > Pinus albicaulis. The sequence continues at coordinate 984,348,785 of CM076583.1, read as the reverse complement.
TCTTCAACTGCTGTTGCATCACTTGATTTTGGTATTCTCGAAAGAAAATCGGCTACAGGGTTTTCTTTGCCAGGCCGGTCCTTGATTGTGATGTCGAATTCCTGCAATAAAATTAACCATCGAGTTACTCTGGCATTTGTGACAGGCTTTTTTTCTAAATATTTTATAGCAGAATGGTCTGTATATAAGATAACAGGATAGCCTGTAATATAATGTCTAAATTTATTGACAGCATGTATTACAGCTAGGAATTCTTTTTCAGTAATAGTGTAATTTAATTCAGCAGGGGATAAATTCTTGCTGATGTAATAGATGGCATATGGTTTTTTATCCTCTTCCTGTCCAAGGACTGCGCCAATGGCTGTATCGGAGGCATCAGATGATATCTGGAATGGTAGGTCCCAGTTTGGTCCTCGAAGGACTGGGGCTGTGGATACAAGCTTCTTTAGATCCTCGAAAGCACGGTCACATTTTTCTGTCCAAATAAAATCAACGTTACCAGTTAGTGCATATAAAGGAGCAGAAATGTGTGAATAATGCTCTATAAATCGTCTATAGTAACCAGAAAATCCAAGAAAGCTGCGTACCTCTGTTTGAGTAGTAGGAGTGGGAATGAGCAAAAGTATTTGGATTTTGGCTGGGTCTACCTGAATGCCGGCTACTGAAACATAATGTCCTAGGATAAGTCCTTCAGTCATCATCAAGAAACATTTTTCGTGGCTTAAGCAAAGCCTGGTAACAATGCAGCGTTGTAGGACTTTTTCTAGGGTGTCTAGAGCTGGATCAAAATCATATCCATATGGTGTAAAGTCATCCATGTAAACTTCAAGTCCGTCATTTATTAAATCTGCAAAAATGCTAAGGATAGCCCTTTGAAATGTGGCAGGAGCATTACATAGGCCAAAAGGTAGAACTCTATAGGCAAATGTTCCCCAGGGACAAGTAAAAGTAGTTTTATCCTGGTCTTCAGGGGCAATCTGAATCTGATTGTATCCACTGAAGCCATCCAGGAAAGAAAAGAACTTCTTCCCTGCTAAAGTATCCAATACTTGATCTATGAAAGGGAGAGGAAAATGATCTTTCTGTGTTGCCTTGTTTAGTTCCCTATAATCCACACAAATTCTCCATTTTCCATTCTTTTTTGGTACCACCACAAGCGGAGAGACCCATTTACTATCAGAGATAGGGTAGATAAAATTAACATCTAAAAGTTTTTGAAGTTCAGCTTTTACCACATCCTTTAGATGAGGATTAAGTCTCCTTTGCGGCTGACGAACAGGTCTGGCGTCTTTTTCTGTATAAATGTGGTGTGTACATAACTGGGGATCGATTCCTTTCATATCAGGGTAGTCCCATGCAAATGCTTCTTGATACTTTGTTAATAGATGGATGAGCTTAGTTTCTTGTTCAGGTGTGAGGTTAGCATTGATGTTTAAAGTTTTCCCCGGTGCAATTTCCACAGTTTTACTATTTGCAACAGAAGTAACAGGTATCGTTTGGTCATGTGTATCTTTCAGAGGATCTTCCTCCAAGTCATTATCAAATGCTGCTTCTATCATGTGACACTGTGTGCGAGGTTCAGTTTGAGTAATGAAATTATTAATGGCATCGTCTTCTGTTTGATCTTTAAAATCGAGTGCCTCTTGTATAGTTAATGGAGATCTGATGTTATCAGTAAGGTATGATACAGGGTGTTTATTAGTTTTGATTATTGTGACACTTGGCTGCGATGGAGGATATAGAACTAAATTCTTGTTATTCGGTCCCCTGGTTATGGTCATATTTCCCTGCCGGCAGCCAATGTAGGCATCGGCAGTGGTAAGCCAAGGTCTACCTAAAATTAGTGGATGTCCATCAAGTCGGGTTTTTGGATTAATTATCAGGAAATCGGTTGGATACTCCCAGGATTCTACAGAGACCATGACATCATGTAGAGTACCCTCTGGTCTAACCACAGATCGGTCATCCAATTCCAACAGAGTAGAGGTGGGTTCTACAGATGTAATGCCGAGCTTTTGGCAAGTTGTGGTTGTTAAAATATTAATTGCAGCCCCTAGATCAACTAAGGCATTAGACAGGGTCTGACCATAAATTTGAACAGTTATAATTGGATTCCCGAGGTCTTCATATTTAAGGGGTGTTTCTCTTCCAGACAATAGATCAGATAAAGTACCGACTACTTGGACTCTTGGATTATTTGTTATATTCCTCCTTGGTTTCTTTATGCACAATTTTTTGATAGTTTTTGCGTATATGGGAATGTCTTGAATGGCTTGGAGGAATGGAATTTTTATGTACATATTTTGTAATTCTCCCAGAATGTCAAAGTCGGGATATTGTATGGATCGTGGTATGGCTAATCGTTCTGGGAATGGAGGAGAGGATGTGGTTGCTTGATTATGGGTTTGTTGCTTATTTACATCCTCTTGTTGTGACTGATGTTCTCTGGGTAACTGATCTTCAATATGAATTGTTTTATCTCCCTCAGTTTCAATTATACGTCCAGATCTTAACTGAAGGTCATTTCACTCCCTCAGGTCGGGTCCTATTTCTGGTGTTTCTATGATTTGAATAGATTGGACCTGTCTGTTATTTGGATTGGGATCGGGTTGGGCTGGGAGTTGCGGTCTCAGGTTAGACTGGGGATTTTGTTGTAAAGCTGGCAAAGTAGGTTGAGGAAGCGGAATAGTTCCAGCTGGGTGGTACATCGGTCTTTGCCAGCTTGTCTGCCAGGATGAACTTTGTGAAGTAGAGGGAGTCCACTGTGAAGGGTATGGGCCATTTTGCCAATATGGTGGAGTATAAGGGAAATTCGGCCAACCAGTTTGGCTTGTTTGATTCAGCCATGGATTTGAAGAAGGAAACGATTGTGGTGACCAGTTTGTAAATGGGGGTTGAGATTGATTTTTCCACATACCATATTGTTGAGCATTATATTGTGGGTTTTGAAAGAAAGAGGTTGGGTCTGGAAACATACCAGGTTGTCTCGGCTGCCACGGGCGGCGCTGGTTGATCGAATTCACCGATTCGGGTTCCTCGTCTGCTTCCTTATATACCGCTTTCAATCCAGGAAGTGAAGGGCAGCTCTCCGTAAGGTGATCTTTTGTACAGATGGCGCATGTTTGGACTTTATCCAATGGACACTCCTTGTGGCTATGTTTTTTTCTGCATCGGGGGCAGAATATTGCCAAATTCTGTTCTGCCTCCAGCTGCTTCTGTTTAGCCTGCACAATATCAAGTTGTGTAGTTAGTGTCCCCATAATATCCGTTTTAAAATTTTCTAATAAATTTCCAATTTCTGCACGTGTTACTCCTTCTGCTGATACTTTGTTATCTCTTGCAAACCGATCATATTCTATCGGTTTTATTCTTGTGCTGCCTCTCGAACTCCTGATACATAAGTCAAGGATGTCAGTAAAATTCTCTTGATAAATATCCCCTTTTCCCATAATGTTTAATGTTTCAATCCATTGTTCCTTCATGCCCCTCATGAATGCAGTTTTTAACACATTATCGGGTAAAGGTAGCGATGCATAAGGAGATCTTTGTAGATTATACTGAAAACGTTCCACATACTCCTCTAATGTTTCATTTGGTCTGGCTGTCATTTGAAATATTTCGTCTTTTAATTCTCTAGATCTACAATAATCCTGATATTTTTTTAAGAAGGATTCTTTCATTTGATCCCAATTGTTGATAACCCCGCCACCTAGCCCCATAAACCATCTTAAAGAAGCCCCTTTTAATGTAGAGGGAAATAATTTCAATTTTTGGGGATCGGTGGTGTAATCGTACCCCCTACATAACACATCGAATTCGAATAAGAATGCATCCGGATCTTCTGATGTGAGTCCGTGAAATGTAGGGATATGTTGAAGAGGGATAGCTTTCATGGGTGCATTTGCTGCAGAATCCACTATAGGATATTGTAATGTAGAGGTTTGAGTATTTGGCTGGTTTTGAGCATTTGGTTGGTTTTGAGCCATGGGATCAAATATATGCCAATAACCTTCTGGGATATCTAGGAGGGTATTCCTAGGTTGAGTGGGAACGGTTTTGACAGGGATATTTTTAATAGCGCTTCCTTTATCTGGAATAATGGGAATACCAGGTGTCTGAGGAGATTGAATTCCTTCAACAATGACTTTCGCAGCACTCCCCTTATATGGGCTATCTAAAGGTTGATTTGTCTCAATAGGGGATTTTGGTTCCTTGGTTTCCCCTGTTTCTCCTTCTCCTTCACAAAAGTTGCTAGAGTTCCCTTCCTGCAATAATTCTGGAGTAGAATTTTCAATTTCTTGAAATTCCTGCTCTTCAGTTTGACTATGCACCTCAGCACAGGCGACAGATGGTGATCCTGTGGCCTGAAGGGAACTAGTAGGCGGTTTAGAAATGTTTTTCTTGAGGCCTACTGATGGCTGAGATTCTGTTTTCTTATAGATTTCGTCTATGAAGGTCATTCGGCCAAGGGTCACCGGCCCCTTAGCTTTTTCAGGCTTGGATGGGGGTTTGATATTCTTTTCTGGTCTTTTCTGCTTAGTCATGCACTCAAAAAAAATGAACTACCAAATCCTATTCAAACAAAGCAAAAACAAATCTGCAGGAAAGCGGACAGTGGAACAGGGCTTTTACATGTTCCGCACGTAGGTTCTTACCTTTCGTTTTTAGGATCCAACTCCTCCCTAGCAGGCTCGTACACTACTCTGAAAAAGACAAATGGCTACACTCTTTCCCCGGCAACGGCGCCAAAATGTAGAGCTATAAAAAGGGTCTCTTTCACCTCTAATTACCTCACATTAATATGTCAATCTGGGAGCGTTTTGTTATTACAAAGAGTGACTCAATCCGAGGCTATCATTTGTCAGAGTAATGCTAGTAGTACAGTGCTTAAGAAATACAAGAGTAAACGGATGCTTGCTTATAACTAAATTACTTCAAAGAATAAATCACACACTCAGAAAACTCAACAGCTTATCAGTCAAGGGTTCGGCAGTGATAACCCATCCCTTCGGAAACTGATGGAAAGGAAACTAGAGCATAGACCACGAGCCTGGGAGCTAGGCAGTGACTGCCAATGCTCACTACATCTTTAGATCATCTCTCACACCAAACCAACAACTGCAGGCAAATGGAACAGCAAAGCGAATAAAGGATTGAACAACAATTCTGGAATAGAACAGCAAGTCTAAAATGGAACAGCAATTGAATAGCTAAGTCCCGCGGGTTGTAACCAAACTTAATTAACTAAAATACTCTCTTTGCAATCAAATAACATTCTTTCACTCTAAAGGCAATTCACACAAATCACACTAAAGGAACAGCAATAACGATTAATGAATTATGGAACAGTACTGATAAATTAGAAACGCACACAACACGAACGTTTAGTATAACAGCTCTGTAACATAACAGTAAGAACATGCAATGAAATCTTGAAAGGATTAATAACTTGATACGGAGTCAACACACGATTCTATCTGCAAAAACCTCAATGATTCAATCTTTAACAGAGCATGTAATATGAACTTATAAAGCATATCAAATTACCAAATAACAATAATAAACAAACCACACAGAAATAAAGTCGTAATGGTACAGAAGCAAGTGTCCTTCGGGGCCGGGCCCTTAGCCTCCAAGGATACACCGCTTGAAGTTAATCCAGACGCAGAGATGAAATAATCACCAAGCTTTCATTAATGCATCGGTCAAAAATACATTGAACCAGTTCTCAACGAAACTTAATAATCAAAGCTGATGTTTACAAAAAATTACATAAAAGCGTATCCTATCTCTATATCCTTCTATCTCAAGCTAACAGTGCTGTCTCTTTATATAAAGAAGACGGCGGAGATGTCCAAGTAACAAGGTAAATAAAGCAGCGATCCGTTCGCCAAACTGTTAACTCTTCATCCTGTCTTTTCTTTTGCGCTGAGCTGGTGTCTTCTCCTTCTTTTCCGAGCCGATTTGCTTTGATCTGTTTATCCTTGTTTGCGTTCGGTTCTCGTCCAGAGGGACAGCAGTTATCTCGACTTTGTCCTTTCCTTTGGAACGGCAATCCCTCGTTTTCTCCTTTTCCTGTATAGAAAATAACCATTATCAGTGGCTAAGTCTTGCATATTAATTCTCACATGCTTTGTTATAGTTCCTTATTACTTTCCAAATTCATGACACAAAAAGGTTCACAAATTCTATTAAAAAGCCACTGAAATAATCATCAAAAGCATACCTTTTTAGTACTCCACAAGAACCAGCTACCACTTATAGAAGAATAATTGTGAACTTCTGCCTCAATCAGTTCTCAATGATGAAGATTCGAGCTTTGACAGGGTGCTTGAAATGCATGGAAGCCAGCAGTGCTGAGCTATTGAAGGGGGATCCATTCTCATTCCATAATTTTGTCGTGGCCATTACACATGTACTAGCTTATGCACAGATTGTACAATCCCTTGGTGCTTTGTGGATGGGATTGAGATTCAAGTTTCCTTTGATCTAGTTTCCAATTGAGGATTAACAGATCAATTATGAATTGAGTAAGTATGAGTCAGAATCCTGGGTATGGCAGTTGATGGCCAATCGAGGATACAGGTCTGCAGATGAAGACACAACTGGTGCTTATGATCTCACCGACCTGCATCGAAGATATTCCCATGAGAGATGGGTTTGCATGAGGACATGCAAGTATTTCAGTTGGGGGGAGATGTTGGGTGCCAGTTTTGTACACTTTTCCTACACTTTTTTTCCTTATTTTTCCTCATAACCATAACCAATGGGAGTATCTTTACCCCTTTCTCCTACCTTTCTACCCTAACTTGTGTTGTTTCACCTTGTTTTTATTAATTTTCCAATTCACTAATTATTATGATATATCATACCTTTTTATGACTAATTGATGGTGAATGTTTGGAGAAGATCGATGTCATTTATAGCACCAAAGATCCTGAGCATGAAGTTCACAGGAGCAGTTAAGAGGGTGTTGTTACAACAAAGCGATGTTGTTACACCTTGCTGTTACAGACCGGCTGGAAAACTGTTGTTACACTCTGTTGTTACAGACTCATTGGCGAACTGCTGATATAGTTGTACCATTGACTGATCTCATCAACATTTGTTGTTGATCTATCCTCTGGTCGTTACACTACAGCTGTGATTCTCTTACGATAGCTGTAGAAGTTGTTTATCATTGTATTTTTGGGATAACAGCCTAAGGGCGGTTTTGATTGTAATCTTTAATTTTCTAGTCAGAACTTTATTAGGAAGTGGTTATAAATATATGTGTTCTATTTCGATCAACATGAGAACCATAAGATTCTCATGACTGATCTATCCCTGGATTTTCTGATGTAACCACTATATAGTTCTAGACCCTAGAGGTCGAGAGGGGAGCAAAGAACAACGTTATTTTGGCTCTGTAATTGTGTTTAGATTAATACAGATTATCCTGTTATTTTTGTTACATGCATTATTCTATTTATTTTCCGTTAAGTTATTCCTCTACCTGCGCCCTGCTAGGGAGGAAAGGCCCTCCTTCTTAGCAGGGATTGCAATGATTAAAGTAGTTGTGTGTATGTAATTGTATTTCAGTTTATGTATCAATAGAGTGTTTTTTCTGCTGTTCAGCTGAGAATATATCTACTTCGATTTCAATACTTTATATGCTATTACACATATGATATTAGAGACACCAGCTAGGTACTTGTTGTGTGGCGAGCTAAACGGATTAATTGAAGTGTGATTTCAATCTTGTACATCCTTTTATTTCTGCATGAGTGATTTATTTCCAACATTTACTTCAACAACGATTTCCTTTCTTTGGAATTGCTTCTAGTTGGTGTATCGGCACAGACAATGCAACTGTCATTGGAATAAATAGACGTCCCTAGATTGATAATTAATATGTGTTGTTTAGTCATTTAATAGTGATTTATATAGTCCAACACTTATGTTTCTACATGCATTACATCCAATACTAATAATGTTTTTCCTTGTTAAATTTTGTCACAAAAAAACAAACTATATTTGTGATTTGTAGGGAGCAACCAACTATTAAGGTGGTGTTATTTGGTACTCCATTGCCACAAAAACACTAACACAAAATTGGTGAATCAACTGGTTTCTTTTATTTGTTCTAATGATTTTTTTGTAGGACCTCCTCTCTCCATAACCAACTACAAGGTGCTTAGGACCTCTCTGCTAATTTTTTCAAGACATTTTGGACCACTTTTGAGCTTCAGAAATAAAATTTCTCTTTATTCTCGATTGCACGCTTTTTTATCTAATAGACGCATCGCTCCGCATTTGTATTAATTAACTAGGTTATTTTATTTTTCATTTTGCCTAGTTGTTGTAATAACCATAATTAGTGGAGAAATTAGAGTTTTGTTTATTTTTTATATTTTCAAAAAACACACATATATTAATTAGGAAGAAGCGTAAGTGACCAAATTCCACACATATTTTTCAAAATATTTTGCTGAATTTTATGCACATCACATAGTTCAATTAGTAAAGGATTAATTGGCCCATCATCCACAAATATTTCTACTAAACAAGCTATTTTTTGTTTTTGTATTCATTCGTTTTGGTGCTAGGGTCAAAAGTTAGTAAAGAAAGCAAGTGATATCTTCTTCCCTTGCACCTTTAGGTGAACCTGGGCTTTCATATGGACACTTTCTCAAAGCATTTGGAATCCCCATCTCCCTTTAGTTCCACATTGTATAATTATGAGAATTTAAAGCGACCCGTTATCCGCACATCATTTCTATTTTATGCAAGGTACAATCAAACACTTAGTGTAATTAGAGGGATATAGTAAAGAACCATTTCATATCCACAACTTATCACACTTTGTATGTTCACTTCGCGACACGCTAAACATTTGTAAGTTTTCATAAGAAGGCATCCGATATTTGGGGATTTTTACGCTTAGGTTACCTTTTATTAACCACTCACACCCTAAGAAAAGTCAAGACAATTAAAAGAAACCATAACTTGAACCAACTAATTCTCCCCACAGGGGTCATAAAAGAGGTAATAGTTCAGGTTAATACCATTTGGGGGTAGGCATCCCATAAGCCATCTTGGTCATTTTACATCTATGAAACATAGAAGTTGACTTATAGGGTGCTTAAAATCCTTCAATCATCCCACAGAAAAGATTACCTAAGCATAACAAACACTCGATTCAGAAGGGGTTCGGCTTAGGTCCAGTGTGTGTGGTACTCTTTGGGGCTACCCGACCCATCTAGTGCTCAATATTGGTAGTTGACTACCAAGAAGCTAAAAACTCAAATTCTCATGTGGGACGAAATTAATTTAGTGACAAAATATAACGCATCATTTCCCTATAGATGACAGTGCGGGAAACACTCAATCCTCATTTCCATTACCTTGGTTGATTCTTTGGCTGGTGGAAGGTGTCACCAGTTCTTTTGGGACGTTGGCCCTCATACCCATCAGAAGATATCTCCACAAGACCCATTTACTTTTAGAGCGGAAAGGATTATAAGGTCTATGTAGGATTTTTTATCATACACGAACAAACAAAAATCGTTTTTTTCTTGATTGATCACATAGATTAGTCTAAAGGAAAATTACCTTTCCATTTTCACTTTGTTTTATGTATGTGATTATATTGCATCAATAAAAACAATTTTCTTCCCTCCAAAGTTACAAATTAAGTCACACTAATCGAAAAAATAGGGGACGCCAAGGCACCCCATCAATCTAGGTGTTTCTTAGAACTACCCCCATTACCAGGAGGTGTGCCAGCCCTCTCTCCATTTAAGAAAAGAGGACGACATGAAGCCATAATTATAGGATGCTCCTTTATTTGAGAAACTTTTCTATGGACCCGTCCCCCTCAAAATAAACCTTTCGCAACCGCACAAGGGTCACCAATCGCTACCCCTTTGGGGATCCCACACACCACTCCTTTGGATAGCCCTAAGAGCACCCATCAGAGTAGTCTTCCTTTGACCACCCCACAAAGGACCCCTTTGCACATAGTTGTCCAAAATTGTTTCGCGATGGCGGATAACTTGCAAATACCTTTCTTATCATCTTTGAATCTACCATATTTAAGCGAGCTAATGAATGACCCCATTTCACATGACCTTAATTAGTCATCCATGCCCACTAAGCTCCCTTCAAACATTTGAAATTTTGAAGGAAAGCAAGGTCAAGACCTAGGAAACCATGTCATAAATTTTCACTTGTGGTGTTCGTCGAATAGTATCATAGATGATACCATTTGGTTGCGACTTTTTGAATGCACCCTTGTAGGGTCTGCAGCGAAATTGTATGTTGACCAACTTGTTGCATCACATGGAAGCTTTAAATCCCTAGCTACAACATTCCTTACATTATTCCAGCTCCCAATTCAGCACGAATCAGGAATGGAACTCCTCATCCAATTCAAACAAACACCCGCCATCCACATATCGGACCATATCCATGAATGGAAGAAACATCGTAGCTTGTGAAAATCCCATTTCGATGATAGAGTTCCCTTGAACTTGTTTTTAGATCCCTCACATCAAAAATTTCAAAAGATGTGGAAAATTCATCCTTGTGCAATGAGGAAGAAGCCATTAGTAAAGACCAGCAACTTGAGCTCATATATACTCAGCCCAGATATATCTACCATGTCCTTCCAAAAACCCCATGCCTACAAACTTATAAAGAGACACCAAGCGCATCAAATATCGTTGACATATTGATAGGGTCCTTAGCCCAAACTCAACCTAACAACAATTACCAATATCTCGCGTATTTGTTTGCTAGTAAAACATTCGATACTACTTAGAATGTATCATGCCCAGGGTACTACCCTAGTCAGCCTACACCATTGCAAAATGTGACTAACAGGCTTAACCAATGTCATCCCCCACATGGAGGACCATACCCTCCCCCTTAGGGAAATCAATAATCATCTAGAAATATCGACGTAAGAGAGTCATCCCAGAATGCGTACGCTAATTAGGAACAAGGAAACCAATAATATCCTTTCCCCACACAATAATAAATATACCACTAGCGCAAAATAATGCAGGGGATAATTTAGTGCAACCCTCCCAAGCTCAACAACAACCATCATTTGACCAAGAGAATACTAACAATCCTCCTAATGTTGCTAAGAAAAAACCAAAGAGCAAACCAAAGGGAGATCCTAGAAAATGGGTAAAAAATCAACAACACCCCCCATGAACACAATATGGGGGAAACCCCAACCGAAATTAGAACGAGGAACCAACCAACAACAACTCTCTAAGGAAAAACAAGATGACTAGTCTAAGGAAAAATCATTCTTATGCCATATGTGGGGAGTACAGTCATTAAACTCACCATTTTCCTGATATCCCTGAGTTAAAAAGACTCAAGGGAATCAGGGGAAAAGGGGAGAAGAACCAGAAACCTATGGTAATGCAGGAACCTTTCCCCCATCTAGGAGTTGTTAATACTCAGCAACATCAACAACCCCAACAAAACAATTCTGGCAAGAACACTAATAACAATTCTCATCGTGATATCTACATGGCAGGAGAATAAATTCTCCTACAAACATGAAATAGAAATTATGAAGCTACCCCAGACACCAATCATATATGCCTCAAGCATAAGCGTACCCATAGCACCATTGACCATTTCTAGGGTACCTATCGAACCTATGCCAAAAATGGTGAAAGGTCCAATGAGGTGCAAAGGACATAATTCAAAAGCTACTCATAACTATAGCATATTGGATGACTTGGCTTCACCCCCCTCAGCTATGTCAGCATTAGAAGTCCTACAATATTTCCCCACCACCCAGAAAGCCTTACTTTCTGCATTAGGTGCAATCGACCCTTCTGATTCTGCCTTGATGGTTTTTGACCTAGATAAAGTGAGCCCATGATTCCCTTCTCCATTCACCTTTCAAATCTCAGTTTCAATACAGAATATCACTATTCATCGTTGCATCATGGATGAAGGATCATCCACATGTATCATGTAAAAAATAGTTTGGCAGAAGTTAGGATCACCAAATCTGAAACCATCTGACATCATGCTTAGAGCATATGATGGGCTCCCTTCCACCCTTGTAGGTACTTTTCAAGATGTACCAGTACATCTCACCAGCAAGAATGTGCTCATTGACATTGAAGTCTTGGATGCACAACTAGATTATAACATCCTTCTTGGACGTAGTTATATGTACATAATGACTTCGGTAGCATCCTCCATATTCAGAGTGATGATGTTCCCCCATGAAGTGAAAGTCATTACTATAGACAAACTCATATATTACGAGAAGAAACATGTAACCGCCCTTGATAGCATGCTACCATATGTAGATTCTTATGCGTATTTAGTTACAACATACACAGAGTTCGTCCCCGGTCAATTCAAACCATCCACACTCCTTAGAACATACCCTAGAGAACCTCTTGTATTACCAGGAGAAGCTCCAGTAACTACAGGAGCTCAGGTGTGCATGATGATTTCATCAAACACTGAACCGGGTCTGTTAGTATGAATCTTAATTCCAAGCGTACGAAAAAAGACCACTTTAGCTGTGCATAAAAAACAGCCCTAACAACAAATATGGCCGCTAATATCCTCATATCTTCAGTTAGGTGATCAAGATAAATGCTGCAAAAATCTAGATCTATGCATCAAAAGACATTAAGCAGTAGAAAAAACAAGATTTACTCCATGCATCCAATAGAAAAGAAAAGAATATTTTGAATGAATTTTGTATTAATGGCACCTGGGAGGAAAACGCAGAAGGGTGTTACCAGTTCTCCTCAATGGGATGGGTTCTTGTAAGTCCTCAGCACCTCAGATCTAAAATTCCTCTCTCTTGATGGTGTAGAAAACTCAGACAAAAATGGTAGCAAAATATGACTATGATGGTGGATCAAAGTCAGACCAAAAGTATAGATCCGGAGTGATCTTTAGGCAACAAAAGGTGGTAAATGAATGGAAAAACCCTTCTATTTATAACAAAATATTGATTTGGTCTAGATATTGGTGCATAGTTAAAATATTATTAACCAAATCAAGATCCAAATTTTATGGAATATTTTATTATATTTGTTGGAGGGAAAAGGAATTTGACTTGGGTCAAATCCATTTATTTGTAAATAATAAATCAATAAATGATTTATTTATCATTTTAAGGGTGTGGTTGAGTAATAATCAAATAAATAATGATTTATTTAATTATTTATGGGTGATTTAATCATATTTAACAAATAATATTATTTAAATAAGGTTTAAATAATTATTCTTTAGAAAATAATAAGATAAATAATGATTTATATAATTAATTTCCATGTTTTGGGTTAAATATAACCAAGAATATTAATTAAACTGTTGTTTAACTAATTATTCCTTGATGAAAATCAAACAAATATAGATTTATTTAATATTTCCTCATGGGGTTTCCTGTTTAGACCATAAACAACTTAATAAAGGTGGTTTACTAAGTTATTTTCATAGTGAAAGAAATTTTACTTAGGGTAAAATTTCTCTTATATGGTGTACTTGGGTCCATCTAATAATAATAGGTTAGATGACCAAAAAATGGTATAACATATTTCCCCCCAGCATGCAAGCGTTAGGAGCTAATCGTATGACCGAAGGTTGTAAGAACTCAATCACTAGACACCAAAGGGGAAGTCAAAGAGAGAAATATATAAGGTAGACCAAAGTAATGAAAGGACTAGACCCTGAGGAGGCGAGACTTACAGGTGCGACAAGTCTCTTTGATGAGTGAGTACCTGTGCTATAGGCGGCGGGGGAGGCATACCTATGCCTGCCGAGACAAAGTACAAAGAATAAGGCGTCCAGTAAACAAGGGATTGAACAATATAGTACATGTTGGCATAAACATGAGCCATATAAACAACATTATAATGAATCCCACATACATATTGTGCCTGGGATAACAGCCAGGACTTTTACAATAATATCTGAGTACATGAGATATAAATACAACCCAGAAGCCCCTGTAAACAAGAAAGGGCTCTAAAAATCTGACTGATACATGCAATCAAAAAAGGCACTGCAAGCGGTTGAGGCCGACATCATCAAATTTATGGAGCTACATCAAAGGCTGTAATGAAGAGGTCATCTGGGCATGTGGGGGGATACCTGTAGGGCCACCCCCTCATGAGGGCTGAGACATCTCACACACACCTGGGAATCACTTATATCAGCTGCTAGATCACTGGACCATCGAGTATACGGATCTCGATCATGCTAAAAGGAGCTGGAGCTGAGAAACAATCAAGTCAAAGGGCACTAAGGAGTCCCTTTGCCTGATCCAAGGCACCGAATCAAGAATGGAAGTTGGAACCAAGGTACATCGCCCTCTAGACTTGTCTTCTAGAATGAATGAGCTGATGTTGATAGAAGTAGGTTCACCATAGGTGAGGCAATAAGGGTTCCTCAACTAAGGCACGAGAGAAAATAGTAGAGCGACTGACAGACTGACACCAGTGATGATGATGAAATGGGGGGTACTGAGTAGCGAACAGACGACTTCCTTTGTTAGAGCATAAAGGGCATGGATGACCTGGAAGCGACTGACACAATATCATGAGGGATAGGGGACAGTGGAACTGAAGGCCATAATGTGCAACATGAGAGAGGGACCAAGAAATGAAGGATGGAGGACTATAGCGGGATACAAAGGGACTTGAGATAGACTCCATGAATGCAATGATGACTCAACTCAGATGCTCTAAACAAGGGTGACTCGATGGTGCTACCACACAGAAAAGGTCCAATGGGGACCATAAAAACATGAGTACATGGTGGTTAGTCACGACAAAAATCGACACGAGCATGGACAAATAAGGAGCCAAAGTGGTGCCCCCAAGTACAAGTGTTGCAAGTGAAGAAATTCGAGTTTAGGGAGTAGTGAAGTGACGCTTCGTGGAAAAAATGTGTCTTGGTGAAGTATCAAATCACAAAAAGCATGAGCTGGCTACCTAAAGAAAATAAAACATGCATTTCCAGAAGGAAATGCTAAGGGTAATATCTCTTCAGATAGAGTGCATTGCGAGGATTGGGAAGGGGATGGCCTTCGAAGTCCTCTAATAGATATGCCCCCTAACCTAAATCCTTACTGATGATGTAAGGTCCTAGCCATAATGAGTCAAAATTCCCATGACCAAGGACATCATGGGCTTGGTCATACACCAGAACAAGATCACCTTCGTGAAAAGTACGAGGGTGGACTTTTCGGTCATATTGAGCTTAGCCACCTATATGGTTTGCAATGCAACACGACGGTCTTCGGAAGCGCACTCAAGCATGATCAGTCATTGTTTTAAAGGTTGGGTGTCAGGGAGAAGTTCGACAACTAGATGAAGGGAAGGGATTTCACACTCAATCGATAAGACTGCCTCCTCTCCAAAAACAAGGTGGAAAGGAGTAAACCCGGTGGCAGTTTTAATAGAAGTTCTATAGGCCCACAAAGTAGGGAAGAGCATAATGTGCCAGTTGGTTTTTTGCTTATCCACCATCCATTGAAGCATGGTTTTAAGGATTTTATTGAATGCTTCAACTTGGCCATTACCTTGGGGGTAATAAGAGGAGGAATATTGGTGCTCAAAGCCCAACAGTGAGGATAGCTCACACCATATCTCATCTTTAAAATGTCAGTCATGGTCAGAGACCAATTGTTTTGGAACTCCGAATCGAGAAATCACATGGTTAAAGAAAAACAGGGTTGCGATAGCTACCGTGTTGTTAAACGTTGGCATGGCCTCAACCCATTTGGTGAAATAGTCAACCGCCACGATGATATACTTAAGGTTACCAGCCGATGACGGTCGACACGCCATAAAGTCTATGGCCCACTTACAGAAGGGACCAGCTAAGATGACAGGATGAAGGGGAGCCAAAGGGGCTTGTACCTTAGGGGAAAAATGTTGGCAATTGGGACAATGTTTGACTGCCTCAATGCAATCACCAAAGAGAGAAGGCCAAAAGTACCTAGTGCACATGATTTTCTGGGAAATGGCCAGACCAGATAGGTGGCCACCACAAGCGTCGCTATGATAGGCATTGAGGACTTGTTTTGCTTCAGCGTGTGTGAGACAACGATGAAGGAAAAAATCTACACCGCGATGATAAAGGTCGTCACCAATAAGAAGGTAGCGGGGGGCTTGGTGTCAAATACATCATCCAGAATCACGGTCAAGATGGAGGGTGAAATTTTGGGTTCGCAAATAAGTAAGGATGTCCCCATACCAAGGATCATCGGTGGTAATGGAAAATAAATGTTCATCGGGGAAATTATCATTAACTGGAGGATCCTGCGTACCTGTAGGTAGTTCAGAAATGAGTTCAGCGAGGGATAAACCTTTCTTACTTTTTGGTGTGACAAATTCAAGATCGAATTTTTGGAGGATCACGATCCAATGGGCATACTTCCCATTGATGATTTGATGACTCAATTGGAAGGCCATAGGGTTGGAATTAGTCATGACCCTGGTGGAACACATGAGGATGTAATGAAGAAGTTTCTGGACCGAGAACACGACAGCCAGTGCTAATTTCTCTTCATGTGAGTATGATACAGGAAGTCCTACCACGTTCTTACTAACATAATAGATAACATGCTAAATTCCATTGTCATCTTCTTAAATGAGGACTCCAGTGATAGAGTAGGTGGAAGCGGAGATATACAGGATGAAATCCCTATCAAAGTCAAGGGGACGAATCAAGGGAGTAGACGTGAGAGCATGCTTTAGGGCATCAAAATAATCTTGAGCATGGGCATCCCAAACAAAAGGGATATTAGAGTGGAGGATTCTAAGGAACCCATGTACGATGGTGGCATAGTCAGGTACGAACCAGCGAAGGAAATTAGCTTTGCCTTGGAGGATTTGTAACTAGCGTAAAGTACGAGAAATAGGAAGCTCAAGGATGGCTTGAACTTTCAATGGGTCAAGCCTGATACCATCTTTAGACACAATGAAGCCTAGAAGACAACCGATAGGTACAAAAAAGACACACTTCAGCGGGTTGAGGTAGATATTATACTTGCGACATTAGAGAAAGATGATATGCAGATCGTGGAGGTGTTGTGCCCGATGTTTAGAATGCCCAGTGAGGTCATCTAAATAAGCAAGGATAATATGAGCTAGGTCATGGAAACAGTAAGACATAGCTCGCTGAAAAGTGGCTCCTGCATTTTTAAGGCCGAACGACATGACTCGATAGGAAAAGGTTCCCCACAGACTAATGAATGCGGTTTTAAGTTGATCAACACGACAGATAACAATTTGGCTGTACCTAGAGAAACCATCCATAAAGGATAGAACCTAGTGCCCTGTACACTCATCAATGATTTGGTCAATGAATGGTGTGAGGAAGTTGTCTTTAGGAAAAGCTTTGTTCAGATCGTAAATTCAGTGCAGACATGGATGGTGCCTTGTTTCTTGAGAACGGGAATCGGATTGGACACCCAAGTGGTGTATTCAATGGGATAGATAAAACCAACCTGCTTAAGCTTATCGATTTCGGCTTTGACAGCTTCTCGTTTGGAAGGGTTAATGGGTCTCAACTTTTTACGAACAGGATTGGCATCAGGCCATGTATCGATATGGTGTTCGACAATGGCAGGATCAAGTCCAGGCATTTCTGAATAGGACCAGGTGAAAATATCACAGAATTCTTTGAATAGCTTGGTGTAAGCCCCAACCTCTTTCGGGGTGCAATGGGTGCCCAAGGTGATATTTTCTTCTATCCTTGGTTTGTCAGAAATGTCAATTTTAATTGTAGGAGAGATATTGGCCATATTTCCTTCTTTGAAAGCATCAGGTGCAGGGATGGGATTTCTAAACCAGTCGACCTCATAAAGAATGAAGTCTTTAGTTTCCACAACATATTGGTCATGGGACTGTTGTGGGAGGAAGTATGCGCGGTGGTGCATATCATCCCACGGAAAGTCACACTCGGTCATAACTTCCATAATGTCTTCATCGGAATGGAAGATGGGGTGACTGGAGGAAGAGAGATCTCCTAACGCGGTAGAACTACCTAACTCATCATCATGTGAAGAAAGGCTCACATGCGCAACATCATGGGGGATGACAGAAGAGTAAGCAGATAAGGGATCTACCAATGTTGAGCCTAGAGTGATTGCTGAAGGGAGGTCAAGCGAAACATTAGGGGAAGTCTCCAAGGGGATTTCCACCGAGGGTCTCATGGATGATGATAGGTAGAAAATGTGGGCCAAAGGCTCCATCATCTTGACATCAGGAGGTGGAATGTCAATGGGAGAAGGAAAATCCTCTGGTTCTGCTGGAGCAGAACTCGCAGAAAAGTGAGAGGTAAACTATTATAGCATCATTTTTCACCCTTATGTGAATAATGATTGTCTCTTTGGCCTTGGGCACCCTTTCCCCCCAGACTTGAACAACTTCATAAAATACAATGTCTAAAATCCCATATGCGATTATGCCTAGAATTTTCCACGTATATACGTGAGTCCGTTCATACTTTTCCGCATATGACATTTAAATCATTAAAAATATATATAAATTCCTTATTTTCGAGGTAGGGTGATGGTTATTCCTGTAATTCAACCACCCCAACCCATGGCCCAACTGTTTCCAACTGCTGAAACTAATTTGAGGAGTATAAAAGCCCCTCATGTGTATGGCCTAAGGGAGAGAGAAAATTATAGATAATATACTCTGTTGGATCCCTATTTCAAGTTTGATATTCCCGTGCCTCCTGCACTTCCCAGGTATATTCAGGAAACCCTTGTTCCCTTGAAGATGATCATCATGCTATATGACATCTTGTGTGCACACATCTTGGAAGAATCCTAGCGAGGTGAGGGCTGGACGGATCCAGAGGACAGTCTACTCGAAGGCCATGGAAGGATTCAAGTGATCTCTCCACTTTCTATTATTGTACATGCCATTTATAATGAGAAGAACCATCTTGTTCCCGAATATTCACGTGTTTATATCTCTTTATATATGTGTAAATATTGTCAACTGAACATTCAGTATTGCTTATATGATATTATACATGAGTTACACTGACATCTTGGAACAATATATGCTAGAAAACTAGTGTTTCATGTTCGTTCTTTCTTGATTTCCAGGTTACGAAGCATGAGGAGTTGCTGGGGGTTAGAACCCCGCAGGACCTACATCAAATGTAGGACTTTCGGGTAAGTTCCGCAACTAATTAAATCTAGTTATCAGCATAAAAGATAGGTTAAGTGAGTCCTTCTTGAATGGTATGCCCCTGATCTGTGAAGGTTGCCGACCCAAAAACCTTTAGGGAGTTATTTCCCGAAACAGAAATGGCGACTCCACTGGGGATCACATTCTTGTGATTTCCCTTTTGGGTTGTTTCATCTGTCTTGAAGATTTCCAACATTTTTAATCACTTTTTCCAGTTCAGTAAATCTTTTTCCATTCGGACTAAAAACCCGGTCTCTTGATCAGGCTTGACCTTTTTTATTTTTCCTTATTTACTTTTCCTTACGCGTTTTTTATTTTGTGCAGTCACGTACATACTCTTTTTTGTGTAAAGGAACTCACGTATACGCGAGTTGCCTTTACCACAGTCGTGTATGCACGCTTGTTGCAAAGTTGATAAAGTGCGCATGCTTGAGTGAAATTTGTAATTTTTGGTTTTGAGCTTTTTTGGTCTTGTCTGCCTGTGGTGACTTGTTCTTGTGATATCTTTGAAGTCTCTGGACTGTGTTTAAGATGGTTTTATACTTGTTTTTATCTTAATTTTCTGAAGACCGGCTCAGTTGGTGACGTCCTTGTTTGTTGTACCTGCAATTCTGGCCTGAGCACCAAGATCTTTTTCTGAAGATTCTTGGTTGTTCTGAGTATTCAGGACAGAGAGATTTTGCTCATTTGCTCTTTCCTAACTTTATGAGTTTCTTTTCATCTTGATTTTTTCCTTTTGTTGTGTTTGGTTTTCTTGATTTCATTGACTAGGTCTTGTTGCAATTTTCGAAGAGTCTCTTTTGATTCTTTGGAGTTTGAGTTTGTCGCAAGTTTATGCTATTGTACTGAGTTGATTTGTTGAGTTTCTTGTCTTCCTCTTGCTCATATAAGTCCTGCTATGAGAGTAGCATAGTTGGCTTAGGGAATTTTGTTGAAGTTTTTCTCGAAATTCGAAGTTTGCTTGACTCAGTAATTGGATAGTTTCTTGGTCTCTTTGAAGTCTCTTTTCTTCATAAAACTCAAAAACCAAAAAACATTTTTGTTTCCCATTTCTTTTGTTTTGGTTAATGGTTTCTTTTCGTCTTTTAAAGCCTTGTTGAAGTCTTTATTCTTTGGTTCTTGACTTGATTAGGAAGGGAATCTTCTTTTGATTTCATTTTGTTATATCAAGTATGATTTTGGCATCTTTATACATTGAGTTTCTGATTTGGAACTAGATTTGTTGACTGCGAAAAAGTGAATGAACCTTGGTATCATTAGATATTTCTCTTTGCTTTCTTAGATCTATCATCTTAGGATTTGCATGCCATTAGTAATTTTCATTAGGTGCACGTAAGCATTTTTAGTATTTTTCACAACTTTTTAAGGTGTGTGAAGTCCTGTTATCTGAAAAGAAAAGTTAAAAAAAACATAGTCTCGTAGAACCTATGTAGAAATCACTCTTCATCGAAAGGCAATCAGTGCATTTTCACATAGTTTGGTTTTCATTGGTTTCTTGTTGCGCCATACAAACATCATCGGTTTCACTTCCATATTCCCTTGACATAAAATAACAACCAATTAAAATAAGCGATATAATTTAAAAACAACTAGCAATTTTTGTATTAAGTGTCATACATCAACTAGCTAAGTTGTAGGGCCTTGGATTAGGCCACTCATATTTTGAAACATAGAAGTTTATTAATGAGTGAAATCCAACACCATTAGGTGGACCGGGAAAGCTCTCCTCTAGAGAGTCAAGCATGAGGGAAAGTGCAGGCAGAGAAGAGAGATACCCCCTCTTTGATTTGTTGAATCTTGACCTAAGACCGTTCTGCTCGGCTGCTGATACGGATTGGTGTCCTTAGTTTCCCATCCTAGGTATCACATAGGTGAATGTGGGGGGGAATACCCATGGTACCTGAGGCAGACGTTGCATCACTTCCAACATTACTTCTGGAGGGTTCCCTTACGAAGCTTGGGTACTTGCACCGACAAAGGTTGTTGTTAGGAGATCAGCGTAACTGCTTCTGTTACCTTCGTTAGTGGATATGGGTTGTAATTAACCCAGACTAATTTCAAGAGGTCCTATTTTTCGCTTTCTTGTATTTTTGTGTCCGGTTCTAATCACTCGAAGCAGAAATACTTGAAAGCCGCTTGCTTGGTTGTATCTTGGGGACTTTGTAGTGAGTGCTCTTTGCTCCTAGCTTTCTTAGCTTTATACTTTTTTGAGTCTAATAAATATTTTAAAGTGGCTGACCGATCGATTCGTCGATCGAGATGGCTTCGTGGGTTGTCTCCTGCGAGTGCCGAGCCTTCTTCAAGAAGGCGTAGGAGTAATTCAGAAGGTGGTTATCACCCGGTGTTATCAGACGCAGTGGAGAGAGATCCTCCGTTAGGGCTTGGAGTTTCTGTAGTTGGTTTTGGTGTTGGTGTCAGTACTAAGAGGAGTACTCCACCCACCTTGAGAGTTTTATTTCCAAAGGAAGAAGTAGAAGTAGAGGAAGTACCTCAATCTCCTGAATCGCTTCCATCTCCTCTTCCTTCTAGTTCTCCGTTTATCATCGAGTACATCGGACCTGAGTCTGAGAGACTCGAGAGTCCTTATCCATCACATTCTTACCTTTCGATGGCCACGACTGGGAACACAGCTTCAGATGTGAGTGCTGCAAGTATTCAGACTCCTTCTAAAGTTGAAGGAGGAGGCACTATTGCTATATATTTGATTGCTTCTAGTGATGTTTTGTTTGGCTCTGGTTATACCCAAGCACAGGCTTCTCAATCTGGTCCCTTTTGTTTCGGAATTTCCATTAGTGGAATTCCTCCATTTTCCTTTTCTACTACTGCAACTGCATCTACACCATCTCCTCTATGGCTAGAGGATCAACTTCTTTTCAAGGGTTCCCCTTTGGAAGTTGGCATATTCCTCACTCAAATCCTTCCTTAGGGTCTTTTCCTTTTACTTCTCAGACTCAGAATTTTAATCCATGGTCTGGAAGTCAAAGTTCTACTACCTTCACGGGTTGGAACCCTATCTTTACAGCAGTAGGGGCAGGGAATTAGTTTCTCACTGGTCACCAAGGGAATGTTCCTTTCTCTTCGTCTAGTGCTTATCAGGCTTTTTCTCCTTTTTCAAATGCTTGGAACCCCTATCAGGGGGTTTCTACTTCATTCACTACTTTAGTGGGGGGAAGTGGTCCAGTTTATAGTAACTCCATGTTGGGAGGGGGTCCTTCTCCGAATGCTGGGTCACAAGGATTTTCCTATGGCCCAACCTTTTCTACGAACTCTTTTTTCCAACCTGGTGCCTCATCAAATCCAAGGTATTATTTTCAGAATGTGAGAAATTCATCCTATCAGGGATGGAATCCCTAGGCTCCTCCTCGTTTACCATTTCTGGCAACGTTAAACTTGTCGGATTGTCGAAATTGACTAATGATCCAATCTGATATAGTCCAGGGTGGCCTCTGGTCCCCACCAAACTACCTTCAGATATTCCAAAGTTTGAAGGAAAGAATGGAGAGGATCCGGCAGATCACATCACCACTTTTCATCTATGGTGTTCATCAAACTCCATGATCGATGATTTGATTAGGTTGAGGTTATTTCAGCGCAACCTTGACTGGAAATGCAGCTAAGTGGTATATTGAGTTAACTGGGGGCAGTTTTTCCACTTTTGGAGATATGTCTACCATGCTTTTAAATAATTTTCAGTGGCATGTTTGTTATGATGCCGAGACTGAACTCTTGGCTAATTTTAAGCAGGACAAGGCAACCCACATTTTTGATCATATCCAAGAATGGCGGAGAAGGAAGAGACTCATTAAAGCCTATATTCCAAACGAATTCCTTCTGGAATGGTTTTTGAAATCCTTCTGGAATGGTTTTAGAACTGATTTATTCTCAGTCTGGATTCCTCAATAAAAAATTTCCTGATGCTCCTCACTCCAAATTGGACTTGTCCAAAGCTAAACCTAGTCCTCATGGTGATGGACTTATTGGGTCGATCGATAGCGGTGCAGCTAACCTGCTTAGCCAATTGCAACAGTTTTCCATACAATCTGCTTCTTCAGGTCAGGTTGTACCTTTAGTGCCAACCTCTTCCCAAGCTTTGTCAATAAATACCATCCAGACCTTAAACCCCAAAGGAAATCAACAATCCGAGGGGAAGAATAAAGGACAAAATAATAATAGGAATAAGGGAAAAGATGGGAAGGGTAATGTAAATAAATCCAACGAGCATGTTGGTGAGGGACAGAAGGATAAAAAGAAAGTGAAATTTCCATGCAATTTATGTACTGGAGATCATCTTACTCACCTCTACCCTAAAATTCAGGATGTGCAACGCTTGTTAGCTCAACAGGGATCTTCAAGTTCCCAGGTTGTGTTAACAAACCCTTTTCCCTAAGGGCAACAGTTATTTGTTGGCGCGAATCAAAATACTGGGGCTTCCTATAGAGGCACCTAAGAAGGGGAAACCCCATCAAACATATATATGTTGAGTGCTCACGCAGATATCGCTACGAGATCTCGTGATTATGGTACAGATGAGTGTTCTAAAGCCAAGGGTGCTCCTGATAGTACTGAACCGCTTCACATTACGAGGCCCACTGTTGAGCCCATACCTTGGATGCCAAAAGCATCTACAAAGTGTACGATGATTAATCCAAATGCCAAGGCTACCTAAAATTACTCTGTTGTAGAAGATCTGGCGCAGAGTCCTTGTGCTATGTCTGCTCTCGAGGTGCTCCAGTCTTGTCTAGCTTAGCGAAGTGCTCTTCTCACTGCTATTGGGGCTGTTGATACAAAAAACTCTTTTATGATTACATTCGATATGACTAATTTTAAAAAGAGACTCCCACATCATATGGCTTTCCATATTAGATCGTCGTTTCGAAAGTTCACTATATTTCGAATGGTCATTGATGAGGGTGCTTCCACGTGTGTGATGTCTCTCGCATGCTAGAATGTAATAGTATCTCTCGCAACTGTTCCATCAGCCACTCTTCTGACTGCGTTTAATGGTTATTCTCACAAGTTGCATGGTATTGTCCCGGATTTTCCTATCTGTGTTGGGGGGAAAATTGTAAATATAGAGGTTGAGATAGTTGATGCAAGCTTGGACTACAACCTTCTGTTGGGGAAAAACTAGATTTATGAGATGGATGCTATTGCATCCTCCTTGTTTCGTATTATTTGTTTCCCTCACGAAGGGAGGATTGTCACAGTTGACCAACTGGATTGTTCTCCTGTAGACCCGAATGCATCTACTAACTCAACTATCCCTTTGGTGGATAATGTCAAACCACCTGTTGAGAATCTCAGGGTTGGAATGTATTCTTCTCTGATGGGTACTTTCGATATTCCACCTCCTTTCATTCATATAAATGCAATTTCATCCTCCAGGGCTCCTATTTGACGAGAGTTCTTTAGAACTCATTATTTTTCGGATCCTTGGACCTTACCTTCCCCTACTTCCACATTAGCGGAAGGTCAAGTGGGTGGAATGGCATTTCCAATGTCTGCAACTAATATTGCTTATAGATCTATTGTTGACTCTGTAGAATCCATTCCAGTTTCTCTTTCACCAGAGGAATTGGATGGCGATGTGGCCCCAACTTGGACACTTAGTTCTTCTTCTGCCCAAGATTGCCTAGATACCACTCTTCCATCTGAAGAGGCTATCCTGGAAACTATGACTGGTATAGATAGACCGTGGGATGATTTGCATCATCGGTCTTACTTTCTACCAGACTTGAACGAAGTTGAGTCAAGTTTTCCAAGTCCTCAGTCTTTTGGCCCTGTTCACCCAGTCCTGAACCCTTTAGCACCAGCACAGGTATTTGCTGAAGGGAACATGGTTGTGATTTCTCCGACTATCCCGGTGAACATCTCTAGGAATCCCAACGTTATCGAGAATGTTTTCATCGGACCTGAATGTTCCCCTGAAGAGATTCAAATTTACACCGATCTCTTTAAAGAGTTTAGGGATGTGTTCGCTTGGTCTTATGAAGAAATGCCTGGTATAGATCCATCTATTGTCGAGCATGAGATCAAGATCTATGAAAATGATAAGCCTGTGAGGCAAAAGCTTTGTCCAGTCAACCCTAGGAAGGCTGCAGCTATCAAAGCTAAGGTAGAGAAATTGCTCAAGGCAGGATTTATTTTCCCTGATTCTTTGACTGAATGGGTTTCGAATCCAGTTCCGGTAGATAAGAAACAAGGAAAAATTCACGTTTGCATTGATTTCAGAGACCTTAATAAAGAATGTCTGAAAGATAATTACCCCACACCATTCATCGATCAGATTATTGACGAGTGTGTCGGTAATGAGATTTTCTCCTTCATCGACGGTTTTTCTGGATATAATCAAATTACTATCCGTCTTGAAGATCGGCATAAGACTACCTTTATTTGTCCCTGGGGTACCTTTGCTTACAAGAAAATGTTGTTCGACCTTAAAAATGCTGGAGCCACTTTTCAGCGGGCCATGTCATATGCCTTCCATGACATCAAACATATTATCGAGGTGTACTTGGATGATTTAGCTGCTTGTTCTTGCAAGAGAATTGATCATCCTTCTCACCTCCATCAAGTATTTGAAAGATGTTGTTTCTACAAAATCAGGTTGAATTCAAACAAATGTGTTTTCGCGGTCACATCCGGTCGGTTGTTGGGATTTATTGTGTCGACAGAAGGGATTTGGGTAGATCCCTTCAAGGTTGAGGCAATACTTCTATTGCCTTCCCCTTCATCTATTCGTCAACTTCAAAGTCTACAAGGAAAAGATAATTTTCTGCAGCGATTTATTGTAAATTATGCCAAAATTTCAAGAGGATTCATGAGATTATTAAAGAAGGGAGTCCCATTTTTGTGGGATGACTTTGCTCAACGTTCATTTGATGCTTTGAAAAAAGCATTGATCTCTGCTCCTATACTGATTCCACTTGATTATAGCAAGGATTTCCTCTTGTATCTTGCAACAGCATAATCTACTATCGGTATGGTTCTGCTTCAGGAGGATGATGCTCTTGTAGAGCATGTTATATACTACCTTAGTCGAGGCTTGGTAGGACTTGAACTCCGGTATTCTATGATAGAAAAGCTTGCTTTAGTAGCTGTCCATGCTATACAGTGACTCAGACATTATATTCTCCTTCGAAAAACTTATATTTTGGCAGTAGTCAATCCATTTCAGTTTGTTCTCAGCAGGCGAGTGATTGGGGGAAAATACAATCGATGGATTGTGATTTTATTTAATCTTGAGTTTATGTCTGCCAAGTCCAAGAAATCATTAATTTTCACAGAATTAATTTCTAAGTTGCCCTGTGGAGAGGAGATATTTTATAATGAATCCTTTCCGGATGAGCATCTTTTTCTCATCTCTTCACAGGATCCTTGGTATGGGGATCTCAT
Source organism: Pinus albicaulis (assembly GCA_034641835.2). NCBI lineage: Eukaryota > Viridiplantae > Streptophyta > Pinopsida > Pinales > Pinaceae > Pinus > Pinus albicaulis. Next base: position 984,322,188 of record CM076583.1, on the reverse strand, counting down.
TGTCTACCTTCAAACTGCAAAGTTTCCTTCAACTTTTTCGAAAGATGAGCAATGTAAGTTGCGTCACCTAGCTAAAAATTACTTGATTATTGGTGATACTTTATACCGTTGAGGAGTCGATTCGATCCTAAGACGATGCTTAACTCTCGAAGAAGTTGAGGTTGTGCTGAATGATTGCCACAATGGAGCTAGTGGTGGTCATTTATCTGGGCTTGCTACAGCCCAAAAAATCCTGCGTGCTGTATACTTTTGGCCTTCAATTTTCAAATATTGTATAGAGTCGGTCATACGGTGTCATCTGTGTCAAGTTTATACTCGAAATATGCACGCTCATCCAGCTCCGCTCTTCCCAGTTGTCACTGTCAGTCCTTTTACAAAGTGGGGTATTGATTATACTACTTGTAACTCGCCTTCGGCTAAAGGTCAAAAGTACATTATTGTAGCAGTAGACTACTTCACGAAGTGGGTCGAGGCTATGCCTACTTTTGAGAATGACGATGAGACAGCAGCTCTTTTTCTCTTCAATCAAGTTATTGCTCATTTTGGTATTCCTAAAGAGATTGTCACTGATCATGGCAATCATTTTCAGAACAGCATGATGCCTGAGTTGTCTCTAAAATTGGGTTTCTGGCAAGAGCATTCATCTCCTTATTATCCTCAAGCCAATGGGAAAATGGAAGCCGTGAACAAATCCTTGAAGACCATTCTTCAATGGACAATTGATAAAGCTAGATCTAACGGCATATTATGCAGTATCCTGCGCTTTGGGCATATCGAATGTCAGTAAAACTGCAACTGGTTTTACTCCGTGTCAACTAGCTTACGGATTGGAATCAATATTTCCCATCGAGTGTGAGATTCCTTCTCTTAAGTTGGCTGTAGAACTTCTTCCTGACACTTCTATTCTTGAAGAACGCCTCCTTCATCTAGAACATCTTGATGAGCAGCGTCGAGATGCTACCACAATGAACGAAGCACATAAGAAACGGGTACAAGTTCAATATGATAAAGTGGTCAAACCTAGGGTTTTCTCCGAAGGCGACCTTGTTCTGGTTTATGCCCAGGAAAAGGATGCCCTAGGGGTAGGTAAGTTCAAGTCTATGTGGTATGGCCCCTTCATCGTTAAAAAGGTCCTCAAAAAAGGAGCTTATACATTGGTTGATTTTCAGGGAAATGAGTTGGCGGAGCCCATAAATGGGCTCTATCTGAAGAGGTATTATGCCTAGGCCTCAGCCTGACATCTTGCTTTTTGTATATATATATATATATTTTTTGTTTTTGTATATGTCTGAGTTTTTGGTCTATGAGGTGATGGTGATGTTTTTTGATTTTCTTTGGCAGGTTGTGTTGGATATCATGAGTCATTATGGTTTCGCCAATGGTGCTAGTAGACACACCCGGAACTTAGCTTCCGCGGCTTGGGTACTTTTTATCCATCTGGTCAGCTGTTAGTGTCAAGAGGGGTTTGAATTGGTCCTTCTTCCAATAACACAGAAGAATACACTGCAGTCATTTATCTACTCTCAGAAGCAATATCTTCGAGTGTTGATTCGTTTGTAGTATTCTTGGATTCTCAGCTAGTGGTGTCGCAGTTGAACAATACATATCGGTTCCGAAATCCTTTGTTGTTTCGATTGTTTTTTAGGGTACGTTTATTACAAATATCATTTCAATTTATCACATTTATTAATATTCCTGAAATTAACAATAAAATGGCAGATTCATTAGCTAATCAAGCAATTGACTAGCATATTAAGCATTCAATACTTTAAATCAAATCATCAAAATCATCATACATTTTCACACATTTGTTTCATCACATCATAAACTGTTGTATATATGTATATATCATCAAAATGTACAAAAAACTATACAAAAATTTGGATCCCATATGTCCTACAAAATTAGGGCTTATGCCTGATCATGTTCAGTATCAAAGATATAATATAGTCATGCGATAAAATCTATGGTCCTTGCCCAACGTTCGTGTTCCTATAGAACACGATCGCAATAACCACACGACAGAATAACCGCACGCAGTCTCGCGGTACCCCGACTACCCATCTCTGGATAGCCTCTGGTAAGTCTTCTACTGCAAACATAGGCACTTGGCAAGTTAAACTCTCCAAGTTTCTCTGAACGGCATGTAGTGTCCTACCAGGGTCTTCAGCATCCATTTCGCCTCTGCGACGTTTTTGTCGTGGTTATCCTTCAGGACGAACTGGTCCCATATCTATATCATGGTCATCATATAATTTTGTAAGTCATTCGGAATCCAATCAAAAACATGTTTGTTTTTCATTTTTCACATATATTGAAAAAATAAAAAACAATCAATCAAATATTGCAGTCTTACCAATTACACCCCATGCTGCACCGGGTGGAAGGACTAGGTCTGGATCACCGCGAAAATCCATCCCAGCATAGGGATAGTCATCCACTGCAATAATCTGTTCTTTCCACCATTGGAAGAACTCGTCGTCCCATGTAGTACGGGGAACTTCACTTCCCCCGAGTATCTTCATCAGATCAACCCATCGGGCTATTCTTGGATCTCTAGGGCTGCTGATGGATGAGATCACTTTGGATCTAAGCCCAGGAATCTTCTCAAAGAATAATGTCATCAAAATGGTTCCATACCCAAAATTCTTTGTTTTAGCTTTCTGGATGGAGGAAAAAAAAAATTTCATGTTTTTCAGTAAAGCTGTACACCAATCAAAGAGGTGAACTAAGCATTCCACAGCTATACTCCTCTAGTTTTCGACGCCTGGTGTAAGGAAGCACATCCTGCCACCCTGCCAATGGTGAAAAGGAGAATTTTCATATGCAGCTCTGATAAATATTTGATTGCATTGGAGTCCCTACATTTTGAGATCCTTCTACACAATAGATGTGGACATAATCCTCCACTGTAAGCCCTCCCAAAGGCTTGCCATGCAAATCTACCGGATCTCCTCTTCGGGAGAGTCCAGTAATAAAGTAAATGTATTCCACCTCTATGTGTATGGGTATTTGGTCAATCATGAAGCAATCTTCGTCTGGTTCCCAATGATTCACCAGAATTTCAAGTAACCGGACGTTACTTTTCATATTTTGCATTTTGAAGAATTTGTGTAATCCACAGTTTCGGAGGATATTGAGCGAATTTTGATCCCCCATGACTTCTTGGTCAATGGCATTGTGCTCACGTTCTCTCCAAGAAATAGTCATCCTGCAAAAAATAATTTAATTTCTCATTAGATTCATTTTTTACAAACACGGTCTGCGCATACGCGACTTCCTTTATGGGCAGTCGCGTATCATACACGGGTTCGTCCACATGAACTCGCGTATGTGCAGAATGCTAATCAAAACAAAAAAAATTACGATGAAAAATCAAAATTTTTAACCTATTAAGGGATGAGATTAATAACAATGATGAATTTAAGGCTTACCTAACTAATCCAACGAAGTTTGATGGATGATTTCTCCTGATTTGAGGAAAGAGGTTTTTTCTCCAGAGCTCTTTACTCCAATTCAGCAAAGTAACAATGAACCAAATATGAGGTAAAATGTGTATTTATGCCCAGAAATTGAAATTTTTTTGCAAAATTTCATGATACTTATTTTTCACATCTGTATTAAGCTGCATGAACCTGTTGCTTGTAAGTGTTGGGATAAGTATATTTTCAGGTACATTTTGTTGACTTTGAGATTTTTTTCTGGTTTTCGAATCCATGACCACTAACCTGTCATGGTAGGTATATGATCTTAACTGAAATATAGGTTAGGGAATCCACTTTCTGTTGCATTTTACATTCTAGCCTCCATTCTGATCACTTGCCATAGGGTCGATCCCATCATGTCATGAGTACTTAACCCAGTTCACTCGCCAATTATTTAATCATGACTTGGTGGTAGAGCCTTCCTTTACATGGGCTTCCTAGTTAGTTCCTCGCTAGCACTTGTTGCCCATGCTGCACTTTATGTAGGCTTGGGAGTCCTCTTTAGTCCCACCATGACTTATATGTTGAAGCTTCATTCTTCTTCTTCTTCATTATCATTTTTCTGGCTATTACCCTAGAGGCTCCCTGGTGTTGTTGAGTTGCATCACTGTATTGCATATTTACTACTTGTTTATCTTGGCCTTTAGCTGGCTTCATTTGGACTCGATATTTAAGTCATCTTTTGACCTTGACTCTTTGTACAAAGTTAACCATTGAAAAACACTTAGCTATCGCGACTTGACACCCTTGTTACCCATGGATGGAATACTCCTTTGAGTATTGCTTACCAGTTTCTACCACCTTGCATTGAGCATAGGATTGTTCCTATCCCAAGTCCTGATACTCGTTTTATCCATTGTACCATAGCATTATTTTATTCTATTTCAGGCTTACTATATGAAAAAGAAAAAAAAATCAAACATATTAAAAAGAGCGGGAACGGGATGTTACTTCATATTTTGATGGCGGTTACAGTGTCAGTTTGTCGCTCTTGAACAAAGCACATAATATTACGTCTTTTCCTCATTTTGGATGGTTTTAGTTTTGGCCTAGGCGATGCCATAACCTTGTTTCACGAGTCAGTTCTCCCCTGGTTGGTTACCTCTTCCAATCGTATGGAGAGTTTGTTTTTGCCTCCTGCATAACAGACTTATACAGTGTCATTATTTGCTGCCATGGTCATCATGAGTCATGCTTTTGTTCAAGGGAAGTTAACCCTGAGTCGGCCATTCTGAGGTGTCTCTTGACTTATTTTTTTAGGCCTTCCTGGTCTTGTCAGTATCTTGTACTATCACATCAGATGTTTGGTCTTCTGCTCTCGCTGGTTTGAGAAGGTCTCCATTGACTTCTTTCCAGAACATTGTTACCGATGAAATAGGTAATGTGACCTCAAAACGGGAACTCTAGCCCAAAAAGACTCAAAAAACATCAAAAAACACCCCAAAAACAAAAAAAGTGTATTCCAGAACGCACTTGGTTTTTTTTTAAGGTCAAATTTCAAAATTTTATAAAGTTATGCTAAAACAAAATTGTTTCTTAAAAAAAGGATTGAAAAAACACCCTCAAAACAAAACCAGTTGATGCTGGAATAACAAAAAAAAAAATTGTGTCATATTTTTGACATTTTAAAAATAGAAATAACATTTTTTAATTTTTAAAATTCAAACATTAAAAAAAACCTAAAATTTAAGAAAAAAAATAAATTTAAAAAATAAAAACATTTTAAAGCTTAAAATTTAAAAATATATAGGAATAAAAAAATAAAAATAAAAACAAAAAATAAAAATTTTAATTCAAACATTAAAACCTAAAATTTAAAAAAAAAAAAATAAAAAAAAATTTAAAGATTAAAATTTCAAAATATATAGAAATAAAAAAAAAAAAAACAACTTTAAAAAAGAAAGAAATTATAAAAAATTAAATATAGAAATTAAACTTTAAAAAAAAAATGTTTATTAAATTAAAAAATAAATAAATAATTAAATAATTAAATAAAATTAAATTTAAAGAAATATATTAAATTTTAATAAATTTAAAACTTAGAAAAAAAAAACATTATTGAAATTAAAAGTAAAAAAATGAAAAATTAATTAAAAATGAAAAATGAAAAATAAAATACAATAAAAATCTTAAATTTTAAAAAATATATATTGAAAAAACAAATAGATTTTAAAAAATAAATTAAATTTAAATTATAGAAAATAATATATATATATATATATATATATATATAAACTTAAATTAAAAATATATATATATATATATATATATGAACTTAAATTAAAATATATATACTAGGTTTTATTAAATTTAAAAAAAAAATTAATATTAAAATAACAAATTAAATTTAAAAAAAAATATTAAATTTTAATAGATAAATGAATAAACAAATAAATTTTGAAATAAAAAATAAATTTTAAATATAAAGAAAAAAAAAACATTGTTAAAATAAAAAGTTAAAAAACTTTAAAAATCAATTAAAATTGAAAAATTGAAAAAAATAAATTAAATAAAATATATTAAATAAAAAATAAAATAAAAAACAAATTAATTTGAAAATATTAAGTTTAATTAAAAAAAAAATCTAATTTTAAATACACAATTTTAATTGAAATAAAAAAAATATAAAAATTTTATGTAATTAAAAAAATAATAATAAAAAATTAAAAAATTAAAAAAAAAATATTAAATTCAAATAAATTAAAAAGAAAAATACAAAATTTACTAAATTTTAAAAAATTAAATGAAAAAACTAAACATAAAATTTAATAATAAAATCCCGGATGCGGGTGCTATCGGGCGTGATGAAGGTGATAGGATGGAGGTCTAGCCGGACGGGAGGCCACCTGCCTTCCCGCAAGGGGAACGTCACTCCAGCCATAAACATGTTAATGCTGAGATTAATTGCATTAATTCTGGGCGCAATTCACAAACAGATTGCCGCTCCTCGATGCAATTTCGACTGCTGTGTAATGGATCAACCTTCGACTCACATTAATTTCCATTCATTGCAAGTGATCTCCCGCTGCACCGAAGATCTTTTAAACACCATGGACCCGTCTTCTCCCTTACCGGTGAATTGGTGGTGTCGACCAGCTGCTGGGATTGCAAATGAGCGCACCATCACTGGTAAGCGAAGCCGCATCAACTGCTGTCTGGAGCTCGGGGATAACCTTTATCTCTCGCTTTCTAGTTCCTGCATGTTGGCCTCTGTCTTTCTGAATCCCAGCTCGACTTTGTCCCCGGTCATCTCTCCAGTTCCTTGGCACTCCAGCCCCGATTCTAACATGCCTCGCCTTAGGCAAAGAATGTGTTGTAGGCGCGGGTCTACCAGGCGTTCTGTGAGGCGTTCTCCTTCCTCCTCCAGCTCGCCTTATGAGACCTCTTCCCCCTCAGACAGCCTGCCCAGACTTCTCCATGGTCGTTTGCTCCGTTCAAGCCGCAGACTGGACTCTCCCTCGTCTTCTGCTCTCCCGGCTCAATCCCACACTGCTCTTTTCTCCTTCGATTTCTCCCTCAATCGTCCGAGAGTCATTGCTGCTATCTCGGTTGTGTTTCTTGAGGAGCCCCAGGAGAAGATAGACCAGAATCCTTCGGCTGGACAGGGTACAAATGGCAACACTGAGCAGGACCAAGCGCCACAAGATCTGGTGGGGCAGCCCAGAGGAAGCAAGGACGCTGCGCAGGAAGTAAGGAGCAAGGGCATGTGGAGCAGATGGTCGCCTCTCCCTCCAGGAAATTTTTCCACTCTGTCGAAGACCTGTACAATGAGCATGGTGAACCAGACGAATACTGGTGCAGGGTCGAACAAGTTGCTCCTGATGAGTAGTTCTGCTTTTCGGTCATGGTTTCTTTACTATGTTTCCGCCCTACCCAATGGGCTTGTTTTTTACTTTCCTGCTGTTTCAAATCATGTTTTGGTTTTTGTTAGCTATAGTCCTCAGTACTTTCAGTATCTCGATCCCCTGCGTGGGTTTTTTTTTGTGATGAACTCTACACGCTGGTTTCCCTCCTGCAGGGCAGTCTCAAACCTCGTTTTTGTCTGTCGAAAATGCCTCAGAATAGGGCAATGTTAAGGCCTCGGCCCGCTGTACACTACTTTTACTGTTAATAGATCAGTTTTACTTGGAAAAAAAAAATTAATAATAAAAAAAAATATGAAATTTTTTTTAAAAAAAATCAATTAAATATAAAAAAATACAAAATTTAATAAAAATTATTAACAAAATTTAGAAAACAAAAATTAAAAACAAAAAAAATGAATAAAATTAAAAAATAAATAAATAAATAAATTTCATATATAAAAATTAAATTAAAAAAATAATTTTAAATTTTTTAAATTTAAAAAAAAAAATTTAAAAAAATCAAATTTTTAAAATTTTTAAAAAAAAAAATTTTTGATCGTGGTGGCGCCGCCAATCGGCCTCCCGCCCAAGTGGCGGTGGAGGCCAGCCGCTGGGCGGGACGCTGATTCTAGGAATCGCCCTGAGGCTGATTCCGAGAATCGCCCTCCCGCGGTGGGAGGTTGATTCTAGGAATCGCCCTGAGGCCGATTCCGGGAATCGCCCTCCCACCGCGGGAGGCCGATTTTGGGAATCGCCCTCCCGCCGCTAGAGGGCGATTCCCGGAATCAACCTTCCGCTGTGAGAGGGCAATTCTCGGAATCGACCTCCTACCGTGGGAGGGCGATTCCCGGAATTGGCCTCGGGGTGATTCCTAGAATCAACCTTAGGGCGATTCCCGGAATCGACCTCCCCGTCGCAGGAGGGCGATACCCGGAATCGACCTCCCGACGCGGTAGGGCGATTCTCGGAATCAGCCTCTCACTGTGGTAGGGCAATTCCCGGAATTGGCCTGCGGCGCCACCACGATCAAAAAAATCTTTTTTTTTTTTAATTTTTTTAATTTTTAATATAATTTTTTTTAATTTCATTTTTTTTTTTAATTCAAAAAATTTAAAATTACTTTTTTTTTTCAATTCAAATTTTTTATTTTAAATTTAATTTGTTTTAATTTTTTTTGTTTTTTTTTTTAATTTTGTTTTTAAATTTAATATTTTAGATTAATTATTTTTTAAAATTAATAATTTATTTATTAAATTTATTAAATTTTAATTTAATTTAATTTTTTTTTTAATCTTTTAGTTTATTTAGTTTTTCATTTTTTAAATTTATAAATTATTTCATTAAAAAAAAAACAGTAAATTTATGGATATTTGTTTTTTAATTATTTGCACGTGGTTTTTTTCATTTTTTTTGTTTTTTAATGATAGTTTTTTTTATTTTATTTTTTTTTTCAATTTTAAATTTTGTTTTTTTTTTTTTTTTAATTTGTATTTTTTGTTAATTTTAAAATTTTTATTTTTTTTTCTTATTATTATTATTTTTTTAATTTAAATTTTTAAATCTAATTTTTTTCTTTTTTGTATTTTATTTTTTTTTATCTAAATTTTAATTTTGTAATTTAAATTATTTTTAAATTTTCTATTTAATTTTGTTTTTTAATTATATGGTTTTTTTTAATAACTTTAAAAAAATGTTTTTGATGTTTTTATTTTTTTGGTTAATTTTTGTTTTTTTTCTTTAAATTATGTGTTTTTTTTTCAAATTTTGTCATTTCTTTTGATATAATTTTCGAATATTTTTGTTTTTGGTTTTTTTTTTAAATTTATTTTTGTATAATTTTTTTATTTTTATGAGTTAATTTTGTTTTTTTTTTACATTTTTATTGGTTTTTTTTATTGTTTTTATATATATTTTTTAATCTAAGTTTTGTGTTTTATTACCAACATGAAATCACCACTCTAAAAAAAAAAGTTGATGCTGCATCAATACGTTTCAAAATTAGCATGAAAATCACCACTCTAAAAAAAAAAGTTGATGCTGCATCAATACGTTTCAACATTAACATGAAAATCACTAACATTTTAAAACAAATATTCATACTTCATAAATAAAAATATTAGAGTGTCAAAAATGTGCTTAAAAAAAAAGGGTGATTCTGCATCACCACTTTTCAAAATCGGGTGCCTTTTATGCTACCAAAAAAAAGTAGGTAACAGTGCGGTTACCTATTTCATCGGTAACAGTGTTCCGGTGGGTTTGTCTCTTATCGACTATGACATATTGCTCTGAGAGTAAACCTAGAGCCACACCCTGGCCCTATTTACATCACTGATAGGTGACCTTGTGCTCAACATTTGATCATCATTATGGGTCTTTGACTGAGTAGTTTTCCTTGTGTTCGACGTCAGCATATATTATCAAACTTGGGATTCGTGCAGTTCCTTGATTTCCATTTGACCCTATCGGTGGATATCTTGCCTCTTTGTCAACTTTCATTATTGGTTGGTTCAAAGGGTTTCTTCCATGCGCTAGCTTCATCTTGTGCATGTCGGAAACGTACTTCGGGTTGGTTCCTTCACTCTAATTCATCTGATTCCTTCCAAATCTTGGCCTATGAGTTACACTCGCGTTGGACTGATGTGGGATGCCTCAATGCCTTCCTTCCAGCAGATCTTTTCCCATTCACTCCGAATCATTGCTCTGGGAATAAGGTCTAGAGTCTTTTGGTTAGTACCTTAGGGTTTGCAGTCATTAGTGGCAGACTTTTCTCTGTCGACAGTGAGGATTCATTATTTCCTCCTGATTGATAGATTCTTACAAGTGTTCGACTTCAACTCATTTATTCGCACTTGTTAGATTGTACTGGGGCACCTTGACACTCATTATCATTATCTGTGGGTTGTCTCGCGTTTGTTAATGGTTTACATTATTGACCGGTAATCAAATGATTTCTCACATGATCGACTTCAGCTCATTTATTCCCATTGTGTAGAATTGTGCCATAGTGATCAATGAAGACCTCGGGTTTGCATCAGCATGCTTCGGTTCACTTTTTCCAGTTCATTTAATTTCTGTCAGTGACACCGTCCACACTTATATGTTGCAGTTTTAGTACAACAACATCTTATATGTTGGCTCCCGAGTTGCGTGATTGTACCATGTATTCCACCTCTTATGATTTGGTACCTGAAGATTCAGTTGCTTGTGAGATCAGATATCTATTACAACATCATTGATCAGTATTCTATATGTGATACTTGCACTTGATTTCAACTTGTACTTCCGAGTAGTGATCAGATGTTTTACTATGTACTTTCCAGTTCAGCTATACTTGTATACATTTTTGATCTATCGACATGCTTTCCTTTCACTGAGCATGGGTATGCCCACCTCAGACATGAGTTGACTCTCTGACTTCTTTCATTGGTTTTTTGGCAGGCTGAAATCTGGTGAAGTCCTCTCTTGTCTTCGAAAGGTTCTTTCTATGCACATAATATATTTCGGCCATCATGTACCCCTTCTGACCTCATATATTAGGGGGCATCTATTATAGCATCATTTTTCACCCTTATGTGAATAATGATTGTCTCTTTGGCCTTGGGCACCCTTTCCCCCCAAACTTGAACAACTTCATAAAAAACAGTGTCTAAAATCCCATACGCGATTATGCCATAAATCCCGTTCATAATTTTCCGCGTATGCCATTTAAATCATTAAAAAATATATATATATTCCTTATTTTCGAGGTAGGGTGATGGTTATTCTCGTAATTCAACCACCCCAGCCCGTGGCCCAACTATTTCCAACTACTGAAACTATTTTGAGGGAGTATAAAAGCCCCTCATGTGTATGGCCTAAGGGAGAGAGAAAATTATAGATGTTATACTCTGTTGGATCCCTATTTCAATTTTGATAATCCTGTGCCTCCTGCACTTCCTAGGTATATTCAGGAACCCTTGTTTCCTTGAATATGATCATCATCCTATATGACATCTTGTGTGCACACATCTTGGAAGAATCCTAGCGAGGTGAGGGTTGGATGGATCCAAAGGACGGTCAACTCGAAGACCGTGGAAGGATTGAGGTGATCTCTCCACTTTCTATTATTGTACATGCCATTTATAATGAGAAGAACCATCTTGTTCCTGAATATTCACGTGTTTATATCTCTTTATATATGTGTAAATATTGTCAATTGAACATTCAATATTGCTTATATGATATTATACATGAGTTACACTAACATATAGGAACAATATATGTTGTACAACTAGTGTTTCGTGTTCATTCTTTCTTGATTTCCAGGTTACGAAGCACGAGGAGTTACTGGGGTTAGAACCCCGCGGGACCTACATCAAACGTAGGACTTTCGGGTAAGTTCTGCAACTAATAAAATCTAGTTATCAGCATAAAAGATAGGTTAAGTGAGTCCTTCTTGAATGGTATGCTCCTGATCTGTGAAGGTTTCCGACCCAAAAACCTTTAGGGAGTTATTTCCCGAAACATAAACTTGTCATGCTTGGCCTCGAATTGGCAGAACGCTTCCAAAAAGGAGTGATACTCTTCAAGGCGGGGACAGAGGTGAGTGTAATGGCCATGGAAATTGCACAAAGCACAGGGGTGATTGGTGCGCAAAGTTTTTAGTTTCAGGACTGGATCAGGTATAGTGACAAAAACCTCAGGGATATCAGACTCCGGAAATTTCTCATTGACCATGGTCTTGAGGTGAGGCAAATATAGACAAGTATGGGTGGCGTGACCGACAAAATCACACAAAGCACACAAGATAGCGCATTTTGGCGGCCGAGGAGGGGCGAGATTTTTCGGAGTGGCCTTGTCTTTGGTTGCCCCCATGCGAGCTTCGCCCTTCTTACTCGAAGCGGTCGCAATAGTAGGTGGTTCCTGTTGAGGTGGATAAGGCACTGTTGCAGCAAGAGAATTCATGGGGACTGGTTGAACCGAGGTCAAAGAAAGAGAAGGTTTTGGTTGGCCAAACGGGGTAGCGGCTGGAGGATCAAGGTACCAGACGGGAATTCCAAGGGTCAAGTTAGGAAGAGAGAGGGTGTCCATGATAGGTACCGTGTATACTCTTGGGGGTGGAGCTAGGAACGGTATCTGATCGGAGGGGTAATAGCCAGGCGGGACGGCTCCTAAATGGTTAAGGCTTGGAGGAACCATTCCAGGAGGGTAGAGAGGTTCATGGATACCAGCTGAAGGGCCAGGAGGAGGAGGTCCAAAAGGCTGAATCGAAGGGCTAGGAGTAGGCTGCGGAGGGCGGGGAGGCTGCTGACTAGCAAAGACGGGCCGCTTGAGGGCAGCTCGAGATGATTGCATCATGCAAACATTTGATGAGCTAGGATCAGAGACAAGAGGAGGAAGACCAGGGAATGTACCAAGCAATGAGGAATATTTGTAGACTTCGGGTGAGACACTAGTCAAAGGATCGACGGTTTTCTTATTGGCCACCGAAGAGATGATGGACTTAGGGGAGGTCTGAGACTTCGGTTCGTAATATGTAAACTGGTCAATGGTGACTATCTTTTCGTTATGAGGGAAGGACATCTTGCGGTGAATCGTAGATGGGATACTAGACATCGCATAGGTGTAGCTACGACCCAATAGAATGTTGTAATATAAGGGGGCATCTATGACTTCTACGTCAACGCAAAAAATCTAGCCCGCAAGAGTAATAGGACAATTGCGGAATAAGCCAATGGGCTGGGATGCATGGCCATCCTACGCTCAGAGAGTGATCATGGAAGGAGCCAACTCAAGTGATTCGAGTTGCTTCCAAATCGAAGCGGACATCAAACAGGTGGAAGCCCCCTCATCAATGATGCACCAAGAAACGTTGGCATTCTGGATCTTGACTGGGATTTGGAAGGCGACGGAAGTAGGGAGAGGAGGATGTTCTGACTGGTCAACATCAAAGATAATCAATCGATCATCGAAAGGATCTACAGTGCCCATGGCAAATAGTAGAGCTTTTCGTTGTGAAGGACATGACTGGAGGAGTTCCAACATTGAAATGGCAACAAGAGATTGTGCCAAATCATCTATTATACTATACGAATGGGAAGCTTTTCCAGAAGAAGCATTTCGGTGGAGTGGTCCCTTAGGGATCTTGGTATGAACCTCCACCTTAGGCTGAGGGATCTGCAAGGGACCATTAGGTGTCGAAAGAGGCTATGTAGAGACTGAAGGAGGCGGCTCGGGGACAGACGTAGCAGGAGGCTTGTTGTACTGACGGGACCGAGTCTGAAGATTGATGTCTACAATTAGAGGTTGATCAGAGTTCATCATGAGAATCTGGTAATCATAGGTACCAGATGGAAGAGGTCGAGTGGCCACCTGACCTTCAGGTGGTTGGGTAGCCACAAATCCTTGCTGAGGGAAAGGATTAGTAAGCACAACCGGTTGACTAGGTGCAGCACTGGGAGGGACAGAAGGGGAGGCTTGTTGTCCTCGCAATGTTGCTTGAGACTCCCACAGCTGTCGCATCTGTGGTAAAAGAGGACAATCATATGTGTAATGACCATAAACACCACAACAAGAATAGGGCTTGTTCATGCGAACAGGCCTGTCCTGCTTGGGTTGAGTGCCCTGTTGCTGGTTAGTAGTGTTAGGAGCATTATTTTGAGGATTAGGTCCAGGATTACTAGGAGCAGACTGATTTTGAGTGTCGTTCCTCTTATTTTTGGAGGGAGGAGGATTAGTCGCGCCCTGCTGTGCATACACCTTCCCCTGATGGGGGGGTGGCTACTATTACGGGGGTTGAGAAGGCAAGGGAGGAGGTGGTGCTAATGCTAGAGGAGCTGGAGCACCAGGCTGTGGATACGGATAATAAGGAGGTTGGGTAACAGTGTGGTAAACAGGAGGTTGGGAAAAAAGAGGAGGCATGCTGTATCCTGGATACGTGCTACCGGGAGGGGGAAAAGTGCAGGAGATGTTGGCCCCTTCCTAAGGAAAGCCATAGCCCATGGGAGGTTGAGCGTATGGATTAGAGAGAGCTCCAATGATACCTTCGGCGGCGTGATATGCCCCCGGTGTGTTGGCACCACCGGGTCTGGGAAGATTAAGTAGAACGGTATAAACATAACTCGACTGAGCGTAGATTAGGTCATACTTTAATGCAATTTGGAGAGCGGCTTCTTCCGTTTGAGGAAATTGAAATGCGACATCTTTCCCGATAGGTGGCAAAAGAGATCTAAGGAACCAATCCATGTAGACACGGTCTTCAAAGGTAGGGGCTCAACATAGGCTCTTTCTTCTTCGCCATTCCTAGACATGGTCGGATAGGTGGGTCATAGACGATTGACGGAAAGAAGTCAAGAGTTCAGTACCAGTGTCATAATGAAGGGGAAGCTGGAAGTAAGACAGAAAATCGTGGGCAAGAGTTGCAAAGGTGGTATGAGAGGAAGGGGCCTGATCAACATACCACTTAGAAGCTTCACCTGTAAGCATATGTTGGAACAACCGAAGACGGACAGATTCATCGGCAATGGAGTTAGACAAACACCACATGTGGAAAGATCGAACATGATTTGTAGGATCTTCTCTAGCAAGGCCTTCAAACTTGGGGATGTCGGAAGGGAGCTTCATCGGCATATCAGGCCAACTAGCATCATGGTGTATAGGGTCATTTATCAACTGGTCAAAATCGGGAAGGCTGAGGCCTACCATGAAGGGGAGCAAGGGCATAGCCGGGGTAGTGTCCATTGCGGTCCCACTAGTGGTATTCCCAGCATGAGGTATGGGGTTACCACCAGCATTAGGTCTTGCACCAGACATGGTGAAGGTGACAAGGGGAGAACCAAAGGCGGAACGAGAAGGAGAACCCAATGAACCAGAAGAAGAGTTGGAGTGCGGACTCGGTGGAGGACTAACTCGAATCCTACGCGGAGGAGTAAGTCTTCCTACCAGAAACTGAGGATGAAGGCCAAGAAGTCTCTAGGATAAACGCCTTGGTGGCGCAATGATAATGACACAAACATGGTACAAAGGAAAAATATATTGACAAGGGCAAGGAGGTGCAGGATCAACTGACTACAATGTCGAAACAAGGGCAGAGAGGTGCGGGATCAATTGATTTCAATGTTTTAGAGTCTTTGTTTGGCAGTGTTAACCAAGCCCTTTTTCGCTTAGGGTGTGTGTGCAAAGTGTGTAAATTTTAATTTTTAAACCCAGACGTTTGTAGAGAAAAATAAAAAGTGTGTTGTGTAACTGAAAATAAACCTACAGATAACAGTATATGAAACTAAAATAACAGTAAATAAACAGCTAATAATGCAATAATCTAAACCCAAGGAGGTGGGCCTCTCAACAATTAGTCTGTAGGTGGGCAAAAAACTAGTCAAAACACACCAAAATACCTAATATATCTAAGGTCAGGGAGGGACAGGGATTTAAAGGTCAAAATCTACTGGAAAGTAGTGCAGAAAACAACAACAAATTAGAGGAAAAATTACTGTAAATGAGGTGGCGAAAGGCTATCTCCTGGAGGTAAACGGAGTGAACCCTAGAGGAAAACCCAAAAAAAGCTAAATTAGGTCATTTGGATGGATAAAAATCCAATATGAAGTGGATCTGAAGGTGAGGTATCAGATCTGAAAAATGGCTAAACGCTCTGAAAATTTCAGACAACCTGCAGCAGCTAAAACTCTTCCACAAAGTGTGGAGGGTACTGAAGCACTAGGGGGCTAGGTTCCCACTTATTTGAGTAAAACATAACAAGTACAGTTCCAAAACGGGTGGAGACGGAGGTCAGACAACCCTGAACAGAGGCCAAGACAAACCCAAAAAACTTTCAGAAAAACTCCCGCAAAAAATCCAGGTCGTAGTTTCTGACCTGTTTTCAGCAGAGGTCGTAGTTTTTGGGCTGAAAAGTGCATCCTGAGGCTCTAGGTCGTAGGTTTTGGGCCAGAAAGTGTGACCTACACTTTCGTCACTCTCAATGCCAGATTTTAGAAAAAAGTGTCTATCTCAGCTGCGGCTGATGTCTGTCACCTGCGCAATAGGTCTAAAAACACACGGAAGTTATAATTTTTACTGTTTTACGGTTTTATAGGTTAAAAACAACATCAAGAAAACCAAAAACAAGAGGTTGAAGAGAAATCCTAGGGTTTGAAGCAAATGGATATGCAAGGATCAGAAAAATGACAGCGTTCGTAATCGTAAACCCGTGTGGAGTCGCCAGTTGTTAGTATGAATCTTAATTCCAAGTGTACGAAAAAATACCACTTTAGCTGTGCATAACAAATAACCCTAACAGCAAATATGGTTGCTAATATCCTCAGATCTGCAGTTAGGTGATCAAGATAAATGCTGCAAAAATCTATATATATGCATCAAAATACATTAAGCACTAGAAAAAACAAGATTTACTCCATGCATCCAATAGACAAGACAAGAATATGTTGAATGAATTTTGTATTAATGGCACCTGGGAGGAAAACACAGAAGGGTGTTACCAGTTCTCCTCAATGGGATGGGTTCTTGTAAGTCCTCAACACTTCATATCTAAAATTCCTCTCTCTTGATGGTGTAGAAAACCCAGACAAAAATGGTAGCAAAATATGACTATGATGGTGGATCAAAGTCAGACCAAAAGTATAGATCCATAGTGATCTTTAGGCAACAAAAGGTGGTAAATGAATGGGAAAACCCTTCTATTTATAACAAAATATTGAGTTAGTCTAGATATTGGTGCATAATTAAAATATTATTAACCAAATCAAGATCCAACTTTTATGGAATATTTTATTATATTTGTTGGAGGAAAAAAGAATTTGACTTGGGTCAAATCCCTTTATTTGTAAATAATAAATAAATAAGTGATTTATTTATCATTTTAAGGATGTGGTTGAGTAATAATCAAATAAATAATGATTTATTTAATTATTTAAGGGTGATTTAGTCATATTTAACAAAGAATATTATTTAAATAAGGTTTAAATAATTATTCTTTAGAAAATAATAAGATAAATAATGATTTATCTAATTAATTTCCTTGTTTTGGGTTAAATATAACTAGGAATATTAATTAAACTATTGTTTAACTAATTATTCCTTGAGGAAAATAAAAAAAATATAGATTTATTTAATATTTCCTCATGGGGTTTCCTGTTTAGACCATAAACAACTTAATAAAGGTGGTTTACTAAGTTATTTTTCATAGTGAATGTGATTTTACTTAGGGTAAATTGCTCTTATATGGTGTACTTGGGTCCATATAATAATAATAGGTTAGATGACCAAAAAATGGTGTAATAGGGTCATGAACTAGAGCCCGACACCACAAATATCATCGTCGCTGACTCGAAATTTCTTCCATATTCCATCACCCAAACCCCCTTCTTATATCCCCCACTTGGTTTTATCTCGCACCAAGTCATGGAAACCCTTACATTTCTAGACATGGCTCTCGTGATGTCAATATGGTATTTGGACCCACCTGCCATGTCAAAAAACCTAGATATCACCTCTATAGGTATCATTCCTATCGCCTCCAAGGAGGCCATTGTAACTTAGGACACTCATGTAGTGACACCAGCCAGTGCCACTAAAATGGAGAAGAAAAAAGGGAAGAAGGTGGGTGCCCCTAAAGTTCTTAGGAAACCTCCACCTTGTGCATTGTGCAAGGTAGTTGACCATCCTACCAACACTTGCCAAAAATTAGAGGAGTTGAAATCTCTTCTAAACACCGAAAAAATGACTATGACCCCAACTCCGCATAAAAGATAAAATGTCACAAACATCCAAGGTAAGGCATTACGTGCCAATCATACATGTGCCATATGTGTAGAGTACAGGCATTATGCCCATCATTGCCCTAAAATCCCTCAATATGGAGATGCATTACACACATTGACGCAATCCAATTCCCAGGATCCATCCGTAACACTCATGCAAATATGGGAGGATGGACCCATTTAAATCATATTATACATACAAGAAGAACCAGTGTCATGCTCATACTCAACACACCCAACCTCGCAGGCTCCAAGACGACAAACAAAGACACACCTCATGGCCCAGTCTGTGCTTTGTGTGACGAACATGATCATATGATCACTCAATGCCCTGAATTAAGGGAATTTAATCGTTGGTACCCAATCACCCATCTTTCCCAAAGAAAATTATCCATACATATACAACATACTTGTCATTGTTCCCACCTCCCTCGATTCTGCTCTATGTTAGATTTTTTGCATCGATTCATCGCTAAAATTCTGACTTAGTCACTTCAGACTCAGAAATTTCAAAAAGTACCACAAATCAAGGGAATGAAGCATCTAGTTCCATATTGTGTGTATTCGAAGAGATAAAACCAACAGATATCCTGCCACCCTCTTTTCATCATCACCAACCTAGAGATGGCAGGAAGACCAAACACCCCAACAAGGCATGGTCCAAACCAAACCTCCCATGTGCCCTATGTGATCAACCCAACCATGTAGTTAACCAATTTTGAGAGTTGACCAGGTTCCATGATATTTTCCGCACAGTAAACCCTATCCCCCAAATACATTTATCCAATCAATAGAAAATCACTCGCTACTATTGTTGCATATGCTCCCAATTTCATCATACGAAGAACTGTCAATATATTCCACGATTGAGAGAAACGTTAAACCAAAAGCACCTAAGGAAGCCACATCACACTAAAACTAATACCCAGAGATGGAAAGCATGCAGAAATTCCCCATCTCATGACCCCAACCAAGCATCATCGTCTTACATCATGAGTAGCACTGGCTGGCATACCATTTACATAGTAAATACCTACCCTGTGTGCAACATTTAGACCAGTCACTCTCACGGTATAGAAGCATGCCTTATGCTACAAACATTTCAACATCTTAGGATTCATCAATAGTTTCTTATAGAGGAGGATACATTTTCCCCTTGTACAGCAACAAGGTCATACGAAACCCCCCTCACCTAGTACAAACCAATAGTTATGGAAATGCTTCAGCCACATAATTTCGATGACACACAACATCACATATGATTCATCTCATCATCTATGGGAACCATGACTCGTGTTGTATTCTCATCATTTATTGGGGTTGACACCGTTGCAACTACCATACGAATAGTAGTAACATCGATGGTGTAGACCCACCCTATTTGTGCTTTGTCAACCTTGTTTGGTTCTACGACATAAACCACATAATCATATTATTGTTTGACGACCAGAACTGCTAGGCCCGAATTCCCTACTCACGACCTTGCACAAACCAATTACCCCTTAGATAATACTTTTCACTCCGACGAAGATATTTTGGAGGCCATGAAAAAACCTAAATATCCATGGGATTCCATGCATCATCGTTCATTTTTTTCTATCAGAAAAATAATTTGTACCTAACAACACACCAACCCATGATATTTACGCCATTGAAGCTAATGATTTTCTGCCATCGAGAAAAGTACATGGGTTCAAAAATCCTATCCCAGTGCATGACACATTTGAGGAAGGTAACATGTCAAATATTTCACCTACAGTTAAGGTAAATATTTTGAAAAAAATTGGCAAGGTCGAAGACATCTCCCTGTGGACAGCATGCTCTCCAGAAAAATTAGCCTTGGACACCTCCCTATTACAAGAATACAAGGATATATTTGCGTGGGATTAATCGTAAATTCCGTACATATGTCCCATCATTGTGGAACACCATATTGACACATGGCCCGACGCCCTTCCTGTCCGACAGAAGCAACGTCAATTACACCCCTTTAAATTAGAAGTAAAAAAACAGGAGATAGATAAAATCCACAAAGTTGGGTTTATCTACCTGATTGCTTACACGTCTTGGGTTGCTAACCATGTATCCGTCATGAAAAAACAAGGCACCATCTATGTTTGTATCAATTTACGAGATCTAAACAAAGCTTGTACCAAGGAAAATTACCCCACACCATTCATCGACCTAGTAATAGATGCTTGTGTCGGTCACGAGGCCTTATCCTTTAAGAATGGGTTCTCAAGGTATAATCAGATCACGATCTGACATACGAATCAATACAAAACCTCAGTCACCACCCCTTGGGGCACCTTCACACACCAAGTTATGCCATTCAATATTAAAAACGTTGGAGCCACCTTCTAGCGGGCCATGAACTACATATTTCACGACTTGGCTCATCTCATCCTCATCTATTTTGACAACCTCACTGTGCGATCCAAGATGCATGCTAACCATTTGGAAGATCTCCGCCCGGTTTTTCAACGATGCCAATGGTATAACCTATGCTTGAACCCTCTCAAGTGTGTCTTCTACATTAACGCTTGAATATTTCTAGTATTCATTTTTCCCACGAAGGTATTAGAGTCGACCCTCTCAAATTACAGGCAATCAAAGAAGTACCACCTCCAAAAACATTGAAGCAGGTAAAAAGCCTACATGGTATGGCCAAATTCTTACGACACTTTTTCCCCGACTATGCCACTTGTGCGCAGGGTTTCCCGTGTCTCCTTCATCAAGACATTCCTTTCCAATGGGATGAACAGGCCCAAAAATAATTTGAAGCATTAAAAGACACCTTGTCTTCGGCTCCTTTTCTCAACTCACTCAACCATAATAAATATTACACCCTATATATATGTGTCAGATGTAGCCATTGCGGGGGTGCTAGTCTAGGACAGACCAGACAACAAGGAACACGTAATATATTACATAAGAAAAAACTTAGTAGGGCCTACATTGAAGTATTATCCATAACAAAAATATGCCTTGGCACTAGTACATTTAGTACAAAAGCTTTGACACTATATCGTCCTTCGAACCACCACTATCGTAGTAGCTATTAACGCCATGCGATATTTTCTCATGCACTATATGATGAATCATAAATATGCTCGATGGGTATTTATACTACAGGAATTTGATCTGCAATTTAGCTCCCCTAAAAGAAAAAAGATTATCATCCTCATCGAGTTCATCACTGACCTCCCAACAGGAACCCCAGGATCCCCCATTAACGATGCACTACCTGATGAACATTTTTTCTTGGTGAAAATAGAGGACCCTTGGTACAATGATATCCTACTTCTCTTACAAACTCAAAAATTCAAACCTCAGCTCACTCATGACGACCGAAGGCAGATATGCCATCAGGCCCCCCGATACCTTATTTTTGGGGATATGTTTTATCGATGAGGCATCGACACCATCTTGCGTCGATGCCTCACTCGCGACAAAGCCAATCAAGTCTTGAATGAATGTCACAACGAGGCTTGCAGCTGTCATCTCTCGAGGATGACCACTACTCAAAAAGTCCCGTGTGTTGGTTACTTCTGGACCACCCTTTTCCATGATTGCATTCAAGCAATATAAAGATGCAAGCCATGCCAATGCTATGACCACAAGGTGCAAGCCCCTCCAACTCCCTTGCACCCCATCATCGCTGTAGGACCCTTTTGTAAATGGGGCATATACTTCATGACTTGCAACCCCACATCATCCGGAAATCAAATGTACATAGTTGTGGTCGTCGATTAATTCACCAAATGGGCAGAAGCCATGCCCACATACAACAACACCACGGAAACCACTGCATAATTTTTCTTCAACCATGTCATCACATGGTTCAATGTACCCAAGGAATTGATGTGAGATCACAGGAAAAATTTTGAAAATGAAATATTCCAAGAATTTTCCCAACACCTTGGTTTTTCACATGAGTTTGCATCACCATACTACCCCCAGTCTAGTGGTTAGGTATAATATGTCAACAGAGTCCTTAATAAAATGTTGCAGCATATGGTGAACAACCACAAGACCAATTGGAACCACATGGTGCTCTCATCCCTATGGGCGTACCGCACAATAGTCAAAGCATCAACATGATTCACACCCTTCCAGTTAGTTTACAGGGTGAAGGTTGTGCTTCCCATCGAACATGAAATCCCCACCTTGCATTCAACTATTAGGTCCCTATATAACTAGTGTAGTCCCTTATTGTTGTTAGTGTAGCCCCCTTATTTTTATTGTGGTACCCCTGTAGTCCCCATATTGTTATTATTGTGCCCCATAAAACCCCACTATTGTTAATGTTATGCCCTTACATTACTATTGTTAGGTCGGCTAGGATTATATTGTGACCCCATGGACTCCTATATATATAAAGGAGGTTTTTTCATTTGAATCATCCAAGAAATGTTCATTTATGTAATGTAAAGGAGGTTTCCCCCTTGAAGTGGCTGATTTATAAGGCGTTGATCTCTCTTTTCTTCTATTTTTGAAGCTGGTTTCATAAAAACTATCTTGCAACAAAGATATTCTATTGAAGAAAAACATCCAAAAATGGATTCTCTAAGAGCCTGACGGGACATACCTAAAAGGTCTCATCAATGGACTCTACCTCAAAAAATTTCACCCATAAAAGAAGGGCCTCAGTACCCTAGAATGAATACGTATGCACAATAATTTTTTATGATGATCACATCATCATAGAAATTTTCTAGAAACATGCTCTAATCCTGTGTCACATATGCATCGTTCGCCAATATACTATTTTGGATTGGCTGATGATGCCTCTCTATGGTCACAAAAATTAGTTGCCGCCACCTGGGCCATATATTCTCCTGACCGCTCACCGTACCTCACTAACGAGTTGTGTATTGGGTCAGCCACTAACAATCAAGAAGAATATGACACTGTCATAGGACTTTTAAGTGATGCCTCCCTCCAAGGCATTTGCCATTTACATGTCTTCCTTGATTCCCAGCTGGTTGTATCGTAGTTAAATCAAACCTTTCAAGTGTGTGATTCACTCCTCTTTAGGAAATACCTACATGCACAAAGGTTAGCCTGCAGTTTTGATCAAATAATATTTACACATATACCAAGAGATCAAAATAATGTAGTTGATTACAAAGCTAACCATATCCTAGACTGGAATGCATCACATATATATCATCAACCAAAAGCAGCATAAAGTCCATCATGAATATAAAACCCATCATAAACATAAAAAAAATCATAAAAATATCCATATGCACATCATGAGAGTTGTCAAAATACATCTCACATATATATACCACAAAATATATGTGTGTCCCAGTATACAAAAAATGAGTCCACTGGCTCATCGTCAGACAAAAATAAATGTCATCAAAAAGAGAGGGGAGCATCCTCATAATGGGTGCTTTCCCTTGTAGGTACATGAGTAATTCTAGGGTCAAGCCCCTCCAACTGGGTCTTGTGGACCAACCTCCACACTAGGAGCTATGATAGGAGCAGTAGTAGCAACCGCAAAAGCTACCTAGTGTAATATCAAATGATGTGCTCGCTCATGGGCCATCACTGTCTCTAAAGCAAGATTTTCCAAGTTGTTAAAGCCCCCAGTGGGCATCCCCTGGGTTAGGGTATCTACAGGTCAAAGCATCTTCCCTCTCCTAGGTATCTTTCTAGTCTCATAATTGAGCCTTTGCAGCCTCAGCAAGTGCGAGAAAACCTGCAGCATCTCCAGCTGTCGCAGCACTGGTACACTCCCCCGAGGTTCCACCCATCTCCAACTAAGGTGGAAACACCGATATTTTAGGTCTAGGCAGAGGCATGTCATATCAAGGTATTAATGGAGCCTATGCTTCCCCTAGAAGGCTCATCCCCCAAGGATCATTACCTACTAGGTAGGCTAGAGGTCATCCAACAAGACACAAATTTTCAAGAAAACAAACATGGTATCAGTGTCATCATAAAAAATATATACATATATACATGTAAACAATACTCAAATGAAAAACATACAAACATCATAACTATTGGCCCCTATGCATAAACTGGAAGGAGACCCATGTCTAGGCCACCATGGAAGTCCACTCCATGATAGGAAAAATATAAGATCAGTTGAGGGTTGGAATGAAACTATTATGAGCCTATTTTTGCTACCGTTGGATCACTGGCCCTTAGCCCTCATGGTTAGATTACTTTTATTTGAAATGGGGAACCTTTTTTAGCGTGTTTGAACCTTAGCCGTAGGCACGTAGGCTTGTGCCTGTGACCAAGACCCTATAGCTACTACGAGGCCCTCCTGTGTCTGTGGTTAGGCCCCTTTTTAGCCCTTTATGTGCCTACGACCAAGGGAATGATCTAAAGTGATTTAGGCCCTTCCCAGATAGTTTTGTGTATGCGGCTACAAATTTTAGCCCTTGAAATACCCCTCATATTAGTCTAAAACTTCAATGTCTATATTTACATTTTGGACCTCTTGTGTGCTTGTTGGATCTGGTTCAAATCTATCATATTAAACAGTTTTTATTTTTTTTGGCTAAGTGCCTCTTTAAAAGGCTTATTCTCTTTCATTAGGCATTAAGATTGTCATTGCTTGCCAATCTACTGAAAATGTGTTTAGGTTATCATTTTTTGTATTTGATCACTGTTTCATATTCCTAATCTAATCTATTTTGATCCATCTATTCAATGTCTTCCGTTACTCATTGCTGGTCTCTTGGCTTCTCGAGTTTGGATTAGGTTCCTTGGATTGGGTTTTGAGTTTTGTCTCTTAACTTCATTATCAGTTTTGGTTGGTTTCATTCAACAATTTTTTAGACGTAATTTACATCTTTCATTTATATTTGATGGCTTTTTCTCATTTTGTTTCTCTCTTGTTGAGCGATCTCTTTGATCTTTTGGTCATTTGTGTCACAAACGGTGGTGTTGAGACTGGTTGTGAAGATGTCATCGGATCAATTTCTTTTAAATTTGTTTGTAATATTTTATCACCTTCATTAGATCTTGTTTAGGCCTTCTTTCCTCTAGGGTTTTGTTTATTCCTTTGTATAACATTAGCCCTGGTTGAGCCATTGTTCAACAACCCTAGCTTAACTAACATTTATTTATTTTTTCTTTCACTTTGTATTTTAATGTGTTTGATTGATTTGAGTGTGTTTTATTGGGATTTGTTTCCCTAGTTGTTTCGCTTTTGGAGTGCTTTTCATTATTGCTTGGAAGACTTGCTTTGGTCTCTTTTTCAGTTTGATTTTTGGTTTGTTTTTGGGACATTAACTCATGAATTATTGGGATATTTTGCATTCAGGAAAATTTAGTGACAAGTGCATTATCTTAGGAATTGGTGTGTTTTGAAAAACTCTTACCCTATCCTAGCTATAATTCATCAAATTGAAAATTAAAAATTCATATACATGCATTACGATGACCAACTAAGAGTCTTACACACCATCTCAATTTCTAACAACTTCCTACTTGTGTAAACAACAACCATTAAAATTAACTAGATCTCTCTTTTGCTTTCACTAGTAGTACACCAACGCTAGCTTAGGCTAGGGTCTTGGAGATAGGAGTGTATGTTAACTACTCCAAGACCACAAAATTAACTTAGCAGCTTGTGGTAGGGAGTAAAAAACATTTTTTGTAGTGCAGTCTGGGAAGCCTTTCTCACAAGAGGGTTAAGCACAAGGTCACACTTGGGCTAGGCGGAGTGACATGAACCATTTCACTTAGTTTCAGGTGGTGTGATATAGTAGAATTTATACGCATAAAAATAATTTTTTATCACTTGGGGACCACTTGAGAGGTAAATCTCAATGGTTTTTTAGTCTTGGCTCCTTTTGGAGTTAAGTGTCCTGCCCTTGCATGTAGATTTGTCCTGCGACTATCCCCCAGGTCGTGTGATTGTTGGGGGTTACCATAGTGGCCTTTATTTTTAGGGCTCATAAAAATGTGTAGGGTCAGGATCATCTTCTCTATACCTAGGACATATATTATTCATACTCTCTCAATATTCTCAGGGGATGTTCCACATCTTATGTTGGCACTTGTCCCGAGTTCGCAGATAAAAGGGTTGTGAAGTAGTTCGCTAGTATAACTGTTCCACCGCCAGCTTCTTTGTATTTTTTTTGCATGTGATATCTTTTAGGACATTTATAGTGTGTGATGTTTAGTCTGAGTGCATATTTTTTTCCTTAGGGTGTTTTCACTAAAATAATTACTACCACCATGGCTAAATGTGTTCGTTGACGATCATGCCATCTTCAAGGTTTACAACCTGAAGGAAGTGGACTCATTTATCCTGCATGGAGAGTTCCTATCAGTGTTTAATAATTAGACCATCACAATTTATTGGAATTTGTGCCTAGTCCCACTGATAGTGATATATTCTCTATTAAGACTTTGGCAGATGAATTTGACGCTCCTGCCAATCCACCTTTGACCGATGCATTAGGACCTAATTTATTGCGGCTAAACCCAGACGGTTCCCCACTAGCCTATACTCACATGATTTTGTCCACTCTTTACTCTATGGTAGAGTCTGAGACCTCATTACCTTTTGCATCAAGAGTCTCAGTGGTCATGCCAGCATTGCCACTTCTCAGTGTGGCCATTCCTACTCCTTTCTCCACACCTCTCACTTCTTCATGGGGCATTCCACTAGTCTTGTCCATGACTCCTACTAATTTCCTGAATTTTTTCGTGCCCACACCATATTCTATGCTGACTATGGTACCTCAACTAGTCAGCCAGTAGGCCCAGGAATTTATTCATCGAGGTTTTTCCAACCAACCTGTAATGTCCCAAATGAGGAAATTTCTGTAATGCCGGGAATATCTTGAGATATTCCTATTTTTCCCACTATGGGAGTATTAAAAATCAACAATGAACTATTTCAGAGGTTGACTGTAGGGGCATTTCCTGGATATGTCATCTTCACAAGGAAGAATGAGATCCAGAGGCTACCTGGCCCACTAGCAGACTCTACCAATAGAACTTTTCGAAGGCTAATAATTCCCTTCAAGGAATTTCTGCACCAGCTGTCCATGAGGACGTTGTATAAGGAAGCCAATATGAAAATAAGGCAATCCAGTGCTGGGATGCCTTGGAATACATCTGACACAAACTCCCTGCAGAATATAAGCCCAAATAAATAACCTTAAGAAGGTTATTCAGATCTCCCACCAACATGTATACCGAAACAATGCTCAATAAGGGAATCTTCAGCAGCATGAAAACTTCAATATGAACAGCAGTGAAAGAATGCAAAATTTAATGTCAGAAGAGTAAAAATATGATATATAATATGCAGCAGCAAATGTAATACAAATTCCTTGAGGAAAATGCCTCTCAAGGTGAGCTCAAACCAGCCTCAAAGGGAAATGTACATGCAATGAAGAAACACACTGCTACATAAATCCATCTACTCTCTAACTGCGTAGTCTATGAGGGAAAATGACTGCAGACTGATATATATAAGATGATATGACAATACATCTCAATTAAAGAAGGGGGAGCAAGATCTCAACCCCAGAAAACATTATTACATCAATCCTTTAAGGGATTGGCTAAAATACATAAAACAGTAAAATGCCGAAGTTGCAATGTAGCTGCTGCAACTCAATAATAATACAAGCATGGATAAGGAATTAGATACTGCAATAAACAATGAAACCTCCTCCAATTATCTCCAAAATTAAGGGGCTGATCCCCTCACTGAAGATTGCACTCACTAGTGCACAAAATGAGCTCCACCTGCAAACCCTCTCTGGATATAACGCTATAAGAAGAAGGGACTGCGCTGGGCATGAGAGAAACATATATGGCCTAATGCCAAATCTTCAATAAAGCTTTGATATGGTCCTTTTCTAATCTCCTAGAGGAGGAATGAGCTTCCTCTCTACAAACCAGCTCCGGAAGTGGTGATGATGGTCCCTCAATGCAACACTAGCAACTCCAGTGTTCTCTTGCTGCAAGAATAACGCAGTAGCTATAGATGATTGCTTTGGCCTCAATCCATGGTGTGAGGAAGATGAAGTACAATCTCTCCATGGCCTCCCATGGAAGAGAAGGGCATTCCTAAACAGGAATCCCTCTTGTGCTAAACAGCAACAAGTTGAAGAGAGCTTCAACTTCGAATTCTATTTTCCAAAAACTGATCTCCACATGCTCTCCTTCATCTTTTATGCAATGTGTGCATGGATCCCACTCACATTAGGGTTTCTCTCATTTGAATTTCCCTCCACTCCAACTACGCAATCTTCTTGTGGAAGCTTCCCCTCTTAGGGTACGTTGTTGACTTGGTCAACCATGGTCTAGCTTGCTTGCCTTTGGCCCCTTTTCACACTTGGGCTGAACTTAAGCCACTTAAGTGACTTTTTGCACCATAGGAGTGTTTATTAAAATGCTACATGGGTCCCCTCACCCATTTTATTTCTTTTATTAAAATAAAAGCAAGATTAATGTCCCAAATACTTTATTGCAAAATTTGGGACATTACACAACCATTCTTGTTCCTCAGTTAAGAACATTTATTTCAAGAAATATGTTGGGGGGGGGATCAATGTATTATTCCTAGTCGATCAGGGGCAATGTAGCTTCTATTATGTCACAATATTGGTATAGTTCACTCTTTGGAGGGGTGCTACCTACAGTAATTTTACTAGAGGTGGTAGTTTACCTAGGGGAAACCCTGCTTCCAGTACCATCTCCCACTTGGGTTATCCTCCTTATGTCGGTACTATTGTGTAGAGTGATTGTTAGGTCCCTATATTACTAGTGTAGTCCCTTATTGTTGTTAGTGTAGTCCCCTTATTTTTATTGTTGTACCCATGTAGTCCCCATATTGTTATTATTTTTCCACATAAAATCCTACTATTGTTATTGTTGTGCCCTTACATTATAATTGTTAGGTCGGGTAGGATTATATTGTGACCCCATGGACTTATTTATATAGAAAGTAGGTTTTTTCATGTTTACCATCCAATAATTTTTCATTTATGTAATGTAAAGGAGGTTTCCCCCTCGAAGTGGCTAATTTCTAAGTCGTTGATCTCTCTTTTCTTCTATTTTGTGAGCTGGTTTCATAACATTTGGTATCAAAGCTTTGGATTCTAAGGTTTCGTTGCTTCAAATAGGTCATCGTGGTATTTTTGCTATAATTTTTTCTACGAAGGTTCAAGAGCTAATAAAAAAACCCATTTTCAAAGAAATCTTGAGGAAATTCATGTAAAAATTTCAGATCTTGGTTTGCAATAGTTTCGTAGATATGATCTATGGAAGTTAGGGTTTTTGTAGGCTTCCAAATTTCATCTCAAAGAAGTGACCTTGGGAAAATCATCGTACTCTCTCTCTGAGAATCATATTGGAATTATGTAAAAATTCATTGAAAGTACACAGACTTTAGTTTCCTTTCAGAGATGAAGGAGGAAACAGTGACACGTGGCACACCGCACAATTTCTCTCTACTGAACCAGTCCATAATTAGGTCATTGTGGAAGATTGGACATAACTTTGCCTTGAAGAATCCAAATCAGGTTAGACCTACGGAATTGGAAAGAAGGTTCAGAGGGATAATAAAGGACCGAAGATAAAATATTGGGGATCCAAAATTACAGAGCTACAACTGTTTCAATATCGAGATACTAAAAAACAAAAAAAAGCTGTATATTTTAAAAAAGTTTGCATAACTTTTGTTTGAAAAATCAATTTGAAGTGATTCCAAGGGCATATTGAAGCATATATATCTGTATTGGGTTCTAAAATACCACAAAAATAATAATTATACACCCATTAATCCCTTGATAAAACTCTACTATGATGCATGAAGAGGAAGAATTACAGCATGATATATCGAAATTACGAGACCAAGTGCTACAAATTTCGCTCTCACTAGAACAACCAAAAGTGAACTAAAAGGTGACATATATGGTTTAAAATCAGACATGGAGGATAAGGTGGATGATTTGAAGGATTACATGATAGTTGATACAAATGATCAAGCAGTGGAAGATCACATAGAGCATCAACAACAAGTTCTCAAACTCTTAAAGGATAACCTAACTTTGGTGCATAATCGAATGAAACAATAGGCATATCAACATCGCAACGAAAGAAGTTTTAATGTAGGTGACTGGGTATTTCTATGGCTACAACCATACAATGTTCCTCAAGAATTATAATAAATTATCACTTAAATGCTATGGTCTTTACACGATGCTGCAAAATATTGGTAATATGGAATACATATTAGAGATGCTTGCATCTTCCTGAGTGCACCCAGTTTTCCATGTTTCATGCTTATCGGAAGGATATATGTACTAAATTTCACTTCAAACAATATTTCCACAACTTTTTGAGGAAGGAAAAATCATATTGGAACCTGAAGCATTCACAGAAACAAGAACTCGACAACTACAAAATCGATCAATTTTAGAGTATCTCAGCAAGTGGAAGAAGTTACCCATTGAATATTTCACATTGGAGGATGAGAATTTTATACAGAAGCATCCAGAATTAATCAAGCATTGAGGACAACACTTGTTTGAAGGAGAGGGCATGTTAGGTCCCTATATTACTAGTGTAGTCCCTTATTGTTGTTGGAGTAGACCCTTTATTGTTATTGTTGTACCTCTGTAGTCCCCATATTGTTATTATTGTGCCCCATAAAAGCCCACTATTGTTATTGTTGTTCCCTTACATTATTATTGTTAGGTCAGCTAGGATTATATTGCTACCCCATGGACTCCCATATATAGAAAGTAGATTTTGTCATTTGTATCATCGAAGAATTGTTCATTTATGTAATATAAAGGAGGTTTCCCCTTGGAAGTGGTTGATTTCTATGTCATTGATCTCTCTTTTCTTCTATTTTGTGAGTTGGTTTCATAATAGTGGTTCTTGTTTTAACCCTACGTACAACCCCATAAGCATTCATGCTATTGGGGGTCCATTTCTCTCTGGATGTTTCTACCCTAGGGGCAACATCCATCTACCAATTATGCTGGTCCGCAACAAAATTTTGCTGGGGTGAGCCCTTTTCTACACCATCAAGTGCATCCATATAATCCATATATGGGGGTACCACAAGGTTGGTCAAGGGCTTCACCTACCTATGGCCCATTTAGTCAAATCCAAAATCTATTTTTATCCTCTCTCGATTGACTAGATTTGTCCAAATTGACTAATGACACCATCTGTCATGATCCCTGGTGGCCACCCATGTCCGCAAAATTACCATTATATAATCCCAATTTTGAAGGGAAACCTAGGGAGAATCCATCCACTAACATTATTACCCATCATTTATGGTGCCCATCTAATTATTTGGTGGATGATTTTGTTAAACTTTGCTTGTCCCAATGAACGTTAATTGGGGATGCCACAAAGTGGTATATCGAGTTAGACCCTTCATCCTATGATGATTTTTCCTCTTTAGCTCAAAATATTTTGACACATTTCTAGTTTCCTACTCAGTATGATATCAACTCTAAATTTTTTTTGCAACTTTAAAAAATATAATGCCATGTTAATTTCTGATAACATTCATGAGTGGCGTCGTTGCAATAGGTTAGTTATAACCAAGTTACTTGATGAGATTCTACGTAAATGATTTATTCGATCTCTCCAACCTCATATTGCTAAGGACGTGTCCAAATAGTTGGAACTTACTTATGTCCAATCGAGTACCTTGTATGAAGTGTTTCCAAACTCCCCTAGGTCTTCTATTGACCCTCCTAAACTTGTACCTGGCCCACATGTTGATCATGTGATTAGGTCTATCTCTGATTCCATGAGCCAACTTGATGCCCACCTTAGGAAATTGATTATTACATCTCAAGACCCAACAAGTGCATTTGGCTCTGCTAAAGCACCCCCTCCTGAGCAGTCCACCGATGTTCTCACGGTGAAGTACACTCAACCGAATAACAACCCTCAATCCAGTGGTAAGAAAAATAAAATAATGAGATAAATAAAAAACAAAATCAAACTTCCCAGGAGCCTCAAATAAATCCTTAGAGTTAGGGAGGGGGCACGAGTGAGCATCGTTGGAAAGTCAAGTTTCCCTGTAAAATTTATCAATGCAATCACCTTACTCATGAGTGTCCTCAGATGGATGAAGTCCATAAGATTATTTCACCACCATCTACTCAACAACCAACTGTTTTGACTCATCGATTCCCTGCACAACCTCAACAATAGATGGTTGCTCAACCTTTTCATCCTCCGCAAGGGGGAAATAAGGGGTACTCTTCCCATCCCCCTCATAGTTAATCTGTCTTCATGTGAAAGGAATATGTAAATTGACTATGCGAACCAAATCCTATGATTTTCCTGAGTTGAGTTCTCCTTCTAAGGACTCACTAGTTCCACTAGACCTATCACTTTAGATAAGCCTCTGGAACCTATCTATCACCTCCCAAATGGTGTTCTTCGTAAGATGACACACAACCCTTCTGCGAGGGTTGGTTAGCATTATAGTATTGTTGAAGATCTATCCCAAGCTCCTTGTGCCATTTCTACCTTGGAGGTCTTGCAAAGCTAACCTCAACATCACAAGGCCTTGATGTCTGCCATCGGTGGAGTTGATTTATCTTACTCTAGTCTCATAAATTTCAATGTCGAGAAAGATGATCCTCGTCTTTCCCATTATATTTCTTTCCAAATCATCGTACAGATATCTCAGAAGAATATCCATCACAATTTGGTGGATGAGGGATCTTCCACATGTGTCATGTCAATATCCTGTTGGAAAGCTATTTTCTCTCCTGCACTCGCCGCGTCCAACACCACCCTCTAAGCCTTTGATGGTCATAATTTTGTAACTAAGGGGGTCCTTCCACATTTTTTCATCGAGTTAAGAAGAAAAACTATTTATGTCAATGTTGAAGTCATTGAAGCTCCTTTGGAATATAAACTTCTCCTTGGTCGTATTTGGTTCTATACCGTGACCACAATTGTCTCATCTCTATTTTGTGTCCTTTGCTTTCCCAATGAAGGCAATATTTTCACCATTGGTCAACTTGACTACTGCATGCCATCGGTCCAAATTCCACTAGGGGAATTCAGTTCCAGTTGCTGGAAACCACCCTTGTCAATTTCAGAGTGTTGGTGTTGGAATTTTTAAAAATTATACACTTATGGGGGTTTTTCCTCAACTCCCTTCGCCCAACACTCCTTTGAATCCTACCATTGTTCCTATGTATATGATCCCTTCTGACATCTATGCACCCCATAGACCTCCTTATCCATGGATGGTGTCATTTTATTCTATGGAAGTTGATCATGCTAGTGAGAACCCTTCGCCACCTATTGTGGAAGAGATTTCCTCTCCAGAAGTCCCATTAGTACCTCCTGACGTTGGTCAGAAAATACATCCCAATATGGAATATGATAAAGTTATTTTTCCAAAACGGGTTGCCCCTCCACTTGTTCCACATTATTCCATTGATGACGAGCCTCATCGGTTAGTCAACTTGGATATCATGGATCTATCCATTGATAATCATAGGGAGGTTATGCCTCTTTCTCCCTCTAGTCTCCCTAATTAGGAAGAAACGGAGCTTGGAAATATAAATCTTGAATTGACCCAGGGAGCACCTCCTTAGTGTTCCTTGGAATTTCCACCCATGGATCGAGTCACGTCTTGGGCTTCTAATACTAAACTTGCCAATGAATTTACCTCACCCATTAGGGGAATTTTGAGGTCTAAAATGGGACTCTTGAGGAAACTATAAAATAACAGTGGAAATACTAAAATAAGATTAGACTACATCATCAAATTTTAGAGGGAATAAAAACTATTTTTCAACTCGTATTTTCAACTTATCTTCATATGGATTTACTCAAATTTCAAGCGACAACACTCGTTGGATGAAAATTCTGATTCCTCATCCAAGGAGTACCCATGTTGCATACTTTCAATGGACGCTGCTACATGAAAACTGATAAATACATGAAAAATGTGATTGCAATAATGTTTTTTCATGTATTTCTCATTTTTAGTGTAGCAATTTCCATCAAAAGTATTAAAAATGGGCACTCCTTGGATGAGGAATTAAATTTTGTATCCAAAAAGTACTCCCATGCGAAATTTGAGTAAAACCTTAAGGAGATAAGTTGAAAATACAAGTTGAAAAAAAAAATTTTATTTTTTTATTATTTTTTTATATTTTTACTTTTTTAATCCAAAAATGGTGAATCATCCCCCATGGTTGGCATCATCATCTTTAATCCTATTGGTTCTTATAAAGTTTAATTCGGTTGTACACTTTTCTTAGGAGGCCCATTTTAGACCTCAAAATTCCCCTAATGACTTGTCGATGAGCGTTTTGTACCTCCTTTATTTCTTTAGGATAATTTTGAGAGTACTACTATGTTATACTGTCCCTAGCATGGTCAACCTTTTTGAGTTGGGCAGTTTGACTTCATCTGGAATGGTTTTACACTGGTGAACCATATGGTCTCTTCCTCCCATGAGTTTGCGTATAGAAACACTTGGCCTGTGCCCAACTGTGGGAACACTTTGGCGTGACCTACTAGACTATGGCATGCTTATGAATATTGTACATAGGAGTGTGATGCTTTATCTATTTTGTGTTGGTGTGTAATGTGAGTATTTATCATGCCTTATTTATGCCAAAATCGAAAAAAAATATAAAATACAAATATATATATATATATATATATATATATATATATATATAACTCAAAAAACTAAAAATATATGGTCTTGTTTTTACCTTATCCATGTTTATTTCTTTCATTATGTGATTTAACCATGGGTCTAGTTTATATAGGTGGTTTTTACAGGACAGGGTGGCATTTTATTGCAACATCCATTGGACCTTAGGTATGTTTCCTTTATTAGTATATAGGGGTAGGTCATTTTCACTAATTTTGCATTTTGACTGTCAGTACTATTTTTATGCCTTATGTCCAACCCCGTTATGTTGCAACTTTCACCATTTCCTTTATGCATGTCGTAACCTATAGGTATAGCCTACGTTCTCATGGATACCCTAGTTAGTGCCTTATTTCCAAATTGATGTCCATGCAGTCATTTTTTATTATCTCTTGAAATTCCTCCTTTTGACCCGCCATGACTTAGAATTTCAGCCTCATGTGCTCTTCTTTGTATTTTTTTTGGCCATATCCCAGGAGGATTCCACACTTTATCCCTTTTGATTGCCACTTTTATTAGCCTAATTTTTTATTTTGAACCTTGGTTTCTCTCTTCCATCGTCATCATCTTCTTGGCCTATCATCCACTTTCACTTGGTGTTTTACCCTTTCTTGGAGGAACCGCTATGATGAGTGGTCCTATTAGCCAATCTCTTGTCCACTTTATGTCATGATCAGTTCCACCATTAGCATAACCAGTTGTTATCCTTTATACCACTCATTCCTCAAGGAGGAGTTTCCTTTAAGATATTTTCAAACTCCTTAATTTATAAAATATTACCGAGTGAACTTATCTACTTAATGGTTGTGAAAGTACTTGAAGTGTCATTTTCCCAGTATAATTTTAACCCTTTTATGAACTAGGATAGACTAATTATGAATAACGAATACCCTAGTATACTGTGGCTAGGAGGTTCTCCCTTATATAAAGTTATCTGTTTTTCGGGTTTTGGGGACAACTTTACAAAAAAGAAACATATAAAATGTCAAGGGAGGGAAAATCTATTTTCATTTATCGTCCATTGGAAGAGTTTGTTTTGTCACCCTTTAACATGACATATATCTGATTCACTACCTTACAGTTAGTTTTTAGCTTGCCTAGAAGCCATACCATTCATATGATTATTTTTACTCCTCTAGCTAGTTACTCTTCCATTCATATGGAGCATGCCTTGATTCCTCCTGCATCATCACATGATATCACATGGTGCTCATTTATTAATGCTGCCAAGTCACCCTTGTGTTGTGCCATTATGTGTTCAAGGGAAGTCTCAACCTGTTTCGACCATTTTTAGTAGCCTGTTGACCTTTTTGAATCGGTCATCCCTGTGTCAGTCATACTTCATCGCTTCATGACTTCATCCATACCACCAGATCATCCTGGTATGTTCCGTGTCAATTGATGGGGGATACATTAAGGCCCTCCTTCGATACATCTTCTCTTATCAGCTTCAGCTCATTATCCAGGAGCTTAATCTAGGAACTATTAGTACCTTGGAGCTTGCAGACCTTTGTGGCAGTATTCCTCCTGATCGATAGTGGGTTTACAGCATTGGCTTCTGATTGGTCGAGTTCACTAGTGTTCGATGTCACCTCATTTATTCACACTTAGTGGATTGTACTAGGTACCTTTGGGTCCATTTTCCTCATTGGTGGTTTCCCTTGCATCTGTTACTAGTTTTCCTCATTGGTCGGTAACTGGGTAGTTTCTAACATGTTCAACCTCAGCTCATATATTCGCATGATGTAGATTCATACCATCGGGGTTATGTCGAATACCTTGGGTTAGGGACATCTCACTCTTATATGGCATCCTTCCCAGGCTGCGTTGGATTTACGTATCATTTATGTACCTTGAGGGTTATCTGGGGCACTTCTCTGCATGTCATGTGTCTATAGTCCTACTGATCTATACTGTGACATAGATCCATGATTGTATTTCATAGTGGCTATGCTATTTTGTATGTATGTCATGGCCATTTTATATCGCTTTATGTCATGGATCCGTAGTGTATGATTTGGAGGCTATGTTCAATATTCTCTTATTACCGAGCATGGGCACGCCCACCTCGGGGATGTTATGAACACAATTGAGACTTCAAATCCATTGTCTTCCGATCTGAATCCTTGGCTTTGTTTCCCCACTGTTGTTTCGAACTATGAGTTTTATCATAATGTATTTTGACCATCAAACTCTCATTATGACCTCATACAATAGGGGGCACTTGTTATCAGCCTATTTTTCTACTCTTGGATCATTGACACTTAGCCCTCATGTTTAGATGACTTTTTCCTGACATGGGGAGCATTTTTAAGCCAGTTTGACCCTTAGTTGTAGAGAGGCAGGATTTTTCTTGTAGCCAAGACCATATAGCCCCTACCAGGCCCTCTTGTGCTTGCGTCTAGGACCCTTTTTAGCCTTTTATGTGCCTGCAACCAAGGGAATTTTCTAAAGTGACTTAGTCCCTAGGAGATCAGTTTGATTCCTCATCTATTCGAGCTGGAGGGGACTCACCAATTAGAAGCTTCTATAACTTCTTGTCATCCTGAGTGTCCATATTAATCCTCCCGAGACCTCTCTTCTACCTATTTATACTAGATCATTCGAGAGGGTCATGCTAGTTTTGGAGAGCTATATTTCTGTTGGAGTGCTGAAATATTGATCCTATGCTGCCATTTTGTTGCTAGATAGAGAGATTGTGAGGTATTGGTTATATGTGTGTGCTCTTCATGCTCATTTATTATATGTAGTGGGGAAACTCTACCAGATGTCAAAGAGGAAATGTGGAAATGAAGGTATATGTGATGTTCATTTTATGTGATTAATGAAGGTTTAAGTTCTCTCCCTTACATGATTATTTTTTCAACATATCTTGTGATTAGTTTTTATCATTGATGATCTAATGATCTTCCAAGGAAGACCACTTATCATCCTTGATCATTTGTGATTGTGTGTAGGTGTTGAGATTGAATGCAGATGACGAAAATCGCTTGAGTGGAGCATGAGGATTCTAATGCAAACTTAAGATCCATCACCAATTGTAATATTCCTAAATTAGCATGCAGCTAATTGGAATATTAATTTTTCTCTTGACATCTAGTTAGATGAATAAATGGATAAGGAGGCCCATAAATCTCTTTATTAGGCATAAAATCCCTCTTAATGTGAAAAGGGATCATATTCATAGCTAGATAAAGCACCCTCATGTGTGAACAGGGGCTAATGCATGTGGACAAGGTCAAGTTTGAGCAAGTCAACAACACTGGTATGGAGGGGATGAATCATCAATAGAGACAGCCCAGTATGAATGTGGACTAGTTTAGATAGTCAGAATAAAGCCACCTTGGGTGTGAAAGGAGACAATGCATGGAGACTAAGTTAAGGTTGACCAAATCAAACAGCGTTGTAAATGAGAGAGTGGAGCTAGTGGAGACAACGTAATTTTGGAGGAGGAGTCTTTGCATGGAAGTAACCTCATAAATGGGTGGGACCAATGGTGAGGAAGCTCATCAAGTATATAATGGAGGGAATCGTAGCCATATGAGGTATTCATAATATTTTTTATATTGGAGTCTTATGACTTATTGCATGCTTAAGCTATTTAGCTGGGTTTGCTGCATTGTTTAGTGCAAGGGTATTCTCATGCGGGAATTCCACACTCTTCCATGGAGGACTTGTTGAAGAAATCTAAGAGGAGAATTTTGTAGTATCCCAAAATAGGGAATTTATACAACAATAAGAACATCTTAAGATGTTCCAAAGTTGGAGATGCAACAATGTAAGAACACATATTGGAGTAGAAGTGTTATATCAATAGCTAAAACATGAGAAGATCCAAATAGCCATCAAATTGATCTTATAGCAGAAAAATGTATACAACTCCTTGAGTTAATGATCACTCAAGCTAGGCAATGTAAGCCTCAACAGAACATGTACAAGAAAATGAAGAACACCGCTACATATAGAAAGCCCAAGGCTATGACTGCACAGTTTATAGGAGACACTGCTACAGAAATAATGTAAATACATGGATATGGAAATGTATAGCTCAAATAAGTGGGGGAGAAAAGCTCTAAACCCCTGGAAACAATCTCAAGACAATCCTAGAAGGATTTCCTGAAATATACAAAATGGAAAAAATGTTAGAGTAGCAGGGCTGAGTAGCAGCTGCAACTCAAGAACTGGATGGAGATGGTTGTAGATGATGCACAAGCTAAATCAAACTCCTCCAATGGATCTTCCAAGTGAAAGGATGATCCTATCACTAAAGATCTCTCCCTTCAAACAAACATTGTAACCCCCACTACAGATACACACTAAAAATAACGCAGTCTAAGAGAGGGACTGTGCTGTGGATCATGGAAATGGTTGGCCTGATGCCAAAGATGGTGAAATATGCCCAGAGATCTTCCTCACTGACCTCCCAAAGGAAATTAAGCTTCCTCCTCTAAAAATTAAGCCAAGGAATGGTGTTGTGGAACCTCCACTGCAACACCCTGCAACACAACGATATACTTCAGCAGAAATAATGCTGTAGATGAAGGAAGTGGCTTGGCCTTGAGCCTGAATGTGGAGAAATGAAGAACAAGATCCCCCAAGAGGCCTCTCTTGAAAGGATAAGGAATTCCTAAACAGGAATGCCTTGTGCTAAACAGCACAGCAACTCTGCTAAACAGCAAGAGAATGCACAAGAGTCTAAACAGACCATAAAATCAATAATCATCAACATGTCTAAAAATGGTTGCCTTGCCCTCCTTTTATACAAATGGAAGCCCTCTCTCCATGGGTCCCACTCATTAGGTTTTCATCCATCAAAGAATATTCCTCCCTCTTTCACTGCGTTGTCCCACAAGATGATCTCCACCTCTTATCCCTGCGTTGTTGACTTGGTCAAACTTGACCTTGTCCTCGTGCAATTGTCCTCTTTCACACATGAGGGTGTGAAATCCAACTCCAATGATGATCCCCTTTCATACTATGAGGGATTTTATTCATGTTTTTATTATGTATGGGCCTCCTTACCCAATTATTCAACTCCTAGGTGATAAAAACAAAAATAATGTTCCA
The DNA here is from genome assembly GCA_034641835.2 of Pinus albicaulis. Taxonomy (NCBI): domain Eukaryota; kingdom Viridiplantae; phylum Streptophyta; class Pinopsida; order Pinales; family Pinaceae; genus Pinus; species Pinus albicaulis. The sequence continues at coordinate 984,282,371 of CM076583.1, read as the reverse complement.
ATTAGCTACATGCTAATTTGGGAACATTACAGTCCTCCCCTCGTAAATATTGCTTGTCCTCAAGCAAATGCAAGGATAGAACTGAAGAGCCTCCTCTTCTCCCCCTATATCATCCTCATATGATATAATCCTCCAAAATATCAATATGTTGTATCAACAATATGTCTCCAAGTTGTCCCTCCCAAGTATGCAAGCTAGCTTTTGGTGTGCATCCCAAATAGTTATCATCATGTAAAACATCCATGGAGGCAAAAATGGGCTGTCTAAAGGCCTTCTTGAGGCATGAGTTCTGACATACATTGGGATCTACCATCCCCATATGAATCTCCCATCCCCAAGCTATCAACCATACAAAATGAGCCACCCTCCAAAATGGTAACTCATGCAAATCATCCTCCACCTTGAGCTCCGGCAATGTAGGTGGGATGAAAATCTGAACATGGTAGACAAAATATCTTACCCCACGCTGTCCTCCTCTCCACTTATGATAAGTGTAGAGTGTATGCTGATCCTGGGCTGCAATAATGTTTCCCTTAAGAGGCAAAATGAAGACTAGATCTTCAAAGATCTCTCCTCCAACGCTGTCAATCAAGTTGGCCCAAATCATCCCATATGTGATGGATAGGAAATCATCACCATATGGCATCCCATAAATCACATGGCCCACCTCAACAAAAAGAAATAAGTGTTTGGCTGTGGTGGCCATATCTCCTCTCATGCTCCCATTAGAACATGCAATGCAAAAAGTGTGGGAATCCTCTTCCCCAAAGGACACATCCAACTCATGTGTCTCTCTCCCAATCATGCTTCCAATACAAATGAAATAAATATCAACAAATTAAATCATTATCAACATCAAAATGAGGAAAATGATAAAGGTTTCATATGGTGCTAGAAAGTACCAACAGTTTCCCCAATAGTGACAGTGCAGTTTTTCAAACTGCTGCTTCAGAAAATTAAATGGCAAGTTGTTTTTTGTTACATGGATAATTATGTATGTCATGACATCTACTGATAAATAGAAAATGGCTAGGTACATCAACTGAACATACATGAAAGAAAACACTTGCCCAAGGTCATATAAGAGATGGTTGCCTCCATCATACAGTTTGGCCCAATGTTGACCATGGAGCTTAATGAAAAGCTTGCCCTCTTGTGGAGCAATGCACTAAATATGAATGGTAAGAGTATCCAAATATTGTGTTAGGTAATCCATGGATGCAAAAATAATATTCTTACCATGTGTTGAGAGTAAGATGATGCATATGTATATGAATAATTCCTCCATAGTGGTGTGATATACTCCCATGAAGAGGAATAAACCATGTGCTGCATGAAGATCACCCTTATCATGCTTGGAAATCCAAGTTGATAAGATCATATCAATGTAACAGATGTTTCCATCCACTACTTCATCATCCTTACCTCCTCCTTGTTCACCAAGTGCATAAAGTGTGAAGTGATCCTGGGGACACTCCATCAATAACCCCAATCCCCCAAGTGACAGTGTTGTTGGCCCATGCAAATAATCTCCTGCCAACTCATAGCTCCATTCCTTAACATGCTCCTTGTCAAATACATATCCCATAATGCTACTACACATTAGAAATTCCTCCCAAAGTGGAAGTACCTCTTGATCATCTAAGGCCAAGGAGTAGCCCCTTTGCACCATGATAGTGCCATCTCCTACTCCTGCAACATCATGGAAAGTGTGAGAGAAAATCTGCCCTTTCTCTCCCAAGAACAACCAAAGCAACAAAAAATTTTGTTGCCTCCTCATACCTCCATCATACAAATCATGTGATGAAGACAAAATGAATGATATGAATGTCACATCAACACCATGCATCCATACTCTTTGCTGCTCAATGATGCCAAAATCCTGCCACCTCTTCTCCATCCCCATACCCTTAGAAAGATGATATGCCAAGTGATGGCCAAACTCCTTCAAGAGTAACCAGTGCAGCCAAGCCTCCTGTTGCCTGGTGTCATAGATCTGCAAGTGGCTTACTAGCCTCCTGGCAGCTCTTCATCCACATCCACTCAACCACTTATGGATATCTCCTACCATCCTCCATCTTGGTACTCCTCCAATGAGGGCTACCATCCTCCATGTGTTGATGAACCTTGCCCTCCATGACATGTTGAAGTGCACCTCTAATGGGATCTCTCCATGCGATCTCCCTCTCATCAATAGTCCTCCAAAAACAATAAGGTCTTGGATCTGCTGAAAGTAGAAGTTTCTCTTTGAGCTGAGAGGTGCTCATTGAGAAAGTTTCATCTGGAAAGGAGAAAGTCTTTCACATCTCGAGATGTCCACTAGCTATCATCCTTTCCTTCAAGTCTTCAAACCCCAACCTCAAGTGTGGTATGCACTCCAAAAATGGCTCGTGAGGATGATGGTTTATTTCTTCCTTGAATGTTTCAATGTTTCACAGTGCAGTGCAATCTTGCTGCTCTATATTAGCAATGTATGTTGATTCTTGGACATATAAATATGAATTTCCACAATCCTCCAAAATATTTTCTGAAATAGAAAGTGGAACTTCATCCATACCTTGATGGAACTTGGAAGCTCCTTGTATGGCTGCAATAGTTCTTTCCTCCAATGAAATGGCTGCCCCATTTGCAGATGTAGAAGGCTACTCTTCCAAGGCTGTGACAGTGCTGGTACAAGTCTCCTCCCATGGTGGTGTGGGATTTTTCTCCTCTGATCTTTCTCTATCAAAGGTTTTAATCAACCTTTGAGTGAACTCTGCAAAAGTATTCACCCTTGCATGGCTCAAGTGGCTGAACCACCAAACATTGGCTTCACCCTCCAAGTGCAGTGCTGCAATTTCTAATACCTCCCTCTCTACCACTGGATATAGTAGGAAGAATGCCTCAAGCTTTCTTGCCCAAGCTCTTGCTATAGATGATCCATCATATATAGGCAATAGAAACTTATTACCTTTGATTTCTCTTTTGTTGCAGGACCTCCTTTCTTCCTTTAACTAAATGAACTGCAGAAGAGCTAGAGTCTCTTTGAAGGCTCTAAGTTGAGATTTGTACTTAACAAGGTACTTACTTAGAATCAAATGATTCAAGTATCTCTCATGCTTATTGTTTTCTTCTTAGTGAGAATAGGAAGTGCATGGTCCTTCCTCTTCTATTTTCTTATCCTCCTTGGGGAGTTTCTTCATAGATCTGAAGAATGATGAGACAAAACTCATCCTCTCCAACATTCTAATCTTATTCTATCTTCTTTGGCTGAAACTCACAGGCTGAGCCAAGATGGATTCTCTGATACCACTGTAATATCCCAAAATATGGAATTTCTACAACAATAAGAACATCTTAAGTTGTTCCAAAGTTGGAGATGCATCAATGTAAGAACACATATTGGAGTAGTAGCATTATATCAATAGATAAAACATGAGAATATCCAAATAGCCATCAAATTGATCTTATAGTAGAAAAATTTATACAAATCCTTGAGGTAATGATCACTCAAGCTAGGCAATGCAAGCCTCAACAGAACATGTACAAGAAAATGAAGAACACTGCTACATATAGAAAGCCCAAGGCTATGACTGTGCCATTTATAGGAGACACTGCTATAGAAATAATTTAAATACATGGATATGGAAATTTATAGCTCAAATAAGTGGGGGAGCAAAGCTCTAAACCCCTAGAAACAATCTCAAGACAATCCTAGAAGGATTTCCTGAAATATACAAAATGGCAAAAATGTCGAAGTAGCAGGGCTGAGTAGCAGCTGCAACTCAAGAACTAGATGGAGATGGTTGTATATGATGCACAATCTGAATCAACCTCCTCCAATGGATTTTCCAAGTGAAAGGCTGATCTTATCACTGAATATCTCTCCCTTCAAACAAACCTGCAACCCCCACTACAGATACACACTAAAAATAACGCAGTCTAAGAGAGGGACTACGCTGTGGATCATGGAAATGGTTGGCCTGATGCCAAAGATGGTGAAATATTCCCAGAGATCTTCCTCACTAATCTCCCAAAGGAAAGGAAGCTTCCTCCTCTGAAAAATAAGCCAAGGAATGGTGTTGTGGAACCTCCACTGCAACACCCTGCAACACAACGTTATACTTCAGCAGAAATAACGTTGTAGATGAAGGAAGTGGCTTGGCCTTGAGCCTGAATGTGGAGAAATGAAGAAAAATATCCCCCAAGAGGCCTCTCTTGAAAGGAGAAGAAATTCCTAAATAGGAATTCCTTGTGCTAAACAACACAGCAACTCTGCTAAAAAAAAAGAGAATGCACAAGAGTCTAAACAGACCATAAAATCAATAATCATCAACTTGTCTAAAAATGGCTACCTTGCCCTCATTTTATACAAATGGAAGCCCTATTTCCATGGGTCCCACTCATTAGGGTTTCCTCCATCAAAGAATCGTCCTCCCTCTTTCACTGCGTTGTCCCACAAGATGATCTCCACCTTCTTTCCCTGCGCTGTTGACCTGGCCAAACTTGACCTTGTCCTCATGAAATTGTCCTCTTTCACATATGAGGGTGTGAAATCCAGCTCCAATGATGATCCCCTTTCATACTATGATGGATTTTATTCATGTTTTTATTATGCATGGGCCTCCTTACCCAATTATTCAACTCCTAGGTGATAAAAAGAAAAATTAATGTTCCAACTAGCCGCATGCTAATTTGGGAAAATTACACATTTTGGGCTTTATTTCCACCATCAGACATTAGGTCAAGTATTCAGCTATAGCTACAGCATATTCCCTTGGAGAAATTTCATTATTTCTCATGGTGTTGTAGTGGAAGGGTTAAAACCCCTATTTTATGAGCTAGTTTCCCAGAGGAAGGATCAGCCTTTTTCCCGGAAAGCTACTAAGGAGGAGCTACAACCATTTCTTTGTCTTATCAGCCACATTTATGCAGTGCTTCAGCCATACAGCATGATTCAGCCATAGATCTGTAGCATATACTTCTTGTATCTCATGTCTATCAAGAAACCCTTGTCGGGTTATCTTGGAATTATGTGAAAGAGACTACATCTCAGTTTTTAAGCTCTCTTGAGTAATATATCAGCAGATCCATTTGTCTCTCTATTTCTGTAGTATAAACCCTCATTAAACTGTGTTGTCACTTGCTTCATTATTTCTGTGTTGTAGTAGTCATGGGGTTGCAGTGTTTTTGGGCTGTTTTGGGCTTGAGAGGCTTGTTTGACTAGGAAATAATGATTTGTTTATGATCTCCTTGTAGATTTGGTTCTTATAATGTATAAATTAATGGATCCATGGGCTGTTCTTAACTGTTATAGCATAAATCTCTGAAAAATGCATTTTTGGTACTTATATTACTGATTTTCCCATTTGGGAATATTACACCAATGTATGAGGAGGCAAGGTTCCATTTCTCTTTCTGATAGTGTAAAATTGATTGCATGCTGCTTGATGATCATAATGGATTGGGATCTATTTTTTCTTATTAGTCTTGTATTTGTTTGTATGGTGATCTAATCAGACAATAGATCACTGAGCAACAACTCCTTGCATTTTCTAATGCAACACAAACCAACCCTCCACAATATTGTTCCAATATTTCCCTGCAACGCCCCCTCCATGTCAGGGCATAACGAGCACCCATCTCCATGTCATAGGATCCATGAGAGGACCAACTGTCACTGCAATGAAGAGTCATAGCATGACGAACCTCTCATACATAATGCTGCAAATAATACTGGCATAGAAAAAGTTTTGAGCTCTCCCTCGTTGTAGCCGAGCAAGCTAGAATGTCATACCATGATAAACCAAGTAGGCCCAATCAAAGAAGTGTTTTTCCTGAAGCTGCTGCAGAACTTCTACATGCAGCCCGGATACCCTATGGGGAAAATCCAACCCCACTAAGTGCACAATCATCAATAGATTCGCACGCTTTGTCAAACTCATTATAGTCGAAACATCAATGCATCCATCCACAATGCTGCTTCTTCTCTACCCAGTATCGGATTTTCACTGCCCTAGGTGGCAGTGGGTAAGGTAATACCTCCCCGCAAGGCAAAAGACTGATCACAAAATACACATCTAGCCGAGCCAATATAGCCAACTCAGCTCATATCACTACCATAATCTATCACTCTCTATCCCAACAGCAAACCAGGAATCGTAAAAACCTATCCTTGGATCTCAGGATGGGGTTCTGAAGAAACTTTAGCAACCCCCACCATGCCGAGTCTCACGAACACCTATGTCCTGAGCCACCTCATCGTGGAGGGTGGTCCAATCTCTCTCTCTCTCGCTCTTTTTCTCCATATAATCCTGCCACCAAAAAACATACAAAAATATCATTTTTTGGCCCCTTTTAGCTAAAAAATAAGCAAAAATAATTTGTTTCTCGACTGCACGTCAACGCACGTCTACTCAGCGAACAAGCAAGTCGATCGCCATTGCCAATCGATGCACTTGTTCTTTGCACAAATGCGTCGAATCCATGTCTGTGCTTCATATAGACTCAGTGTTCGACACACTTGCATCAGGATTTTGTGCGAGGACAATGAGTGAAGTGTAGGGCTTCACGCGTCGACCGCGCGACTCTCTTTGAGTGGCTTGCATTGTCCCCTATTTCTAACCCTAAAATTCTGTACAAGGGACCCTGGTACGACCTACCTACCCTACAAGCTACAAAAATTAAAAATTATAAGGTTCTAGATCCTACCTAGGCCTCTTCGTGCACATCCTAGGTGCTTTGGTTGACCGTAATGGCAAGAAATGCTCCAATGATAGCCTCCCACCTCTCAATCTCACCAGTGCAAATGAATTCAAATTGGGCCCTTTTGGCCTATATATCGCCTTTTTTCCCATTTTTCTGGAGCCCATCACCAAAGCCCAAGACGTTCGTTCTCAAAACCGCAAGAGACATTAGAGGAAATTTGAGCCTAGAAGTGGCATCCTAAGAAAAAGTAATAAAATAATAGAATAAGAGTTATGAATTTTGGAGGGAAAAGAAGAAAACTACTTTTTTTAATTGTATTTTTTGTTGAACACGTTTTTTTATGTATCTACAATTTTTATCAATGTGGGTCTTATCAAAAGTCTGCATAATGGGTACTCGTTGGATGTGGAATTTAATTTTTCATCCAACGAGGGTCCACACTTGAAATTTGAGTAAACCTACAGGGAGATAAGCCAAAAATACAATTAAAAAAAAAAATAGTTTTTTTCCCTCCAAAATATTTACATGTACCTCTTTTTAAATTTAAAGGATTCTAATTGGTTTACATATTATGACATGGAAATTACATGAAATTTTCATGGGCACATTTAGGCTGAAATTTCCTCTAATGCACAAGGATCAATACTTCATCATCTTCATCCTTGAACTGTCAATTCCAGTTACCACCAAAACTCATTTTTGGACCCATTGCACGCCCCAAAATTCATCTCAGGTATGCCCTCTCTTGTTTTTTATTTATTTCATCACAAATTAATCATATGTTTTAAAAATATGCTTTCATTTGGGGTATTGGACAATATATATTGCAAGTACATGAGAAATACCATGCTTCATTCAACACCCCAACAAAAAAAGTAAAAGAGCAGGTATCATTCAACACTTAGCATGATAGGCTTCCTTTTAAGCTTTGAATATCATGAAATCTTTTCTCAAAAGTGCACCATAGGATCCATAATCTCAACCATGTTTATCATCACCTCACCTTACACATGATATACACCCACATCAGATTGAACCTCACTACTCATGGCTCTGATCATATTCGTAGACCCCCACCCACTATTGGGAGCCATGACCACCCACTCCGGCCCAGGAACCACCTCATTTATATGCCTTGATTATCAACCTCATTATGCTTCACTCATCGCATAATAAAACCCAGTCCTGGGCCAGCACCAATATTTTTACGAAAGATCAACGAGAAGCATTGCTACGTTTCACATTTGGCCTTTCACACCCCCACGAACATAATTCATTTGTGTCATTTCATCTGCATCATCACCCCCACACCGATACAAACCAATGGGGCCCCCACCCTCAGCAAACAAATATTTTCCTCGCATCATCATGCAGGACCATACATGTTAATGGGGCACTCGTCTCTGTGTTTTTACACCCAAAACATTTTTACATTCTTTTGGAAAGTGTACACAATTTTTTTAGGAGAAAGACTTCCACCCATATTTTTACGTTTCAGACTTGGCAGTAGTTCTTAGTCACCCTTGGTCAGAGCTTACACATTCTTTAGCAAAGCCTAATCACGTCAGTCATAACATACTTATACCCACCCTGGATGTCCTATCGACTCCAAGGCTACCCCTATCAGAAACAATTTTGACTGTCGCCACTTGCATTAATAGATCTGACCTCAGTCCAGTTGTCCATAACCATCATTTTCAGCCGACTCTCATTATCATGTCTTGTTAACCCACCATATTACACTCTGCTTCACCAAAAAACATGATCCCCTTACATTAACACTTGTTTTGGACAGTTAATGCTTCTTTCCTGTCGACTTCACCAAACATATTCTAGGATTGAGATAGCACCCTGGATGGTTTCCCCCAAATTAGGGAACATCCTCATATGGCACAATGGGAATCAACATTTTCCATTATTTTCATAGATCCCCCTAACATTCAACATCAACACCAATTTTCATGTCAAGGTAGTATCATACTTCATAACCACTGTGATCTGCCATTTAATCAAATACCTGTGTATTGATAGGCATCTCTCAGCTTAGCAGCGCTTAAACCACAAATGCACGGGAGGTTCCCAAAATTTGAAAACCCATGCATATATTGAGCAGCTCATCAAAAATTGCTCCACCAAGAAAATCCATGTGGGTACCAAATTCAACCTATTTGTTCAAATTAAAATTACCTTGAGGGTGTCAGCATTCGTCATCACCAACCAACAGCAGGTCACTTACCACAATGTGACATAACATAACCAATATCTATCAAAATGTATTAACTATTCATCATAACGAGCACGAGACATGCCCGTCTCATAGAAACATTTATTATTTTATCTTTTAAGGTTTCCTATTGTTAGTCATAAGTATTTTTGCCTGTTATGATGACTAGATCCCTTGTCTAGGTTTTCTAGAAACCAATCTCAAAAGTCCATTTGTTCTCTAGAAAACCACTCAAAAAAAAATTTGTCTTTTACCCCTATCTTACAGCCTGTCATGGAAGTGGTTTTTAGTTTTCAATCATGTCTTAAACCAGCTAAACTTCCTTGTCTATAGCTATCACAAGCCTAATACCTCTGCTTTCAAAACCCCCTGTTTCCACACGGCTCACTGTCAAACATTGGACAAGTTGTCTACCCCTCTCTCACTGATTATTTTTTCATAACCTGAATATGCCTAAGAAACTCTTCAGAAACTATGATAAAATGTCTAGGTCTAAGTGGTGGTGTTTAGGGAAAATACCCTGAGAAAACTATCCCCAAGTCAAAAACCCTGTTTTTGACATCAGTCAGCTATCATTTCTTCTTATTTGTAAAAACAAAACCCTTATCTATCCCTAGGTCATACAAAATCAAAGAGGTAACTTTGTTTTGTTTCAAGAAAAGCTCACAAAAGTTCAAATTCAAGAATAAATAGGGAAAGAAGTTCCATGTCTGGAGAAAGTGATCATTTCAAGCATGATCTTCATGAATACATCAAGAAGGCTCTCTAAAGATCAAAGAAATCTATCAATGCATCACTGCAGGGGTGTATAGATTGATGACAATAAGCAGAGTGTGAACAAGGGAACACTTCAAGGAACAGCTTCAAGTAAAAAGAATAGTTGACTGTTTCAAGGACTAAGGGAAGTATAGGTTTAAAAGAAGAAGAAATTTTGCAAGTTTCATCCCTGCAAGATTAAAAACAACAAGAAGGTCAGAAACTCATCCATCATGGCGAAATGAATATAAAGGTATGGCAGTTCTTTTGAAAAGGGACCTCCATCAATCTAGGCATAAAAAGTAAAAAGCATAAAAGGAACAGCTACCTTTTTCTGTAGCCTAAGCTCCAAATCATCAAAGCACTATCAACACCAATGAAGCTATGATTACTCCTAAGAAGATGTTATTTCCAAGACAGGCACAATAGACATTTATCAATTGGAAATGCATTACCTACTCATGGTTTTCGCAATAAGAATCCACAAGACCATGTCTCATAAGCAAATTGGACAAGAGGTAAAAGAAGTTTTGTTCGCAAGTGGCCTCCTTCATGACAAGAAGAGCGCCCACAGACATATTGTTCAAAATCATTTTCCAATGGATAGAGAGGGATAAAGACACTGTAGTTTTAAAAAGACCTCCTTCAAATAACAAACAGAGGTAACAGATTTGTTTGCAAATGGCCTCCTTCATCATAAGCAGAGGGCATAAGAAAATTTGTTTGCAAATGGCCTCCTTCATCATAAGCAGAGGGCCTAAGAATATTTTTTTTCAAATTTCCTCCTTAATGTACAAGCAGAGGATGCAAGGAGAAATTTGAAAAATAAGCAAAAAAGACAAGACAAACCATGTGTCACGCCCAGGGCCGGTTTTGCTTCAAATGATATTTCTGAACAAAAAGAGGTGAAATTGAAAAAGGTGAGAGAGGTTTGTTTCTATCATAGGCTAAAAACAAAAAAACTCCTTCCGTTTTTACACAGGTATCATGGTTTGGGAGAAATGTCAAAACTACAGGTGTCACGGGACATTTTCTGCACAGCTGGAGTGACCTTGGGAAAATCCAATTTTCTCAAAGATGGAGTATCCAAATGACTTGATTCATGAGTCAAAAGACAACTATACTTGAATATCCTTCCAATGAGCTATCATGACCCTAATTTGGATTTGAGTAAGGCATCCAAAAGTGGCCTGCAACAGCACTATGAATTTTTGAACCAACTTTCACTATTTGTTGACAAGTGTTGGGACAGTCAGTTTTTGAACGACCAAATGAACACAAAATGAAAAAAATCAAGCATATTTGGAAATTATACTTCCATATCTTTCCAACGAGCTCTCCCAGGCCCAATTATGACACTGGGAAGGCTTCCAAAATCTTGCTACAAAAAGTGTTATGCGCCTGTGCACAGGAGCGTCGCACCACTCCAAAAGATTTCAAAAGGGCCAGAATTTAGTTTTTCTGCACAAATTTGGTTTTCTACCATAGCAAAGGATTTTTCAAAGGTATTTTTTTGTTTTCCACTCCTCAGTTTTTCTTAGTGCATAAGAGCGTTTTAAAAAACCAATTTGAAGGAAAAGGGCAGATTATTTAAAGGCCTCCATCAGTAATAAGTGAAAGGCTAAACATTTGGTTTAACAGTGCTTTTTGAATGACAAGAAAAAGGCCTAGGTTTTAGTATGAAGCTACCTCCTTCATTCATAAATGGAGCACCCACTCAGTTTGAGATGTCTCCTTCAGTAAAACAGAAAAGGGCATAAACATCTTTGTTTTCAAATGGCCTCCTTCATAGCAAGTAGAGGGCCCACACAGTGGTTTTGAGGGGCCTAGGTAGTTTTGTTTGCATAGCCTCCTTCAAATGATAAGTACAGAGCTAAAGTTTTGATGAAGAGACCTTCTGTAATGATAAACAAGAGATAAACATAGTAAGGGTGAAAAATCCTCCTTCATGAAAAACAGAGAGACAAATGAAGACAACCCTCACTCAATTGAAAATAGTGACAGGGGCAGCATGAAACAAACAGAGGAACAACTGATTTTTATATCTTACCATAACCTAGACTCTGAAAAGCATTTAAAGACAAATTTGCTTCAAATATGCACATAGTGAGTATTTATCATGCATAAATGCACTATTTACTCCTAAGCTTCACAGTGATTTTGTGCAAAAGGACATTTACCCTAAGCAAGGTTACATAGGAAAAAGACATTTGGTTTAGAGGACTTCATCAATGATAAGTGGAAAGTCTCACAGGTTGCTTCCATTGGTCTGTTTTAAATTAACAGAGAAAGGACACAGTACTTGATGAAAGAAAAACTTTTGTGTTTTGCATTGCCTCCTCCAAAAGATGAGCAGAGGGCATTCACCAGGTTTAATATTTTGTTTGAGAGCATTTTTAAGGATAAACCAAGGCTATTAACAGTTTGGTGCAATGTTCCCCTAAATATCTGAGAAAAAGACATATCACATGCAGACAACTTGTTCAAAATATAATCTCTAAATGATGTGTCAGAGATGAGAGAAAAAATTGGTTTACAAGTGCCTCTTCCAATCAAAAGAAGAAGGAAAAAAACACTAGTTATCAGGAAGCCTCCAAATCATCACATAGGGGGTAAACATTACAGTTTATCAAAAATCACCTCCACCAAATGATATGAGCAGAGTTGTGTCTCAAGGAAGTTTTTCACATTGATACAAAGGGCAACAACACAGTTTTTAATAGCCTCCTCCATCATGAGAGGAAAGGCCTAAGAAAATAGGTTTACATTAACCAAATCAAAGAAATGAAAGGGCCCATGGAATTTCGGTTTCCAAAGACATCTTTTCAAATCAAAGAAACAGGATTGACACCAAAAGAGGGAATATTGCAATTTAAAATCCTCATCAAAAGGTTAAAGGGCTCCCAAACAGGCCTTTATGTTTTTTTACATTTGAATGAGTTAACAAGGGAGAAAACTTGTCTTAAACCTGAGATTTTTCGGGCGCCCATCTGCAAAATTTAACAGGCATGACGTGCCTGTAGCGGCCTTCTGAAGACAATTGCACAAGACGCGACGCACCTGTGCAATGGCACGACGCGCCTGTTCGTTCACCCGGGCGCCCACAGCATTATGCCCAAAATATGCCAGAATTCGGATGTGTGCACAGAAACTGTGTTTTTAAGCTGCAGAGGATATTTTTAAAAGGTATTCACCATTTCTTTCACCTCATTTTCTGGTCTTAAGATATTTCTTTTAAAGAGCTAATTTAAGAAGGGGAGGAAACAATGTTTTTTAAGGAGGAAGGCTTGTTTTCATTTAAGAAGAACCTATTAACTAAGTAGTAAGGAAAAGGACAGTGTTAGAAGAGGGGTAACCTATTTTCAGTTTGAAAAAACCTGTTTAGATAAGTAGGTGAAGAAAACTAAAACCAAGATGCCTCCAAAGAAGAAAAGGATTAAGAAGGGGGGCCACCATAAAATGTTTTTGATAGTGAAAAGGAAGAATGCAAAGAAAGCAAAGAAGGAGGTAGTGATGGTAACAAGGAGCAAGACAGCCCTCAATCAACTGAATACTATGAAATAGTTGGCAGCCTAGAAAAAAAGAAGCATATCAGTGATGATAAAAATAAGCCTCTTTCAAATGATAAATAGAGATAGCACCAAAACTTTGTTAAACGCTGATAGTTAAATGTTTAAAGAGCTAAGCCCAACAGTTTATCTAAAGCAGCCTCTTTCAAATAAAAAAACAGAGGTAACTGCAATTTTATGTTTACCAAGGTCTCCTTCAATCATAAGTAGAGTACCAGAAGCTTTTTGTGTTTATAGTGCCTCCTTCAATCATGAGCAGATGGTAAAAACATCGTTTTTCAAGTGCCTCCTTCAGTAACAAGCAGAGGGCTTAAAAATATTGTTTTGAGATGCCTCCTACAATGAAGAGAAGAAGTCCCAGTTTTTGGTGAAAGGTAGCCTCTCTCAAAACATTAACACAATCATCTTTAAGGGTTTTTCTTCCAAAGGCAAAGAGGGTGGATTTTAAAATACAAAAAGAAGGGAAAAAGGAGTTTTCTCAAATCCTCCCAAGGCATAAAAGACTCAGCCAAAACATTTCACATTTCAAAATTCTTGGTTTGCAATGTTTGGCAAGAGGAAAATGAAGACAATCAAGATAACAGTAGCCCACATAAAGAGCATGAAAGCAAGGAGCAGGGTGGAAGCATGAAACAAAAAGAGGACAACAGTCCCAAAAACAGTCAAGCTCAAATCAGGGACAGTGAACAAGACAGCCATCACTCAATTGAAGAAAGAGATAGTGGTAACTTGCAGCAAGATAAAGAAAACACTCAAGAAGAAAGCATTCATGATGAAGACACCCACAATGATGGCAAGCAAACACAAAACAGGGAACATTCCAAGGGTGACAGCATGAAACAAAAAGAGCAAAACAGTCCTAAGAGCAGCCAAGACCAAATCAAGTACAATGAACAAGGAAAGATGGATCAAAAGAAGACAGTAAAATCATAGAGCATGAAGAGAGTTCTCAAAGACATGCGTTAGCTTCCTCTCCTAGGAAAAGGGCCATGACTCCTCCCTCAAAGGTGGCAAAGCCAAAAACCACTAAATCTGCAAAAAAGAAAACCATTCAAGCTGTGACTAGTAATGCCACTAGAGCGCTCAGGAGTAGAGGCAAATATCCCAAGAAAAGCTCAAAAATGCCCAAAGGAGGTGCCCGGTGAAAAAAGGAGAAAAGGACATATCTAGGCCCTGCATTAATACCTTGAACATCATTAAGACAATCTTGACCTCAGCTGACCCCATAGCCCAATTGATTTGATGAACTCTTTATCTATTTTTGTCCTTTTGATCAGTTCCCCTCAAAAACCAAAAACAAACTAAAACATACTTAACAACTAGGCTAAAATCAAATATACAGAAGCAAACAAGTTTACATCCTTTGCATAAATAGAGAGAGCCCTCTCTGAGTCCAGGAAGGCTAGGTCCTAGGGCTCCAAAGCTTGGTCTGATGTTACCCTGTCATTTGGCTTGCCAATCTGCCAAATCATGGGACTCCAACACCTATAGAGCATGGTTACTTTTTCTCTTCAGACAAGGTGTTTCCCTACTCATCCCCGAAACAAGTTACTCTCTCTCTCTCTCTCTCTCTTTCTCAATTTTTTTACGCATACTCTCACTCAGAACAAAAACGTGATGTATTTCAGCTATATGCTTGCTCCTAGACCTCATACATCAGGGGACAACTGTTAACACCAGAAAATCATACACTACAAGAGACATTAGAAATTGTCCAACAAAAGGTACAAATTAAGATTTTCCAGCAAAAGACGTCATGGAAGGATAAAAATTTAAAATTTCCTAAAGTTATGTGAGAAATATTTGATCGCACACTAGATGAAAAGGAAGTTTTCATGGACCACATGCATTTTCCTTCGAAAGTCACGCGGACTTGGGTAGGGAGAACTGTGATTTTATAGGACCACTTTCCACACTTGGGGAGTTGATTCTATGTCATGGTCAGTCAAGGACAACAGACTTGAGATCGCCCTAAAGATATGTAGCCCTTAATGGAATCCTCTTGTCCTACTCTTGGCTAACTATCACTCTTGTGCCAAGAGACGGAAGATGAGTTCAAAAATTGATATATAAATAAGCCATGGGAAGAGAAAAAGATGAGACATTTTTGTGCTGGCGAAATCGCTACCAGAGCAACATCGCATTTTACTGTTGAAGCAAGGGAAGTGAGAGCACTAGCATGTTCTCCATATTTATTCTAAGCAACATAAAATCTTAGTGAGAGAATAGGAGTTCACCATTGGAGAGTCTTCACACTTATTTTGAGAGAAAGAGGAAAAGCTTGTAAAGATACTGAGGAAAGGGACCTCCTTGCTGAGGATATTTGAGCTCCATAGCTCAAAGTATTCTCTTCAAGTGTTTTAGCATTCTATTTTATTCTTCTACCACTAGCAATCAATAAAAGGACTATTTCTCCATTCATATATTGACATGTTTGTTGCATTGAGTATTTTGTTTTATTTGTCTCTTTTGTTTAGGCTTATGTTTTTACATGAATTACATCCAATACTAATCATGATTTTTCTTATTAAAGTATGTCACTAACAACGCCAACTATCTCTGTGATCCTTTGCAGGGAACAACCAATTATTAAGGTGGTGTTATTTGGTACTCCATCGCCACAAAAACACTAACACAATACCTTTAGAAACAAGGATTCAAGGGGGCCACTATAGATAACAATATATATATATATAATCTGAAGATGAACAACAATGATTGTGGTAGTGTCTGTGGATGACATAATATTTGGTAGCGATCTAGAGAGGTTAGGACATCGATTTGAAAATTGTATACAAATAGAGCTTGAGATATCCATGGTAGGATATCTGTCCTTTTTCTTAGGACTGTAAATTTCTCAATAAAAGGATGGGGTATTTATCTCCAAATCCAAATACCTGCAATAAAATTTGAAGAAATTTGGACTAGAAAATTGCAAGCCGGTTAGCACCCCCATGGTTATAGGTCGTAATTTATGCATTGAAGATGAGACACTAATGGTTAATCAGACTATCTATAGATCTATGATAGGAATATTTTTATATCTCACAACATCTAGACCAGAAATCATGTAAGTAGTAGGCCTAGAGGCGAGTTTCCAAGCCTACCCCTATGAAATTAATATCATTTCTCTCAAAAGGATCTTCAAATATATGCAAGGCACAACAGACTATGGGTTGTGGTATGATAGGAGTAGTGAGTTTATATTAAAGGGCTATAATGATTCTAATTGGGTAGAAAATATTGAGGATAGGAAGAGCACCTCTGGTGCAACATTCTTTTTGGGTGGCTGCTTAGTATCTTGGGTGAGCAAGAAATAAGACTCCATTTTTCTATCAACTGCTGAAGTAGAGTATATTGCAATTGTCACTTGTTGCTCACAATTTTTTTGGGTAAACAATACCTTTAAGGAAATTAAGTTATATTTGATTGATCTAATTCCAATCATGTGTAACAACACTAGTGCTATCAACATCTCTAAGAACCCGTCATGCACTCAAAGACCAAGCACATTCCTATCAAGTTTAATTTCTCAAGAGAACAAGTTGTTGCTAGTGTTGTTCGACTTGAGTATGTGGCCACTAAAGAACATATTATAGACATATTTACTAAGCCACTTACAAGATAGCCCTTTGTGTCTTTCTAGTAGTAGATAAGAGTTGTGTCTCCTCCTCCTAAATGATTAAATTACAATGAGTATTGGTAGCTACTCAACTAGAATGATCAATTGAAGAGTAGGCTATAGTGTTCTAGGGGGAGACTTCAAAAGGATCCTTTTCCATTTATGACAAAGGGGGAGAATATTAGTAATTCCATGAATAAGAACACCAATAAGGAAAATTATGCTTGGTTTTATGTGGAGCTTAGTTTGTTTCCATTAATGCCAAAGGGGGATATTTTTGGACAATTGGCTTTGTATAAATGGTTGGTTGCATTTGGTATGTTTCCATTGATGTCAAACAGACTAACATTGAGGTGAGAGGAAACAATTGTTGGCATTGATGACATGTTGTTCAAGGGGAGTACCATGGTTGTTGTAGTTTTTTGTAGAGAATCATCATAGTATAAGGCTTAGTGGAGAAGCTATAAAAATATGACTATGATGGTTGGGAAATCCCATGGTTGTTGCAATGTTCTATACTAAATCATCATAGTAGAAGGATTAATGGAGAAGACATAAAAATATGACTATTATGGTTAGGGAGTCCCATACTTTGGAGGAGATTATGTCTCAAGATCAACTTAGCTTCTCCTAAAAGAGGCATAGTTGGAAAGTGTCTCGAAAGATCTTTCCAATGGTATGTGGAGGTCCTCAAATGGCCCTCTGGATTAAAATTTATGATAAATAAAAGTAATTATTTTGAAGCTCTTAGTAGAAGTTCTCGAGACCCCCAAAGATCCGAAACCCTAGAGGCTTATTTGAAATTTTACAAGACTACATTGAGCTAGGGTAGTAGGAATCCTGATAGCCTAAAATTTTATTTTAAATGGATTTACAGGATGGCATCAACCCGAGGTAGCAAGAAGACCATAACCACAAAATAACGAAAGCCTTGAAGTTTATTTAAAATTGGGTTATGGGATGGCATGAAACCAAGGTAGTGGGAGCAGTACGCAAAATCCTAAAGCCCAGAAGCTTGGAAGCCCAAAATCCCATCAGGAATAAAAAAAGGTTAGGATAAAGAACCGAGATTTTGCGGAAAATAACAAAGATGAGTGATGAAAGTTATTGAAGACATTTGACAGTCTATCAAATATCAATAGACGAGTTTGGGAATTGGTTTTGTAAATATTTGATGTGCTCCTATGACCAAGGGCCTTCAAGCCATGAATAAGGCAAAAAACTGCGGGAAAGAGTTAGAGGGGGATCAGGAAAAAATCAAAGGAAAGGTGCCAAGTAAAGTTCTAAGGACAGGTGGGAAATTTCCTGGAAGCCCGAAAGCCTGTAAATCTTGTGAAATTGTATTTAAAGAAAATTTACGGTTACAAGGATTCCGGGATCTGACTCATGTCGAAGAATATGTTTAGAAATATGGATGAGTCGACAAATCTTTATGATACAACAATGAATGAGTTGGAAATTCAAGGGAAAAATATACAAAGGATGAATGGGTTTTAATCTGAAGTAAATGTGCACGGAGATTTTGGTGCCATTGTATTAATGGAAATCACTTAAACAAGACTCCCCTGGTATCACTTGTACGCCACAAGAAATTTAATGTGGAATATGATTCGGGGACACCAGAATGGTGATTTTATGAGCTCTAATGGCATGATGAAACTAGAGTAGGAAGAAGAGACATACCTAAAATACATTATGTGCTCTATAGGAATTTAAGAAAAATGAAGGTCCAAGTTGTTTGCGCAGGTTGAATTAAATGGAGGTACTTTCTGAGTGTACAAGATAGTCTGGGATTAAATTCTCAAGTATGGGGAATTCACAGTACATATCTCTTAATGCAATTGCAGTGGACTTGCAACTTTGATTGAACAATAGCAAGTAGTTCCATGCTAAAGCATGATATCAGGAACTGAGATGTAGAGACAACAAAGCAAACATGAGGAAAACAGAGACAACAATCATCTTTCCTAGTAGAGGAACAAAACTAAGGATTTTCTTTGAGAAAGGTGGTGAATACAATATTTGTGTGAAGGCTGGGAGTGCGAGGAGTAGATAGTCAAGAATCGAGAGGCAATTGTGTTTACTATTGAACCCAGCAACTATAAAACAAGAAAGAAATCTATGAAACTGAATGACAAACTGAAAGATAGACACACATAGGTAAATGCAAAAATACACGTGGTAAAACCTTAACAAGGTGTCAAGGAAACCTCCACAGGGCAAGGGATTGGAAACTCTATTAATCAAGAATGATTCTCCTCATCTAACAAGCCTCTCGGGCCATTCAATTTAAGCTGGGCTATTTCGTTATTCTAACTTCATTTCGTTATACAACTAACTAACAGGTAATAATTAAATTTTCCCAAAATTACGTTGTTTACATTTGTTGTCATATTTTAACAAACTCCACTTTGACAACAATTTTCCTAATCCCTTGCCCATGCCCATTCATCATCTTTTATGCAAGCCAAGAGAAGCGAGACACCATCTCATCTTCTCTACTGTCCTAAGTTGAAAAAATGCTCAAAATTGGAATTTCTCAAAATTGGTTTAAACCTGAACGACCGGATAGGCCTCGTCGCTGCGATCCTAGTGCTGTGAACGACACTTAAATCTGACGTCGTATGTGAAGGTTAAGCAGGTTTGAAGTTTTCAGTAAACTCCAAAAAGGACCAAGTTTGACTTTGAATTTGGAAATATTAAAAAAAATATATAATCCATGGAATATTCCATTTGGGCCTATCATATTCAGACAAGTGGCATCTTACTATTGGTTGGCAGGTTGACTTGGGATTTTTTGGGCCAATCACGGGCTACCACGTGGCCCCAGGCCATAGAAAATTTGGTTATGTAAAATTTTTGTAAGTCTATGGGTTTTGAACCCGAGACCTCATCCCCGCAAGCAAAAGCGCCCAACCATTCGGGCTACACAATGGATCTTAATAGATCAAGGATTTGATATATATTTAAACTTAAATTTTTGAACGGTCGGAAAAAAATAAGGGCTAGCCCCGACTCCATGTGACCTGAATGCCATGACCAAGGGCTATTACAACCGGCGGTAACAGTTTCTAAACGGCGGGTTCAACCCGTGTCATGTGCCCACGAGTTGAAAATAAATGCGGTAGTTTGATTTATATATCGGTTTCTTCAGCGGTCAGTGCGGGGGTGAGTCATGTGACCACCCGTCTGACATTAAATGTAACCATAACCTTATCCGCCACCAAAACTGTTGGCACTAAATGCGCATGTGAACACCAATGAAATTTAATGCTAGCCACAAGCAGTTCTGCCTAATTTGGGCACGGTTTGCCTAATCCAACGGAGTATGCCAAAATTGGCAGTGTTAACTCCAGTCAACCCAAAATTGGTGGAGTTTTTTTAGTGATATTGGGAAAAATAATGTTTTTTGCAATAACTTCTTCAATATTGAACCTTTTTGGATGAAATCTTAGTCAATTTAGACTATTCCGAGCATTATGGAGCCATTGGGATAGGTTTCAGAGCCAACAGAGGTGTTTTATAGCCATTTTTTCTTCAATGAAGCTTGGAGAGCCATCAGGGCCATGA
This sequence comes from Pinus albicaulis, assembly GCA_034641835.2. Classification (NCBI taxonomy): domain Eukaryota; kingdom Viridiplantae; phylum Streptophyta; class Pinopsida; order Pinales; family Pinaceae; genus Pinus; species Pinus albicaulis. The sequence goes on along the minus strand of CM076583.1, from coordinate 984,261,943 downwards.
GGGAAATGGAGCTGCATTGGGCTACACTTCACTGTTTTAGGTTAAATAAAAGTCATTCTTAGCTTATTTCTACCTTCTAAATTCATTTTCATAGCTGATTTTTCCTGTTTAGGCCTTTTTCTCACCATATAACCAATTTAAGCATCATAATATAGCAAGGACATTCCCATTAGGAGCATTGGACCCGGCAGATGTAGCCCAGGAGGGGTGAACTGCCTCATCATGTTGTTGTGTGTTTATGGTGAAGTTATTCTACTATGTATTTCAGATTCAAGATGTTAAACAATAATTTTCATTAACATTCCCTCACGCATAAACTCATAAACAGTTACCAAAAACGCTTTGCTTAATTTGCAAGACATGACAAAAAATTTGCACACTTAATTTAATGGAAATGAATACTTTGAACAGCAGTACAAATACTTTCATTTTCAGATCAGATGGTACCAGAGCTCAGGATTTGAGTATTAAGAGCTATATTTTTACTCGGCATTTGTTTTGTGCAAAGATATAGTTGATTGTTTGCAAGTTTTGATGCTTACTAGGCTTAAACTCAAGAGATGTGAAGGACACTTGGTTAGTGCACAAAGTAACCCACAACCAAGAAGGGCTAGAGAGCCACCTCCAAGAGCCATAGAAGAAGTTTCAAGCATGTCTTCAAGAGAGGGAGAAGCTCGATATGGATCCAAAAGAAGAAGAACGGGTATTCCGAAAAGCTTTCCTAGACATGAGTGAGATGGTAAGGATACTCTACCAAGAAAGTAATGATAGGCTTGCAGAATAAGGGTCTAAACACCAGAAAGAAGGAGAGGGTTCTTTAGGAGGAAAGAAAAGTGATGGAAAGTCAAAAAAAGGACATGGAGGAAATGGTGATCCACCATCCCCATCTTCATCCTCTTCCTCTACATCGTCATCCTCTACCTCGGTGAATCAATCTCACAAATCTAAAACCACTGGTAAAAGTCCATTTTTAAAGCTTGATGTTAAATTTTAGTTGCATATGTTTAACGGTGAAGTCAATGCAGAGAAACATGACAATTGGATCAGACAATTGGAAGTTTACTTGAGGATACAAAACCTTCATGAAGACGACCCCAAGATTTAGTTAGCCTCTTTAAGAATGGAAGGAGCAGCATTGGTATGGTGGGAAGCCAATACCAAGGATGAAATGAAAAAACATGGTAAGATCACTTTATCATGGGCTGAATTTATTTCCGCAATTAAGCACCAATTTTATCCATTAGCTCATTTACAAAAGGCTATCATGAATTGGCAAAGTTTTAGACAAGTTAAGGGACAAAGTGTTCAAGGTTACACTCAAGAGTTTAGAAGAAGGGCTTTACTACTTGGAATTGATTTTCATAGTCAAGATACCTTGCTAAAATATATAGGTGGCTTACACAATTACCTTATACATACTATCCTTATGTTCAATCCTACTAGTTTAGACGAAGTTTGTGTACAAGCTACGCATTTAGAGGCTAGAGGTAAACAATCTTTTGATGGGAATATGGATAGTGAATTCAAAGGCAGAGGGTGGAATAGAAATGCAAACTCTAGGAAAGAAAAAGGAAATTTCTTTTGTAAAAACTGTTCCAAAACAAGCCACGATGAATACCATTGTTGGAAGCTTCATCCAGAGTTGAAACCGGAGAAATTTAAAAACAAAGATAAGGCCAAAGAAAAGGGAAAAAATGTTGCAACTGTTGAACAAGACTTAGGGTCTGAATCAGGTGATGAAACAAAAATCATAGCCATGGTACTAAAGAACATAAAGGGGAAAGATATTGTGAATGAAACAAATCCAATATCTAGCACTTTAAATTGTCACATAGAAGCTCAAAATGAAGAGAGGAGGAAAGAGTTGTTTCATGTGAGGATAATATCCAAACACACAAAGATAGACACACTATTTGATAGTGGGTCTCAAGAAAATATCATCTCAAAAGACTTATTCAAGAAGCTGAAACTTGAAACCATACTTCATCCAAAGCCATATCCACTTGGATGGATTTGTAAGGATGCTAATTTACAAGTCTCAAGAAAGTGCATGTTGCGCTTCGCCATAACAGCTCATTATGTTGATTGGGTTGAATTAGATGTGGTACCTCTTGACATTATAGGTGTTGTGTTGGGAAGTCTGTATTTATATGACAGAAAAGCGATCTTCCATCGCCATGAGAAAAAGTACCATTTGTTCAAGGATGGAAAAGAGTTTATTGTGAGAGCACATCGGAAGAATCTAGAATCGTCTTTAGTGAATGCAGGGCAATTGAAAAGGCTTGTCAATGCAAGTCAAAATTTGAATTTGTTGATGGTTAAGAAAAAATATTTTGTACATAATCCTTTTCATGTTATTTCTGATGTAAATGATGATATGTTTCAGTCTGAAAGCAAGTCGTCTTTGGAACAAGATAACAAGATGTTGCAGAAAGTGCCTTTGGTGTCAATTGGTGCAAAGAACAAAGTGTCGGTGCAGAGTGGTGCAAGAATCCAAAAGATGGAAAAGCATGCAAGCAAAGAGGACACAAAGTTCAGCATGGATCAATGTTGGTTTCAGAATGGCAGATTGGTATGGCGAGAAAACTTAGTCGGGATTCGACGCAAGTACATGGCTCATTTGGCAAAAATTCGCCATAAGGACAGTTGGCAAGGTGAATCTTATTTTCAATCTCCTTTGAAGTTTGACCATTGTAGAAACAGTATGTATTCTACAAATTATAGTTGTTGTTCTGCAAATTTCAAAAATTTGCATCATGAATCAGTCAATGTTATCAACAGTCGGTCAACAGATTCAAGGAAAAATTTGTCTTTTTATGAGAAGCTTAATTTGATGAAGACAGGAATATTTCAGTGGTTCAAGGTCGGAAGAGTGGAGAATCAGTCTCCTTATCTTCAATTTCTGTAAATTAGAGAGCTTTGGGGGTCCAAAAACTTCCCATTTGGGAGGTGTGATCAGGTGATCATGTCCTAAGTTGAAAAAATCCTCAAAAATGGAATTGCTCAGAATTGTTTGAAACCTGAACGACCGGATAGGCCTCGTCTCTGCGATCCTGGAACCGTGAATGGCACTTAAATCCGACGTCGTATGTGAATGTTAAGCAAGTTTGATGTTTTCAGTAAACTCCAAAAACTGGGTTGACCAAGTTTGACTTTGAATTTGGAAATATTAAAAAAAAGAATATTCCTCTAAATATTTTAGGAATATTCCTCAAAATATTCTCCAGAATATTCCATGGAATATTCCATTTGGGCCTATCATATGCAGACAAGTGGCATCTTACTATTGGTTGGCAGGTTGACTTGGGATTTTTTGGGCCAATCACGGGCTACCACGTGGCAGGCCCAGAGGCCGCCACGTGGCCCCAGGCCACAGAAAATTTGCTTATGTAAAATTTTTGTAATTCTATGGGTTTTGAATGCAAGACCTCATCCCCGCAAGCACAAGCGCCCAACCATTTCAGCTACACAATGAATCTTAATAGATTAAGGATATGATATATATTTAAACTTAAAGTTTTGAACGGTTGGAAAAAAATAAGGGCTAGCCCCGACTCCATGTGACCCAAATGCCATGACCAATGGCTATTACAACCGGCTGTAACAGTTTGTAAACGGCGGGTTCAACCCGTGTCCTGTGCCCATGAGTTGACAATAAATGTGGCAGTTTGATTTATATAGTGATTTCTTCGGTGGTCAATGCGGGGGTGAGTCATGTGACCACCCACCTGACATTAAATGTAACCATAACCTTATCCACCACCAAAACCATTGGTGCTAAATGCACATGTGAACACCAATGAAATTTAATGCTAGCCACAAGAAGTTCTGCCTAACTTGGGCGCGGTCTGCCTAATCCAGCGGAGTATGCCAAAATTGGCGGTGTTAACTCTAGTTAGCCCAAAATTGGTGGATTTTTTTTAGTGATATTGGGCAAAATACTGTTTTTTCAATAACTTCTTCAATATTGAAACTTTTTGGACAAAATCTTAGTCAATTTCAACTATTCTGAGCATTCTGGAGACAATGGGATAGGTTCTAGAGCCAACAGAGGTGTTTTATAGCCATTTTTGCTTCAGGGAAGCTTGGAGAGCCATCAAGGCCATGAGGGAAATGGAGCTGCATTGGGCTACACTTCACTATTTTAGGTGAAATAAAAGTCATTCTTAGGGAAATGGAGCTGCATTGGGCTACACTTCACTATTTTAGGTGAAATAAAAGTCATTCTTAGCTTATTTCTTCCTTCTAAATTCATTTTCATAGCTGATTTTTCCTGTTTAGGCATTTTTGTCACTATATAACCAATTTGAGCATTATAATATAGCAAGGACATGCCCATTGGGAGCCTTGGACCCGGCAGATGTAGCCCAGGAGGGGTGAACTGCCTCATCATGTTATTGTGTGTTTATGGTGAAGTTATTCTGCTGTGTATTTCAGATTCAAGATGTTAAACAGTAATTTTAATTAACATTCCCTCACACATAAACTCATAAACAGTTACCAAAAACATTTTGTTTAATTTGCAAGACATGACAAACACTTTGCACACTTAATTTAATGGAAATGAATACTTTGAACAGCAATACAAATACGTTCATTTTTAGATCAACTAATTTTCCACCTTCGATTACATGTCTCACAAAATGATACCTTACATCGATGTGCTTGGTCTTGCTGTGATAGGCTGGATTTGTAGCCAAATGAATAGTGCTCTGGCTGTCAAAAAACACATTCACTTTCTTTTGAATCCTTCCAATCTCATCAAGCAGACCTTTTAACCAGATTTCCTCCTTAAAAGCATCTAAAGCAGCTATATACTCTGCTTTAGTAGTGGACAAAGCAATTGTCTCTTGAAGCTTTGACATACAGCTGATTGCTCCACTTGCAAGAGTAAAAACATAACCTGTAGTAGACCTCCTTTTTTCCAAATCACCTGCATAATCAGCATCCACATATCTGCAGACTGAACCTTCACGACCATCAAAGCTGATGCAATGGTCACATGCCCCTCTCAAATACCGAAGCACCCATTTCACTGCTTGCCAATGTTCTTCTCATGGATTTTCCATGAACCTGCTGACAACTCCAACTGCATGTGAAATGTCAGGTCTTGTATATACCATCACATACATTAAGTTTCCAACAGCATTTTCATATGGTACATGAGACATATACTTATTTTTTTCAATAGTTCTAGGACTTAAATCCGAAGAAAGCTTAAAATGGGAAGCTAATGGAACATTAATAGGTTTCACATTGTTCATACTTAAATTTTCAAGTACTTTCTCCACATACTTCTGTTGTGATAACCAAAGCTTACCATTCTTCCTATCTTTGTGTATCTCCATGCCCAAGATATTTTTTGCCGCTCCAAGATCCTTCATACCAAACGTCCTAGAGAGTTGAGCCTTTAACCTATTGATTTCTTCCATTCTTTTGCTTGCAATATGCATATCTTCAACATACAACACCAAGATAATGAATATGTCATTGAAACTTTTGAAGTATACACAATGATCATACTCACTTCTAATAAAATTATGGCTCACCGTGAAGGAATCAAAATTCTTATACCATTTCCTGGGTCACTGCCTTAGGACATACAATGATTTCCTGAGCTTGCAAACTAATCTTCTGTTGCGACCTTGTACAAAACCTTCTGGCTGATCCATATATATCTCTTCATCAAAATCACCATGAAGAAAGGTCGTTTTAACATCTAACTGTTCTAACTCAAGGTCAAGTAACGCAGTTAGTGCCAACACAGTACGAATAGAAACAAGTTTAACGACTGGTGAAAAAATCTCATGAAAATCAATACCTTCAACCTGAGAATATCCTTTTGAAACCAGCCTCACCTTATACCTCTCAATACTTCCATCAAATTTTCTCTTCAACTTGAAGACCCATTTGCACCCAACAACACTTATCGCTTCAGGAAGTTCTACAAGATCCCAGGTATTTTTCTTGGCTAAGGAATCAATTTCTTCTTCCATGGCCTTTTTCCATATCTCGCTATCTGCATCATCTACTACTTCTAGATAACAAGAAGGTTCCCCATCTTCAGTAATCAATGCAAGATATGAAGTAGAATCTTCATACCTTTTCGGTGTTTTTCTTTCCCTTGTAGACCTTCTTAGAGTGATTGGTTGCTGAATTGGTTCTAGAATTTCTCTAATTTCTTTTTCTTCTCCACCTTTTTCGTTAGAAGTATCTTCTTCCTTTCGACTTTCTGGAAAAGGTTTAGTCTCCAATTGAATCTGCTGATTTGGCGATACCTACTCCTGTTCAGCTTTTCCAACATCTGATTTTAGAAGATAAGATTCATCAAATGTTACATCTCTACTAATGACCATCTTTCATGAAGAAGGATCCCACAACCTATATCCTTTCACTACATAATCATACCCAAAAAAGACATAACATTTCAATTTTGGATCTATCTTTGAACGATAATTTCTAGGAATAAGAGCATAGGCATCACAACCAAAAATATTCAAATGTGAATAATCACAAGACTGACCCGGCCAAACTTCTTCAGGAATTTTACAGTTTATTGCAATTGAAGGTGATCTGTTAACTAAATAAAAAGTAGTAGATATTTCTTCTTCTTACAACTCCTTTGGTAGGTTAGCATTGCTTATCATGCTTCTGGCTCTTTCCATAAGAGTCTGATACATCTATTCAGCAACGCCATTTTGCTGAGCATTATAAACAGCAGTTTTATGTCTAACAATCCCTTCATCCTTACAAAATTGTTCAAATTCTAAAGAATTAAATTCACCGCCATTGTCAGTTCTTAAACATTTAATTGATTTGCCTGCTTTCTTTTCCACCATTGCTTTAAATTTTTTAAAAACATTAAATACATCAGCTTTCTTTTTCAACATATAGACCCAAACTTTCCGAGAGAAATCATCAATAAATGTTAAGAAATATAATGCACCTCCATAAGACACGGTAGGAGATGGTCCCCACAGATCAAAATGAATGTAGTCTAAAATTTGTTTACTATTATGATTACCAGTCTTGAACCTTTGTTTACATTGTTTTCCAAACACACAATGTTTATGAAAATCCAACTTCAAGGATTTCAAATAAGGAAGCAACTTGTGGTTCATCAGTACCTGAAGACCTTTCTCGCTCATGTGACCCAACCGTCGATGCCATAGACGAGAACCTTCTTCTGCTTTTTTATAATACGATCACTGCTTCACTAACTTGAGTGCTTCCTTTGAGTCTGTATAGATTTCTGACCTTTTCAACCTTCAAAACTACCAAGGCTCCTTTTGAGATTTTCAGCACTCCATTTTGACTTGTAAATTTATACCCATTCGAATCCAAAAATCCCAAAGAAATAATTTTTTTCTTTAGTTCAGATACATGCCTAACCTCAGATAATGTTTTAAATGTATCATCATACATTTTAATTTTTACATTTCCGATCCCAACAATTTGACAAGATGCATTATTTCCCATGAATACAAAACTACCATTTACAGCTTCATATGAAGTAAACCAACTTCGATGCGGACTCATGTGATGAGAAGAACCAGAGTCTAATAGATAATTTTTAGCATCTTAAGAGACATTACAAACAGGGAGAGATTCAACAGTTAAAAATCCATCAATCATACCTAAATCAACCTTATTTGCTTCCTTATTCTGGTTTTCTGACTCCTTTTGTTTCCAACAATCTTTCTTGAAGTGTCCCATTTTATTGCAGTACCATCACTTGGCTTTACACTTCTTGTTGCCCTTTTATTTTGATCTGGAAGAGCCCCTTGCTTTCTCCCCCTTTCCTTTGACCGACCTCTGGCTACCATGGCTTCTGGTGCAAATGTCTCAATACTAGATTTCCTTCGTACTTCTTCAGATAAGAGAGCACCCACAACTGATTCAAATTTCAAAGAATTAGCAATGCTCAAACTGATTGAAGTTACGAAGTGGTCCCATGACTCGGATAGAGAACACAACAAAGTTATAGCCTTGTCTTCTTCCTACATTTTAACTTCCATATCTAACAACTGGAAAATAAGTGTATTAAAAACATTTAAATGTTCTGAAAATTTTGTACCCTCCTTCATCCGAAGACTGTACAGTTTTCTTTTCAAATAAATTCTATTTGTCAATTATTTAGTCATATACAAGGTTTCCAGTTTTTCCCGCAACCCTTCAGCTATACTTTCTTCAACAATATTAAAGAGAACTTCATCTGCCAAACATAACCTAATGGTACTGAGGGCTCGGGCATCCAAGTATTCCCAGTCTGAATCTGTCATGCTTGCAGGTTTTTTCTTTACCCTGTCTAATGCTTTGTGCAACCCTTATTGCACTAGCAAGTCCCTAACTTTCAGTTTCCACAATGCGAAATTGTTCTTTCTGGTCAATTTTTCCACCTCAAACTTTGCATTCGTCATTTTGGCCATTTCTAGTTTTCCCTTCTTACTTAAACTTCCAACTAGGGTTTAAAAAAAAAAAAATTCCCCCTCTTCTACTAGGGTTTCCTTTTTCTGCTAGGGTTTTAAAAAAAAATCTATTTTTCTCCATTTTCCGCTAAATCAATTTATCCAAAAATTTGAGCACTTTATTAACAAACAATTTCTTCCACACGAATAGAAAAAATAAATTCCTTCAATTTCTTCCACAGGGACAGAGAAAATAAATTCATTTTATCAATCTTTTCCCTCTTATCAATCTGTCTTAAAAGATATATTTTTTTAGCCTTAATTTTTCTGAAGGTAATAGAATCCTTCATAAAAAATAAAAATACCTTTCACGCAGTCGATTTTGGATGACAGCGTTAAAGAGACAGTTCAGTTTCGATGAGCAGGTGCAGGATTTTTTGCTACAATCCCTTTTTTCTTGGACTTCTCTTCTCCCTTGACGGCGTTTAGTTTGGTGGTTATGGCTCACGACCTACACTCAGTTTCGATGAGCGGTTTTCTACTACGACACCTTTTTCTCCAGCGTGTATGATTCTTCACTGCAACCGAATTTTCCAGTCACCCTCGACGGTTGATGAGCAGTTTTCTGCTACAACAACTTTTTTCTCCAGTGTGTATGCTTCTTCACTACATTCGACTTTTCCAGTCACCCTCGACGGCCTCACCAATCTCCATTGACGACCTTTTTTTCTCCAGTGGCAGTGGATTTGGCTCACTCAATCTTTCTCGGGCTTAATCTTTTTTGTAAAAACACTATTACCATCTTTAAAATAGTGATTCACTAGTGTGATATTTAACACAGCAGGCAGAACGACTCTTTTTCAATCCTCTCTAACAGCCTTATTCCACCAAGCTCTGATACCACTTATTGAACCCAGCAGTTATAAAACATGAAATAATTCTATGAAACTGAATGAAAAATTGAAAGATAAACACACATAGGCAAATGCACAAATATACGTGGTAAAACCTTGACAAGGTGTCAAGGAAACCTCCACGGGGCAAGGGATTGGAAACTCTATTAATGAAGAATGATTCTTCTCATCTAACAAGACTCTCGGGCCATCCAATTTAACTTGGGCTATTTCGTTATTCTAACTTCAGTTCGTTATACAACCAACTAACAGGTAATAAGTAAATTTGCCCAAAATTACATTATTTACATTTTTTGTCATATTTTAACATTTACAACAAAGTAGAGGCTCGAGACTAGAGTTGATTGAGAAGTGAAGTTGCAGAGTCGAAGGGAAGAATTTGGTATAATATTAGATTAGGTTTATATTTCTGAGTATTACATTAGCCTTTATTTTTAATTTAAAAATTGTATGAAAAGTAGAACAATGGCTAGAGAAGGTAGTGGCCTGCATTCATAAGAGGTTGGTGCCTCTGGGAAAGTGTTGGCTTGCTATCTAAAGGGTGTTGGGGCCTCTTATGAGTGGGTGCTCACAAAAAATTTATGTAATTAAATAGGTGCTTAACTTAAATCATAACTAAAAACAGATTGGTGATTTGTACCTTTGGGTTTCCATGTAAAAATACCTGTGTTAATATGTGTGTTGCTCAACTGATGAACTTTGTGCTCTAATGAATGGTTTGATTTACTAGATGTTTATATTGTAGACTGAAGGATCTATAAAATAATTAGTAGAAGTAAAAGGGAAATTTTAAGAATCGAGCATGATATTTTAATAACCTCACAATTACTGATACACCCCCCTCTTATTAATTTTTTATCCCAACAAGAAACACTTGTGAAAGAAAAGGTGTGCAAAAGAGATAGTTGGGAAAAATTACTGAAATAAAGTACAATTGCAACCAAAGTGAGGGATATTGTGAATGGAAAGTTCTCATTGACTATTGACATGGGTTGATCATTGCACAAGCACTGTCTTGGTGGATTATGTGTAATATTCCTAAATTAGCACATAGCTAATTGGAATATTAAATTTTGATTTTTCTCTTAGATAGACGAATAAGAGGGTATGGAGACCCATAAATCTCCTTAGCAGGAATAAAATACACTCTTAGTGTGAATGGAGGTCATATAAAAGCTGGATTGAAGACCCTTAGGTGTGAAAAGGGGTTGGAGCATGAAGACTGGGTCAACTTTGACCAAATCAAACAGTATTGTTATGGAGGAGTGGCATTCATGGTGGGACAACGCAGTTTTGGAGGGAGATGGATTGCATAGAGGTAGTGACCTAATTGAGTGGGGCCAAGGGTAAGGAAGCTCATAACTTATATAAGGAAGAGGATGGCAGTCATATGGGGCTATGTTTTTGGATTATTATATTGATATGGTCTATTTAGACTTGTTGCTCTCTTCAGCTGTTTAGCTAAGATTGCAATGTTGTTTAGCACAGGGTGTTCCTGGTCGAGAATACCACCTCTTTCCTTGAGAGGCCTCTTAGGAGGGTATTTCACTACCTTTTCCACTATCTGGAATCAGGCCAAGCTAGATCTTTGTTGTATAGCGCAATTTCTACAGGGTATTGTGTTGTGTTGCAGGGTGCAGCAATGGAGAGTTGATTTGGGTCACTTCCTTGCTTGATATCAGTTTGAGGAAAGTTTCCTTCCATTGGGAGACTAGACAATAGGACCCATGAGCCTTATTTCATCATCCAACATCAGGCTAAGGTACTGTTATCATTTACAGCACAGTTTTCTGAAGGAACTGCATTATTTCAGGGTGCAGTTGCAGTAGAGGGTTTGGAGCCCTAGTTGGGGGAGATAGATTTTCAATGAGGGGATCAGCCTCTCATTTGGAGAATATATAGGAGTTTTCATACATTTCCAGATCAAATCAGAAACCTCCTATCATCTATCCAGTTGCAGATATTATTCAACCCTAGGGCCATATTTGTATTTCTGCATTTTTCTATATTTCAGGAAACCCTTCCCGAGTTATCTTGGAAGTGTGCTTGGGAGCTTACATCTCTGTTCCTCGCATTTTTTGAGCTATATAACAACAGGTCCATATTGATATATCATTTATGTAGTATTTATGCCCTAAAACTGTGTTGTCATGGCTCATGGCACTTGTATGGCAGTATTTTTACATCTTTTGACATATTTGCTTAGAGGAAGCTTATTTTGTATTGCTTGAGTGACTAGATCCTCAATATCTTGTGCCTATTATTTGATGATATGTTTAATAAGATGGTTGCACATTTGACTCATATCATGGTGTGTTGATTTATTCACTGCTGTTTCCATTATTGTGTTCAAATATTGTTGCTTCCCCATTTGGGAATATTACAGTGGTATCAGAGCATAATCTTGGCTCAGCCTATGGATCTCAGCCATTATGCTATCAGGAGAATAAGAATAAGGATAAAGAGATAAAAATGAGGGAAAGAATGAGTTTTATCTCATCTCTTTTCAGATCTAAGAGGGACCTCACCAAGGAGGTCAAGCAAAGAAAGATGGAGAAAATCAATGAAACCACACTTGGGTTTCAAGAAGAGGAAGGTCCACGTACTTCCAATTAGCAGAAGAAAGAACTGGTATTGCATAGAGCTCCAAAGAAATACACTATGCCATTTTATTTTGAAAAATAAGACAAAAGGCATGGAGATGGAAGACACTTAGATCATGAGATTCTAAGTGAGTATCTTGCAGAATATAAGTCTCAACCTAGAGCTTTCAAGGAGAATCTAACTCTCCCACAGTTCATTCAGCTCAAAGAAGAAAAAAGACCTTGCAACAATAGATTTTTATTATCTATATTTGATGGGTCATCCATTTGTACAACAAGAGTGTGGGGAATGAATTTGGATGCATTTTTTCTGCTACATCCAGTAATAGAGAAAGAATTTGTTGAGATTGCAACACTTCACCTTGAGGGTGAAGCAAACATTTAGTGGTTCAGCCATTTGAGTCATGCAAGAGTGACTGCATATGAATATTTTACTCAAAGGTTGATCAAGAAGTTTGATAAGAATAAATCAGAGGAGAAGAGACCTTCACCATCACTTGCTGCAAGAGCACTTGCTGCAAGAGCACTTGCATCGGGAGAAAGAACCCTTGCATCTTTGCAAAGTAGTCTTGATCTCTTGACATTTAGAGTCCCGTGCACTATTATGGAGATGAATGAGGAGGAGAAGACTTGTACCAATGATGATGCAGCCATAGAAGAGCAGCCATCATCATCAGTAGTTGGGGAAGCCATCACACCAGAGGAAGGAACCCTTTTAGCAGTACAAGATGTTCCCAAGCTTTAACAAGGTATGCACATATTTCAATTTCATGTTATTTCAGCCCATCATATGGAGGATTATGGAAACATGTTGTTAGGTAAAATGCATGGCCTAGGGTCAAATCACATTGCTGATTTGGAGCAGCAGACTATCACTGCGCTGAGGACCCTTGATTTGTTCAAGGAGGAGATATACAGTCATCCTAATATATCATTGTTGAGCTGCACACAACTCTTGGGGTTGGAGTGTAGAATTTTGGAGGATGGGATGAACATTGTCCTGAGCAGAGAAATGCAGAAATATGTGTTCAACATTGAGAATAATCTTGAGACAGCATATGCACCATCATGGAGATTAGCAGCGATGTCATTGAGCAACAGTGATGAGTTGGGGGCCCAACCATTATTGGAGCATTCCAATGACCTTTCTACATGTATAGCAAAGGATAGGCAGATGGTTGATGAGAGACATCTTATCTTCCATTGTTATGATGGATCTTTCTTGATGAGCACTTCGTTGCTCAATGAGAATTTTTTGCCTTCAGTATATTTGGATCCTTATGGGATCAAATTGGTCAATGAGGAGTGGTATTCATTTGGAGATCTCTAGGAGATTGCATTTCAACATCCCATGAAATGAAAAGATAGAAATCCGATTTGGGAGGATGGTATTCTCCATTGGAGGGATACAAATTTTGAGCATGATGATAGACACTCGCCATTGGTTGGATGGGTGATGTTGATGAGAAAGAGGCTGGAAATCCACTTGCAGATCTATGACACAGGGCAGTAGGAGGAAAGGCTGCGTTGGCTACTCTTGAAAGAGTTTGGTCATCATGTACCACATTCTATTTAAAAGAGTATGTGGGTGGATGACTTTGGCATATGGCATGTCAAAGAATGGATTCATGTAGTGGCAAGAGCCTTATCATTAAGGCCAACAGCGCTGACACTTGGGAGTATGTATCTATTGATGGAGTGTTCCAAGGGGAGTATGCATCCCTTCATTTTGCAGACCTTTATGAGAAGATTCTCATGGGAGGGCTCATCTATGGACCTCATTTTCAGCCTACTCACAATGCATGGTAAGAAATGTATTTATGTACTTATTGATCATTACATAAAGTATTTGCATTCTCTCACCATCTATGTATAGTGCATTTCTCCACAAAGGGGCAATATTATCTTTGGGTTTCATGGTCATTCTAAGACTAATATTTTTTATGGAGATAGCCCTTCTTTGCATGAATTTAGGAAAGTGTGTTGTTATTCTTATTATTATTAGCTGATATATCATGCCATTTACTACCTCATAGTAGATGAGAAAACATGCACAGCTAATAACTTGTTGGGAGACAACTTCCCACTTAATGTTCTAAAACAACAGTTGGTAAAACTGCGTTGTATCCACTGGAGAAGCCATTGGTACCATCCAAAATTGCACATAACCTTCAGTATTTTTTTGATTTGGATACCACATGGTGATGATGTACCATTCACTTTGTATGGGATGGCTTGGTCTCATGAAACTAGAGGAGGGGTATTTGGAGATCCAGTTCTCCTTTTGTATCTTGAGGGCAACATTATTGCAGCCCAATATCAGTAGCAACTCTACACTTTCCATAAGTGGAGAGAGAGAAAATGTGGGGCAGGCCATTTGGTGGAAGAACATCATGGAGGGTGACTCACTTTTTGTGGATGATAGCTTAGGTTTTGGAGCTTCACATGGGAAGGAAGGCTCCCAATCATTTGTTGATCCCATGCCTCAAGAACGCCTCTAGACTACATATATTTTCTTCCATGGATATTCCACTTGTTCATGATGAAAACCATTTGGAATTTTCACCAAAGGAAAACTTATACACTTGGGAGGAGCAACTTGGAGAATTATGGATGAGACAACATCTTGTTCATTGGAGGAACTTATCATATCAGGATGCTGCAAGAGGAAGAGGAGAGGCTCTTCACATCTATCCTTGCAGTTACTTAAGGACAAGACACATTTGGGAGGGGAGGACTGTAATATTCCTAGATTAGCACATACCTAATTGGAATATCAAATTTTGATTTTTATCTTAGATAGAAGAATAAGAGGGTATGGAGACCCATAAATCTCCTTAGTAGGAATAAAATACACTCCTAGTGTGAATGGAGGTCATATAAAAGCTAGATTGAAGACCCTTAGGTGTGAAAAGGGGTTGGATCATGAAGACCATGTCAACTTTGACCAAATCAAATAGCGTTGTTATGGAAGAGTGGCATTCATGGTGGGACAGTGCAGTTTTGGAGGGAGATGGATTGCATGGAGGTAGTGACCTAATTGAGTGGGGCCAAGGGTGAGGAAGCTCACAACTTATATAAGGAAGAGGATGGCAGCCATATGGGGCTATGTTTATGGATTATTATTTTGATATGGTCTATTTAGACTTGTTGCTCTCTTCAGTTGTTTAGCTAAGATTGCAGTGTTGTTTAGCACATGGTGTTCCTAGTTGGGAATCCCACCTCTTTCCTTAAGAGGCCTCTTGGGAGGGAATTGCACTACCTTTTCCACTATATAACATCATTCCAAGCTACATCTTTGCTGTACATCACATTTTCTGTAGGGTATAGTGTTGTGTTGCCGGGTGCAGCAGTGGAGAGTTGATTTGGGTCACTTCCTTGCTTGAAATCAATTGGAGGAAAGTTTCCTTCCATTCGGAGACCAAAAAAGAGGACCCCTGAGCCTTATTTCATCATCCAGCACCAGGATAAGGTACTGCTATATGTTACAGTGCAATTTTCTGAAGGAACTTCATTATTTCAGGGTGCAGTTGCAGTAGAGGGTTTGGAGCCCTAGTTGGGGGAGATAGATTTTCATTGAGGGGATCAGCCTCTCATTTGGAGAATATATAGGAGGAGTTTTCATACATTTCTAGATCAGATCATAAACCTCCTATCATCTATCTAGTTGCAGAGATTATTCAGCCCTAGGGCCATATTTGTATTTCTACATTTTTGTATATTTCAGGAAACCCATCCCGGGTTATCTTGGAAGTGTGCTTGGGAGCTTAGATCTTAGTTCCCGACATTTTTTGAGCTATATAACAATAGATACATATTTATATATCATTTCTGTAGATTTTATGCCCTAAAATTGCGTTGTCATGTCTCATGGCACTTGTATGGCAATATTTTTACATGTTTCGACATATTTTCTTAGAGGAGGCTTGTTTTGTATTGCTTGAGTGACTAGATACTCAAGATCTTGTCCCTATTATTTGCTGATATGTTTAATAAGATGGCTATACATTTGTCTCATATCATGGTGTGTTGATTTATTCATGGCTATTTCCATTATTGTGTTCATATATTGTTGATTCCCCATTTGGGAATATTACATTATGCTAGGCCTATTCAAGCTTGCATAAAGGAAGTGCACTTATAAAAGTATCAAGGATTAAGAATGTGTGAGAAAGTGACATTAACATTTCGAATCCGAGGAGAGGACTTAAACATTTATCGAATCATCAATCGAGAATGAAGTGACAAAGATAAATCAAGGAACGAAAAATCATAATATCCCTAGTAGGCTCCAAAATTTCAGTGTCGACAAAATTTTGAAGAGTGTTGATTGCAGCGTGAACACTTGGAGACACACTCAACTTCTCTATTCAAGATTCTCCCTTAAGTGCAAGGTCTCAATATTTTGGGAAGTATTAAATCATCGTGTGGATTACCTTAGATCCCCCATTTGACCTGGTTATAGACATAGTCTCATTTATTCCTTTTCTCAGTTGAAACACATTTGAAAATATTGACAAATCACAATTGTTTCAATCCAGGAGAGGGTAATATAAAATGGTGAGTTAAATATAATCAAAGTATGAGTTTTTATGTCTAGTGTTGCTTCGCTGCTAGCAAGCTTGGACAAGCATCACCTCCCTATAGAAGCACAAGAATCACTTCACTCCTAGTGAGCCTAAATAGTACCCCGGTGAAGTTACTTGCTTCACCTCTCTGTACATGAATCCTTTCTCTTCTTTCACCCTTTATTTTTTTTATTTATAGAACCGTGCTTAGGCACTTTTTATTTAATTAGGGTGGAAGAGGGATCCCAAATTATTGAGAGCATAAGAGGATGTTCCTTTAGATATAGTATATAAACCTCTAATATTTGTTTGCTCACTATTTATTTTCCCCTTTCCCTTCTCTACTCGATTGGATCAACATTCAAAACACCATTTAATTATAACACCAAGTTAAGGAACAAAGATCCTGGAACATATATGGGTTTCATGGCTCTATTCAAAGCTTTCTTTATGAATGGATCGTATTTTCCATTCAGAAATCATTGAATTTAAAGATATGCAAACCCAAGATGGAGAAGAGGATAACAAGTAAGACAAGCATTGTTCACCATCACAACTGCACTTTTCAAGATTTTCCACATTGTGTTTTGAGCCAAGAGAAACATCTTTCATTTAAAGTATTATTAAGCAATCATGGAAGGAAAGACACAATGAAACAAATAAATAAATCCAAATAAAAAGCAATGGAAAACTAAACATTAAACAACACACAAGACAAAGTAATAAAATAAAGGAAATATTGAATGAAGAGTACGTGCAAGATGAATTCTAAAGGGAACTAGAATGCAGTTAAGCCTACTCCTAACCTAATCGGCTAGAAGGTCAAGTATAATGATATTTACAATGTAACCACTATAGTTCCTGACCTATAAAAATAAATATACCAACAATTAAAATAATTATAAGGAATTGTGCAAAACAAAACAACAACTTGAAAAACTTGCACAATGAGTTGAAGGCATTGCTTATTAACAACAAAATGAACCACACTGACTAGTTTTAACCAATTTTGAGCTTTACCTTGTTGATTCATATGTCGATAATACAAAACTTGGAGGCTTCTTGTGAATGTACATCCATTTGTATTATTATTTTTTGCAAACATTAAGAAATCTTGAAACTTATTATTTTCCATGGATATTTCCAAGCAAGATTTCTCTAACCATTCAATGATTGGATCTATATATTCAAAAAAACTAAATTGAAAACCCCGAAAATAACAGGAAAATGATTTTTCATTCAAATCATTCAAATCACAAAGAGAATATTTAGAGGGGAATTCAATCTGATCTTTCTCAAAAATTTGTCAACATAGTGAGGACCTGACATAACCATCAACTCACACGGAAGTGCATCAACTATTCGACAAACATATGAACAATGAAATGATGAATAATAGAAAAGAATAGAACCAATTGCTATAAAATGAATATCATCATATATGCTAATAGGAAAATAATTAATGGGGTGGTAGTTGTTAAAACCCGTATTATGATCAAATTGGTTGGTTAACACATAAAACTCTCGATTTTCCATTTTCTCCCTTTGTATATGATTAGACACCATGCCACCAATAAGAAATATTAAGGCATTGAAAATAGTTGTAAATATAGAAAACCAAACAGGATACTGAGCTACTAAAACATTGGAAACATGTGTTAAATTAGACCTAGTATTTTTATCAACATGGGGGTTTTGGTCCTCTGAAAGATTGAAGAATTTTCAAATAATATAAGGAAAAAAAATGTGTTAGGAATATAATTAACTTCAAAACATACACAATAGAGATGAGAAAGTGATCAATATCAGAAGAGTTAAACAAAGATAAATTATCCAACATAGAATGACCTTTATCTTGATAATCAAAATGATATATTCTAAGGTTGTAATTATCCATGAAAGGCGTGCTCTCCAACTCTTGGTCTAATACAAGGGATTCACATAAAAAGGGACTAAAATCAAGAATCATTTATGTGATAAGAAATTTTATCTTGAGGATCAAGAAGATTAAATTGGAAATGTTGAATGTCCTTCTAGGGTAAACTCACATCCAATGGAGAAATTTTAAGGAAATAATTATGTGTGAAAATATGGACCCCACTCAATTCAACGATTGAAAGGACTGCAAGAACCTAGCATAACCATCAATAGGGGCTGAAGTACCTCAACTTCCTGACAAATCTCAAAAATTTCTAACAGTGGATCATCCAATTTAGGTGGCTTAGAAAAATCAACAAGTAAGTACATACCACCGTCATCGAATGAGTCGATGAAAACATTATTAATTCCACTAGTTTGATCAGATTTAATATCAGGTGACTCTTGATGGGTAGATCATTTAAAAGCATCAATAAAAAAACTTCATTGATCAGATAGAGTTGGACATCCTCCTCTTCACTTATGAAATATTTGCAATTGAATAGATCATGAATGATAGATTCAAAATTTTTATCCTCTGATTCTAGAATCACACCATCTTGTACCTGATTTCAATCATGACCAACCAGATAAATTTTTAAAGGATTTAGAGGGGTTGTTGATATGACAGACTTATCAAACATGTCTGAGTACACTAAGTAGCGTGCTAGAGGTGAAAAAGAATGAAAAGAATTAGGAAGAGGAGCACCAATTGTAACTAAACCATATTAGAATTACAATAATAAAGGATCAATATCATCGTCATCAACAAAATGGTAAAAATTAATAATACAAATGTAACATTAGTATTTATCTTTCTTTTCTTGAATAGGGAATACCGAATATTCAGATACTTGAAAACTTACATTCTCAGGTTGGTCATCCGAACATGTATGGATCAAAGGAATTCCAGGGTCATTCTAAATTGAAAGAGTATCCTATCCCATGAATGAATATCATAAACTATGAGAAGTAGTTTCAATATCAATACCTTGCAAATATAAGTCATCTAAAGAAGAAAATATTTCATACTCATCAACATATGTATTAATGGAAACATGAATGTCAAAGTGATGGTTGTCCAAAGTTTCAACTTGAATGAAAGGTTTAGAATAGTTTAAAAAGTAATCAAGGTCATAAGATCAATGATCAACCAAAGATGGAAAATTATCATCTTGAAATAGAGAAGAAAGATAGGATATATCTTCAACACTTTGCTCCTCTACATGTGAAATTAAACTACTTGTTCCTTGATCACTACTTGAAAAATTAAGATAAACATCATTGAAAGCTGAAAATGGTTGGGCCAAGAATATCATTAAACAATGGATCTTGAAACATAGGCGGTAGAGGTTCTAGAGTATCCATGTTTTCAATTAGATTAGATTCAATATTGGGCTTATTTGTATTAATATGATCTTGAAAAACTAAGGGATAAGCTTTCATTCTAGGCTCCATGAAATTACTGAACCATTCCAACTTCTCCTCAATAGTATATAGAACAGAGGAAGATGATGGAGGTTGAATAAATGGATCAACAATTTGATTCTCAAATTTCCCAACTTCAACATCTTCACCAGGAGGCACCCAAATTGGTATTAGAAAAGGAGGAGGACAAGGAAAAAAAGGAATAGTAGGTTCCTCCTCCAAAATTAGGGGGTCCTCATGGTTTGAAAATTTTGGGGAAGAAGAATCATCTGGGGGTTCAAATTCAAAATATCTCAAAGTGAGTAGAATCAAACTTTGAAAATTTTCCACGATGAAATCCGAATCGATCACTCCCTTGGGAAATTTATAGCAAAGGTGAAGCGACCGATCAATAAAATACTCTAGAGAATCACCATGTTTCATTCTAAGAAAAAAGATTCTATCACATACATCTTGATAATCATACCTGTCAAAGGCTTCACGAAGCTCCTTAACAAGCTTCTCAAAAGAATGGATAGAATCAACATGTAATGCATGACACCATTTCTTGGTTCAACCCTCAAACGTGAGAGTGAACAGTATGGCCATGACATCCTTACAATGTATTCAATTAGTAAGAAAAAAATGAGAAAATTGAAACATATTATCAAGGGAAATTAGTTCACCCTCGCCATCAAACTTAAATTGAGATAAGTTGTGAATAATTTCCGTGGCTATGGTAAGATAAAGCTCCTTGGAAAAACATACTAGGATTATGATTTGGGAAGCAACCATTTATGATAAGAGAGTCAAAACAGACTCAATGGGCACAACTTCTCATCTTTCCCTTCTTCTATTGATATATTGTTGACGACGCTAGATAACACCAACATACATGTGGTCTCCCTGATGTGAAGTCCCAATTAGACCTCCGACCATTTGGAGTAGGAGCCCCATCTAGTGTATCAACCCGATCACCATAACTGTAAGGTTTGACTTGGTCTCAATGGATGACATAAGAGATTATGCACATAAAATTTGAATAATAAAGTAAGTTGACATTTTGAAACACCGATTGCAATGCATAAAATAATACCTTTGCAATTGGAGAAACGAGTGAGTCTCTGGAAGGAAAGTTGTAGTACTAACCTAAGAGAGGAACCTGAGAACAAGGAAAGATTCGTTAATTATCCAGCAAAATAATTCACATAGATACAAAAATAATTAAACCAAATACAACACACCTTCAATAATATAAGCACAAAATCCAATGAATTAGTTAAGTTTACCTACCATGTGTGAACAAAACACATACTACAAACATATAAATAAGTCTTATTACATTCACAATACATGCAAGAAAATGTGTTGGCTAATTGAGCTTCAATTATTAGGTGAAAGATACAAGTACACAGCTACAATGATGAAACACTAGTTCCAATAGTGGAACACTGAGTCATTTCTTGCTTATGTTAGCCATCAGTAAATTTTGTTGCAGCAAATGATAAAACAAGTCTTTAGTCTTCAAGAAACAGATTTCATGCAAAATTTGTGACTTCTTGAAGCCTCTTTGTGATCCTTAGCTCAAAAGGTCCATGTCCTTGGCATTTTCACTTAAAAAACCTTCAATAGCCTGTTGTCCCCTTCCAAAATCCACCGAGAAATCTACTTTTCCCTTCAAAACTATTTTCTAAAGCAGCCCCATTTTTCATCATTTCATAGCCCTCTTTTCCCCTAATTTATCCACATTTTCCTCTAAAAACCCCACTTTTTCCTTCACTAAAAATCTTCATTTTCCCTAAAAACCCCTCTTTAAATCATTAAAAAAACCCTTTGTAATGGTTTAAGAACCTCTTTTGCCTATCGGAAGCTTTAAAAAGCTAAAAAACCCTCTTTTTAAAGCCTATATCCACCCTTTCATAAAATTTGGGCTTTAAGCCCCTTTGGGGTTTGAGCCCCAGCCCCTTCCACCATATAACCTATGCCCGCGACTAGGCGCTAGCCTCATCGCATCAGCATTTCCACTAAAAGCCCACATTTTCTTTATAACCTTCCCCCGCTGGTGCGATTAGCCCCTTATCTCTCCGCCCCTGGTCACCTTTCTCCTCCACATGACCATGGCCCGACGCCCTGATCTAGGCCCCTTTCCCTTCTCCTTTATGTTCTCCCCGCCCTATTTCACAACTCCCGCATCCATCATGGCCGTTGATCTATATGATCCAATGGCCCTGATCAAACCTGACACACAAACCTCGTTGGGCCTACCATCAACTATGCAAAAGGCCCATCCTATCATGCCTCGACACCTGTCCCCCACTACAGCGCCCGCAGTGCAAATTTCCATCGCGCCCAGTCTACACCGTCAGATCTCATCCCCCTCATCCAACAGTTGTCATTGCATATCACACTATTTTGTTGTCCGGAGTTTAACACTCCAAAATCACGCGATTTTGATGTCCAGAGTTTAACACTCCAAAATCACGCGATACTCGTGATATTGAAAAGGCCACATGGTGCGATATAATTGGATCACATTCCCTCTGGGCGAAACCACTTACTGCCCGAGGGTCGCGCGAAAACCACCCGTGGTATTTCGAAAACCACTTTTGCCCAAATTCGTGCCAAAATCCATTTAAAACCGGATTTTCACCTATTTTCTTCATGATACCTCTTCCACCTGCATATTCCCTCCCTCTACACTACTCCTCCCACTCTCTATCAGCCTTTGTAAGCATTTTTCCAACCCGCAGGATTTTATGTAATGCTTTTTGTGGTTTTTGCGGGTTTTTGACAGCAGTTTTTGAGACCGAAAGCCCCCTACGGTTCATAAAGAGACAGGGTCTAAGATCATGACCCTTAAAACTCCAACAACGTAGAGTAGAGGCTTCCAGGGTTTATTCCATGGTTTATTCGGTGTTGTGTAAGTACTGATCATAACATTAAACCCTCCACCGCACCAAAAGATCACCTGCACATAGCAAAGAAAAAGAATGGTGAAGACAAAGCTTGAAGATTAGAGGCTAAAGACTAAATACAGTGGATTAAAAGGTTTAATCATGCAGTTTGAGGGCTTATACACAGTATCAAAGATTAAAATTCTAAAGCTGAGGATTAAAGATTTAGACCTACAGTTAAGGGAGGCAAGAAAAGGTAAAAGGCAGATGACAAAGCCCAAAATAGTAAACACAGTCAGCATATAAGATTTAAAGACTCCAAAAGTGATTATAAGGCACAAAAGAAATATCAAAGGCCTTATTGAAGTTCAAAGTGCCAAATCAGCACAAATCAGTAAAGGAGCCTCCAAATGCCACATCATAAGAGGCTATAACTCCTCAAAATACCACCTGCCATCTGATTTCATCTAAAAGAGTGCATATTAATTGCACAGTCAGAGATATTTTTAAAGATATCTCAAAATTAACTACCAACTTACCAAAATCCCTCAAAGTCAACAAAAATGACTAAAGGTGATTAAATTTAATGAATAATTGATTAAAACATAAATTAGCATTCGAAGTTTTCTCCCTTAGGCCTCCCAAAGGTCAATAAACCATTACTCTGTATTAATTGAACAAATGAACCCTTCTTACACTCCACCTCCTCATTCTTCTATAAATAATTATGTAGAAGATAGTATAGAGGTTGGTCTTTGAATACTCTTTAATTGTAAATAACTTTTGAGGCTGTTGAAGCTCTGTATTGTAATAGAAGAAAGATAGGCTGAGATGAGAAGTTTGAAGTTGTAAAGACCCATTGGACTGGAAGATTGTAACTGGTTTGAACATCAAGTACAATAGCTGATTTATGGGATCCTGTTCTATGTCAATGGTGATGTGTTTCTCACTGTAATTGTTATTTTCTTTATGTTTTCATTCTGTCCACTTTTCCCTGATAAAGAACAGCAAATATAGATTATGATTTACTTCTGAAAGTACCTTAAATCTCACTGATAAATATTTATCCTTTATGTTTTCTTCTAAATGTGTTTTGAAGGTAATTTAATAGAGTATAACCAGTGAAGTGTTGGTAAGCCCATGTTTCATAACTACAACTTGAGATATTTTCTTTGAATGTTCTTAAAAATTCTGCTTATTAAAGTTGAGCTAGAGAAGTTTATGGTTAGCCCTGTCCTCTAGTTTATCTCCAACAGTTGCTTGGAAGAGTTCCCTTAAGAGTATGTTGAAATCAGGCTAGTTTAAAAGTGCTTACCTGATCTTAGACTACTTTTTATGTTTATCATGAATGTTTTCCTTTGAGAATATGCTGAAAGCAGACTAAGTTAACAGTCTTTACTTGATCTTAAGCTATTCTTTGTTTTTTAATTTTTTCTCTTGAAAGTATATCAAAAGCAGGCTAGTTTAAAAGTAATTACCTGATCTTAGGTTACTTTTGTGTCTTTCCATTAAGTGCATGTCAAAAGCAGGCTAGTTTAGAAGTACTTACCTGATCTTAGGCTGCCCTTTGGTTTTCCTGTGTGTTTTTTTCTTTCACAACACTCTTACTATTTCATTCCATAAAATCAACTTAAAGAAATCCTTTGACATAGATGACTTGCCCCATGGACCACTCTTGAAACTTGTTGTGCAATTAAATCCTTTATGACTCCATAGCCCAATGGATTGAAGTTGTTTCTTTCTTATCTTATCAGCTGAACCATTTTCAACCTACTTACACCTTTACCCCTCATAATACTTCCTTTATTTTGATGAGGTTCATCCCAACCAAAACAAACGAAACCCTTGTACTTTACAACTAGCCTAATATCATATTATAAGCCTTAAAGATCATATCTTTGAAAACACATATATAGAGAGATCCCTCTCTGAATCTAGGATGGCTAGATCCTCAGATTCCAAAGTGGTTTTGATGTAGGCTCTGCAGCGTTTGTACTTTCCAAACTTGAAAACTACGGAGACCTAACAGAGTGGTGACCATACTCGGGACTCTTCTGAGTAAAAATCCTTAAAACAAAATACTTAGTATTCACTTAAGTGAAATTAGATTACTTCAAGCACTACCAAGCGTATTGGTGATCATGATAGGACTTGTCTGAATCAGTGGCAATCTAGGTACTTCTTGTAGAAATTTGCTGAATAATGATTAATTATTCACCGAGACTATCCTGATCACATACAATTCGAATTTATATGCAACACATAATCTCTTCCACTCAGATCAACTCAGATCATCACACATGCGGAAATAAAATAAGCGATAACACATCAAATCATCATACACATTAACACAGTATGTATGGGGAAAGCTTATAGCTGAAAACCCCGCAGCTATTGTGTATATTATAATGGAGAAATCATGTAACAAACTCAGTACAATACTCCTCACAAGTACTCAGTACTATCTCATGAAGTTACACACAAACTAGCTTGGTTTTGAACATGTTACTAGTTCAAAACTCACCACTAATTGCCTTGCCTCTATTGCATGTTTCAATGCTATGGGATGGCCTCTTTATATAGATAAACCACCAGCCTAAACTACGCAATCCTCATGGGCTTACTCCTCCTATCTGTGTGTTGCAAATAGCAACAGTATAGTCACAACTGATAGCTAACTCCACCCTTTCATCTACCTCTTTCACTGGTCTCCACTGAACTAATCATGCACTGTAGTGAACTGATGTGTTCTTGAGTTGAATAATGAGTTACTAATTAATGAATTAAATAATATTTAACTCACTCCACTCATAACTAATTGATTAGCTAGTTAAACTAATCTCAATCAGTTCAACTAAAATAAACAGAACACAACTCCACTAGCTGTCTCATTAACTCTTCCAAACTTCTGCCACTGAAGTCCAACTGAAGTCAACCATGCATGATGCCATCAAACCCTTGGGAACCACGTGATTCCTCTGTCAGATGCATGAGCCACTTCTGTAGCTCGAATTGAAGTGCTCCAAGAGAGTAAACTGTTGTTTATAGTCTAAATATTATTAAGGGTAAATAATATTTGACTTCCCTGTTTTAAGGAGAGGCAGTCTAAAAATAGACTTCGACCTCTTTGACCTCAAAATAGAGTCTCATCTATTTTTACCAACATGACCAATGCTCCAAGAATCTCAAACTGGAATCCCCGAACCATGCTCCATATGTCTAAAAATAGACATAGTCTAAAAATAGATTTTGCGCCAGAATTTGCCTGCGGGCCCACTTAGTGAAGGCGACTTCATTTCACTAAGCTCCATCATCTTGCCGCATTTTCAACACTCCCTCTCAGCAAGATATGGATTATCTGCAACCCCTATCCTGCCTCTGTGGAATTCGAACTTGCTCCTGGTGAGCGCCTTCGTCAGGATGTCGGCATCCCGATCCTCCGTGGGAACATATGAAAGCATCATGATTCTCCGCTGAACACAATCTCTGATATGATGGTACCTGATGTCGATGTGTTTGGATCTATCATGAAATACCGGATTAGCCGAGAGTTTAATGCAACTCTGGTTATCACAGTAAATCACTGTAGGCTCCAAATGCAACCCGAACAATCCAACGAGGATCTTCCTCATCCAAATAGCCTCGCATGCAACCAAGCTAGCTGCCATGTACTCGGCCTCTGCTGAACTGAGTGCCACGGATCTCTGCTTCCTGCTGTACCAGGAAACTGCTGTCGACCCAATGCTGAAAACTCCTCCAGAAGTGCTCTTCCGGTCTGTTGGGCTCCCTGCCCAATCTGCATCATTGAAACCAGAAAGCTTCACTCCATCCTCCTGTCTGTACCATAGACCATATCCCGATGTGCCTCTGATATAGCGCAATACATGCTTGCTCGCCTTCCAAAAGAGCTTGGTAGGCTTAACCATAGCTTGCGAAAGCTGGTTAACTGCATAGCATATATCGGGTCATGTATTGACCAGATACATAAGCGACCCCACCAACTGTCGATAGATAGTGGCATCCACTACCTCCGCTGAAGTAGCATCCTCCTTCCTCCAACCACCAGGAAGAGGAGTGTCAACAGGCTTGTAGCCTTGCATGTTGAACCTCTCCAGAATCTCCCGAGCATACTTGCCCTTAGAAACAAACAGTCCTCCACTGCGCTGCCAAATCTCCAATCCCAGGAAATAATGAAGGATGCCCAGGTCCTTCATCTCAAACTCTCGTGCAAGATCCTCCTTGCATGAAAGTATCAACCGCTCATCGCCAGTCAAAATCAGATCATCTACATACAGTACGATGATCAACAGCTTCCCCTCCACCACAATCTGGTACAGGTTTGGATCTGCCTCACTCTTGGAGAATCCAAGCCCGGTGAAGTAGCTGTCTATCCGATTGTACCAAGCACGAGGTGCTTGTTTCAGCCCGTACAGTGCTCTCTTGAGTCGGCACACATGCGACTCACTGCTGAAGATCTCAAAACCTTCAGGCTGCTCTATGTACACCTCCTCCTCAATAACTCCATTGAGGAACGCAGTCTTCACATCCATCTGATGAATGTGCCACCCCATCTGCGCCGAGAGAGCAAGGATCGTCCGTATGGAAGAGTACCTTGCGACAGGTGCAAAAGTCTCCTCATAGTCAATCCCCTCGATCTGTGAGAAGCCACGGGCGACAAATCTCGCCTTGTACCTCTCCACACTCCCGTCAGCTGCCTGCTTCACCTTGTAGATCCATCGCGAACCTACAACTGATTTCCCAACCGGTCTTGGGACAATCTCCCATGCACTGTTCCTGATGATCGAATCATATTCTTCGATCATGGCATCAACCCATGTGGGTTCCTCCACAGCTTCCTCACAAGAGGATGGCTCCGTCACAACACATTGACTCACAAGAGCCATGTATCCAGTGTACCGATCCGGTGACTGTCTCTGTCTGCGCTGTGCTGTAGGTGGTCCTACAACCTTCTCTGCATCCCGAGCCAGTCGCTCAGCTTCTGTAGTGCGCATGCGCCCTCTGATGGTTGGCGCTGCCTCGGTGGTTTCTTCCACCTCCTGAACCTCCTCTTGTGGCTGATCCACATCCGGAAGCTCCTCCTTAGGAACTAACAGCTCCTCATCTGCATGCAAGTGTAGCTCCCTCTCAAGCGAACACTGCATGGCTTTCTCCTCCCGAAATTTTATATCCCGTCGCACAACAGTCTTGCGACTGTCTGACAAATACACCCGATAGTTGTGAGGTGTATCAGTGTACCCCACAAATATTCCAACCTCAGCAGTTGGATCCAGCTTCCTTCTCGCATCCTTCATCACATGCATGTAGACAGGAGAACCAAAGATTCGCAAATGGGAAATATCAGGCCTCTTGCCAGAATAAGCCTCCTCCGGTGTACTCATGCCAAGAACCTTGTGAGGACAACGGTTCTGCACATACACTGTTGTATTGCATGCCTCAGCCCACAAGTGAAGGGGTAGGCCCTGATCATGCAACATCGCCCGTGCAGCACCCACAATCGTTCTGTTCTTCTGCTCAGCCACCCCGTTCTGCTGTGGGTTATGGGGTGCGATGAGCTCTCTCCGAATCCCTTCTGCGCTGCAGAACTCCTTGAATTCAGCCGAGATGAATTCACCACCGTTATCACTCCTTCTCGACCAGTTCTTTAAGCTCACAGAACTTCGCGAATGTATCGCTCTTCTTCTGCATGAAGAAGATCTAGCACTTTCGAGAGAAATCATCAACAAAGATCACATAATACTTGTGCTTTGCTATCGAAGCAACTGAGAAAGGACCACACACGTCTGTGTGAACTCTCTCAAGGATCGTCGTGGCGCGACTATCCTTCTCGTGAAAGGTGGCTTTCACATACTTCCCTAAATTACACCCCTTGCACTGATCTGACTGTGCAAGGGTGCCCTTAGGAAGCCCAGTAGAAATCTGCTGCAGAATCTTCAAAGCTCCATGGTGAAGGTGGCCCAATCTCCTGTGCCACAGTTCGCCCTCATCATCTCGGCTCACCACTTCTCCCGCTTTGCATGCCATAGCTGCGCAGCCATCTACCTGCAACTGATAAAGGTTCTTGGTTCGAACCCCTATCTTCCGAGTCTCTCCAGTAGTCTTACTGCGCAGGAAGGCTTTTCCTTCACTGAAGACCACATCATACCCCTTATCCTCCAACATCGCCACAGAGATCAAGTTCTTCTTCAATCCAGGTACATGCATGAAATCCTTCAGTACAAAGGGTTTACCAGACTCCCTCTGAAAGGATATGGTATCGATACCAGTCGCACTGTATCTACCATCATCGCCCATCTCGATGTGCACACCCAAATCTTTGTCCTCCAGATCTAAGAACAACTCTCGATCTCCCGTCATATGAAATGACGCACCGCCGTCCAAGAACCATACCGATCCCAACACACTTGAAACCAAGCATGCGATCAGTGAAAAGTCAAGCTCGAACTGTGAAGCCAAAGCTTCTCCATCTGCAGATCTTCCCGCTTGCTTGTTCTTCTTCTTCTTTGGACAATTGGTAGCATAATGTCCGTGATCATGGCAGTGAAAACACCTCACTTTCGCCATATCCTGCTTCTTGCCCTTAGCACCAGAATGAGAGGTTTTCTTACCCTTCCCCTTCTTTGCTTTGGACACCAAAGCGCAGTTTTCTTCATCAGCTCCCTTTGATGAAGATCCATCTCAAGTAGTCCTCCTTATCTCCTCCTGCATGAGATCCGCCCAAAGGCGCTCCCATCCCAGCAGCTTCTCCCGACCATTGACACTATCTTGATATGAGTGCCAAGCCTTTGGAAGACCAAGGAGAGCCAGGTCGACCATGTCCTCATCTTCGACAGTCACCCCCACACTTCCCAGCTCATCTCTGCACTGAGTGAACTTCGTGAGGTATTTGGCGATACTCTCGCCCTTCTCCATCTTGATGTTCCTGAGCTTATCTTTGAGCGCCAGCTTCCTTTGGTCGCTCTTACTCTGGAATAGATCCGTCAAAGCTTTCCACATTAAATATGGAGTAGCCTTTCCATGCAGGCCGGATACAATATGATCCTTGACGCCCTCCAACAGGATCCTTCGACACTTCGCCATCTTCTTTTTCCATGCATCGACTTCAGCAGGATCAGTGGGCTTTTGGACATCCGTATCTACGAACTCCTTCAGACCATTATCTTCTAATACTGCTTCCATGTGATCCTTCCATGCAACATAATTCGAACTGCCTTCAAGAGCATATTTGAGTCGCAAACCGTTGAAAGACATTTTCAACACTGGCACCAAGAAAACAAAACTGCTGCAAAACTTCGAATTCCACCTCAAAGCTCAGCCGCTCTAGATCGTGAGAACAAATTATTTCTAGCACAGAGATTGACTGCAAGGGGCATTTACCAGACCTTTCACTTTCCGAAGAAAGATGAATCCGGAGGCTACCTGGCCCGCATGCAGACTCTTCTACCGAAATAAGTTTGTAATCACTGTGATGATCAATCTCTGCTTCAATAGCTCCGATACCATGTAGAAATTTGCTGAATAATGATTAATTATCCACCGAGACTATCCCGATCACATACAATTCGAATTTATATGCAACACATAATCTCTTCCACTCATATCATCAAACATGCGGAAATAAAATCAAGCGATAACACATCAAATCATCATACACATTAACACAGTATGTATGGGGAAAGCTTATAGCTGAAAACCCCGCAGCTATTGTGCATATTATAATGGAGAAATCATGTAACAAACTCAGTACAATACTCCTCACAAGTACTCAGTACTTTCTCATGAAGTTACACACAAACTAGCTCAGTTTTGAACAGGTTACTAGTTCAAAACTCACCGCCAATTGCCTTGCCTATATTGCGCAATCATGGCCTGTCTATATAGAGATCCAAGGTTCGAATCTCCTTGGCTTGATAGCACAATCATCATGGGCAATTCCTCCAAGTGTGGTGCAAATCTCATGCACAACTGATGTCGCCACTGATAGCTAACTCCACCCTTTCATCTACCTCTTTCACCGGTCTCCACTGAACTGATCATGCACTGTAGTGAACTGATGTGTTCTTGAGTTGAATAATGAGTTACTAATTAATGAATTAAATAATATTTAATTCACTCCACTCATAACTAATTGATTAGCTAGTTAAACTAATCTCAATCAATTCAACTAAAATAAACATAACACAACTCCACTAGCTGTCTCATTAACTCCACCAAACTTCTGCCACTGAAGTCCTAACTGAAGTCAACCATGCATGATGCCATCAAACCCTTGGGAATAGCGTAATTCCTCTGTCAGATGCATGAGCCACTTCTGTAGCTCGAACTTAAGTGCTCCAAGAGAGTAAACTAAAGTTTATAGTCTAAATATTATTAAGGGTAAATAATATTTGACTTCCCTATTTTTAGGAGAGGCAGTCTAAAAATAGACTTCGACCTCTTCGACCTATAGGTCACAAAAATAGAGTCCCATCTATTTTTACCAACATGACCAATGCTCCAAGAATCTCAAACTGGAATCCCCGAACCATGCTCCATATGTCTAAAAATAGACATAGTCTAAAAATAGATTTTGCGCCAGAATTTGCATGCGGGCCCACTTAGTGAAGGCGACTTCATTTCACTAAGCTCCATCATCTTGCTGCATTTTCAACACTTCTTAGGATTCTAACAGACCCTTATCAAACCTTGGAGAAACCAGCTAAGTAAGCCACAGAGTAAACTCTGTTTGTCTCATCATCGTAGCTAAGTGTTGAAACAAATATAGGACACTCTCATAACCCACGGGACTATAAAAAACTCAGAAAACCCAAAAAAAATATAGATTGGTATTCAAACCTATTAGTGGTGGTGGACCATAAAACATTTTGCCTTCTAAAAAGCTAAAAATTTCCACCTAGTGACTCCATAATCCTGAATAGACCTAAATACTCCACTGGGAAACCCATTTCTATCATAACATCATACAAACTCAGTTAAGGAAACTTTGAGGATTAAGTTTTCTTGTTAAATATCAGTTAGCCTACTAAAGATCGTCATACATGGTTAAATTTTTCTTATCATTTGGGTTTGAAAACACAACATAGTGGCTTCTAGAAGAATTTATACTAGAGCCTATCCTGACCCAAATCCTCCTAAGACAGTTGATAATCCAAAAAGTATACTTAGGAAATCTCCTAAGTCTAAGACTTCAACTGTTGTTAGACCAATTCATAGAGCTATTTCTGTTCCTGAAAACCTTACAGCTCCACAAAATAAACAAGTGGACTTAAGAAACCCATCTAGAACTAGGTCACTTGATGATATTGATCAGATAGACTTCGAGCCTTCACACTCACCCCAACATAGTGGTGAGAAAACCGTTAGCAGAGAAACTACCCCACCTGATTTACATTTCCTTCATAATTTTGGTTTCTCTCATCCAAGATCAGCTCAATAGTCTCTTGCTCGTCCATCCACTTCTGTTACCCATACTCCCACTGTCTAAGGTGCTCCATTCCATCAACCACCTCCTATCTTACATCCTCCACCTATAAACCCCCCATTTTTTCCACAACCTCATATCATGGAAACATTGTATGCTCCTCTAGTCCTTCCTTTACCTTTAGTCAATCTACCACAGGACTATCAGTCCAATATTCCATTATATGATGCCAGTGGCTCAACTACTGCTTCACAACATGTGGACAAGATGAATGACTATTTTGATAGAAACGAGATTGATGATGAAACTTTCAAACTCAGATTTTTTGCTCAAAGCTTAGGGGGAGAAGCAAGAAAGTGGTTCAAAGGCTTAACCCCTCATAGTATTAATGACCTCCAAGCTCTCCATAATTCATTCCTAAACAAATGGGAAGTTAGAAAAAACCCTCTCTAAATACTGTCAGATTACAACAACCTCAAAAGAAACATTGGGGAAAGTGTTCAAAATTATTGCACTAGATTCAATATTGTTTATAATGCATTACCCCCAGATTTGAAACCTCCACAAGGATCAGATTTGGCAAAATTTCCTGAAGGATTTGATCCTGAAATGGCATATCAGCTAAGAGAAAGAGATCCCTTGACTTTAGAAGACATGCAGAAAGGAGCTCTTGCTGTAGAAGTAAATCTGATTGAAAAAAGAGCTAGGATGAGGAATGAAAAGAAAGTATCTTTTAGGGAGGAAACTGCACCTTCCACATCTAGCTAAAAAATGGAGATAATGATGGAGGAAATGATGAAGAAGATGAGATACTTGAGAGAGCACAATCTAGAGAAAATCAATCAGCCCCCCAAAACAAAAATAAATCTCAAAATCAGATCAGAACTTTAGGAGAAATCAATCTCAAAACAGACAAAGAGAGGACGATCAACAAATCAGACCTCCTTTCCAAGAAAACTATGTGAATGAGGATGAAGAAACCAATGAAAAAACAAAGGATGACAACATAAACATGCTGGGAGTAAGAAATGAGGATTCTGATTTCCTCCATGAAAGAAAACAAGGTCTATATACACCTTATGATGACAGAAGACCAGAAACTGATTATTATGAACAATAGTCTAAAAATTCCATCATAGGATCACCTAAACAATATGACCTAAGAATTAAAAAGAATCAAGAAACTCCCAGGAGCAAAACCTCTGATAAATCTGCTAAAAACAGCCCTGAAAATGTTTCCAAAAATACAGCAGAAATTCATAAAACAGTGGTTGTAAATTATGATCCAAACAAAGGGGAGAACACCTAAGCCAATGAAAAACAGAGTGTTAACCCCAGCAGCACTAGCACTTCAACTAATGCTCCTGAAAAAAACTATTTTAACTACTGTAAATACTAGAAATCGGCAAGTTGATTTTGCTGAACAAGGCGTGACTAACAAGGCTGAATCAAACATTTTGAAAAACCAGATTCCTTTTAGCCTGGAAAATGAAATATCCAAAATCAAAATCTTTGTCCCACTTACTGAATTAGTCACTCAAAATGTATATAGAGATCAGATTTTGAAAGCTCTTAACATAGAAGATGCTCATGACTCAGTTAACTTAAATGATGATACCCCAGAGCTCATATTTGGACCAAAAATTGAAGGAAAATTTCAAGAAGGAACTACCCCTCCATTCTACATCAGTTTGAACATCCATGATAATATTTTACACAATGTCATGCTTGATTCAGGAGCATCACACAACCTCATGCCCAAGGTAATAATGGAAATATTAGGCTTAGAGGTAACTAGACCCTTCAAATATTTATATTCCTTTGATTCAAGTAGGGTGAGATGCTTAGGCTTAATAAAAGATCTGTGTGTTAACTTAGCCCAAATTCCAGCCAAGAGTTTAGTGATGGACATTGTAGTGGCTGATATACCCCCAAAATATGGCATGCTTCTTTCAATGTCATGGGGTGCTTAGTTACAAGGTACTATGCAGATGGATATGACTTATGCCACCATCCCTGTCTTCAGTCAACCTAGAAGACTCTATAGAGAAACACACATGAAATACATGGTGAGTAGTGAAGAAAAATAGGAAAACTCTCCTCTTTACTCCATACACACTGACCTTGACTCTTTCATTCTTTTCAATGATGATATTCCTAAAGAGCGAGAGTTAGTCAATGAAAAACCATCAACTGCTGTAATCAGTTCACATGCAAACATAGTTGCAGAAATTAATAAAGGGGAAAATAAAGAGGAAATTAAAAAACAGTTTGTTGATTCAGAAATTTACAGCAAACAAAGTAGAGGTCTTGAGGTTCAGAATAGTCATAAGCATAATCTAGATCATGAAAATCAAGAAGTAACACCTCAAAACATTAAAAAACTTGAGGAACAAAACTCAAAAAAACGTAGTGCAGACCCTTGTACAGAACAAAATAATGCAAAAGACAGAGAGGGCAACAATGAAATAAATCTCAAATCTGAAAAAATTCCTCTTTGGAGCATGAATTTTGATGGGTCTTGCACTAAAAATGATGCAGGAGCAGGCATATGGATACAAAACACTGAGAACAATCATGTTGAAGGGCATTACTACAGATTAAACTTTCAATGTACAAGCAACATAGCAGAGTATTAGGCTCTCCTCTTAGGCCTACATTTATTGAAAAAACTAGGGGCCAAAAGAATAAAAGTCCATGGAGATTCAGAGTTGATAATTAGGCAAGTAAATGGAGAGTACAGTGCTAAACATCCCAGACTTAGAGCCTATAGAGATGATGCCATGGACTTGTTAAAAACATTTGATGAATTCCAACTTATCTTTATCCCAAGAAACCAAAATGTCCTTGCCAATATTTTAGCCTTTGCTGCTAGAACTTGTCTGACACCTTATGAAACCAAGAAATGCATCACCCATGTCAAATTTAGACCAACTATCCCAGATAATGAAAAATACTAGCAAGTTTTTGATGGAGATAAACAAATAGAAGACTTCCTACAATCCAACAATGAATTTGAAACATCAAACTCAGATTCAGAGTATGATGAAGACTGTCCTACTGAAGAAAACCCACTTACTAAAGAAGAAAAGTCTCCAGAGATTGCAGAAATAAATATGTTAAAAAATGAACCCAAACAGATAACAGAAATTAGCACAGATTTAGAAGATGAAGACTTAGAAGTGCTGCAATCTTAAGACCAAATCTTGCCAAAAGGGTTGGTCCCTTTAGAGGAACTATTTGATTTGAATGATGCTGCTAAGAAGCCAAAACTGGAACCCATAGAAACTGAAGTGGAAGAATGCAACATAGGCAGTGAGGAAAAGCCCAAAATGATCAAACTATCTAAAACACTGCTAGCTCATATCAAACTGGAATATATTAAGCTGTTTAAAGAATTTTCTGATGTTTTTGCGTGGAGCTATGAAGATCTGAAATCATATGATATAGAAATAATTCAGCATAAGATACACCTCAAAGAAAACCAGAAACCTTTTAAACAAAAATTGCGCAGAATCAACCCTGTTCAATTACCTGTTGTAGAGAAAGAAATTAGGAAAATGTATGATGCTGGAATTATAGTCCTTGTTAGATACTCAGAGTGGGTGTCTAATCTTGTATCTGTTAGGAAGAAAACATGAGAAATAAGGCTTTGCATTGATTTTAGAAACTTAAACAAAGCTTCATTAAAGGACAATTATCCCTTACCCAAAATGGATCATATCTTACAGAGGGTAGTTGGTTCTAGAAGAATTTCTTTACTAGATGGCTTCTCAGGGTACAATCAAATTTTGGTACATCATGATGATCAACTTAAACAGCCTTTACTACACCTTGGAGTACTTTCATGTATTTGAAAATTCCCTTTGGTTTAAGGAATGTTGGTGCCACATTTCAGAGAGCCATGGATATTTCATTTTCAAAAGAAATAGGTTAATTCATTGTGATTTACCTTGATGATATAACTGTTTATTCTAAAACAGATGAAGAACACCTAATACATTTGAGAAAAGTATTTGAAAAATGCAGAAAATTTGGATTGTCCTTGAATCCAAAGAAAACATTGTTTGGTCTTCAGGAAGGTAAACTTCTTGGGCATATCATATCAGAAGAAGGAATAAGGATAGACCCAAAGAGGATTGATGGCATATTGCAAATCAGCCATCCCAGAAACATCAAGGAACTTCAATCTTTCATTGGAAAGATTAATTTCTTGAGAAGGTTCATACCCAATTTAGTTGAACTCCTTAGAAACATAACAAACATGCTGAAGAAAGAAGAGGGAGTCAAATGGACCTTGGAAGCAAAGAAATCATTTGAACTAGTAAAACAAGCACTCACCAAAACACCAGTCCTTATTAGTCCTGATTTTACAAAATATTTCTTCATTTTTTCATTTTCATCAAAACACACAGTAGTTGTTGTCCTATTACAGAAAAACATGAATGGAAAAGAGCAACCAATTGCATTTTTCAGCAAGGCATTAAGAGATGCACCTTTGAAGTACAATATAATGGAAAAACAAGCCTTTGCCTTAGTCAAAGCCTTAAAAGACTTCAGAGTTTACATTTTGCATTCCCACATCATAGCATTTGTGCCTCATTCAGTTGTAAAAGACATATTGACCCAAGATCCAAATGGCAAAAGAGGAAAGTGGATTGCTGTAATTTTAGAGTATGACTTAGAAATCAAGCCCACTAAGCTCATAAAAGGTAAAGGACTAGCAAAACTGATGGCTGAATCCAAATTTCAAGCTCTTGATATAAACATGTTTAATGCATTAGATGAACAGGAGGAGTTCTCAACTCCAATAATTCAAGATCATTTTCTGAATTCATCTTGGTATGCTGATATTTTGTATATTTTGCTCAATCTTAATGTCCCTCCTGGTTTGTTTAAAACAAAGGCAAGATTCTTAAAATTGAAAGTTGTAAATTACTGCATTTTGAATAAATGTTTATATTGGAAAAATGCTAGTGGATTATTGCTTAAATGTTTGCCTGAGAATGATGCAGATAAGATCAAGCATGAGTTTCATGAAGGAGAATGTGGAGGCCACCTCTACTGAAAATCAACTGCTAAAAAAATCCTTAGAGCTGGATATTACTGGCCCACCCTCTTTCAAGATGTCCATAAAATGATTATTTCCTATCACAAATGCCAAATATTTGAAGGCAAAAGAAAGTTGCTTCCCTTAACTTTGCAACCAATCACTGTTGAAGCTCCTTTTCAGCAGTGGGGTCTAGACTTCAATGGGGAAATCCATCCTCCCTCATCTGCCCAACATAAATGGATTCTCACATCAACAGACTATTTTACCAAGTGGATAGAAGCCATCCCCTCTATGAATGCCACAGACTCAGTCATCATTTCATTTTTTGAAAACCATATATTATCCAGATTTGGTTGTCCTAGAAAGATCATAACTGATAATGCTGCTGCATTTGGGTCTAAAAAGATGGTAGAATTTTGTCACAAGTATCAAATCATATTGGGTCATTCCACAGCTTATTACCCTTAAGGGAATGGGCTGGAAAAATCCTAAAATAAGAGTTTGGTAAACATTATCAAAAAATTTCTGGAAGATAACAAGAAATCATGGCACAACAAGCTAGTACATGCTTTATGGGCAGACAGACTAACCATTAAAAAATCCATTGGAATGTCTCCCTACCAGCTATTTTATGGAACTGATGCAATATTTCCAACCAGTTTAGGAGTGCCAATAATGAAGCTAATCCAAGAAGTACAGTCTGAAGATGATGATGATGTAACAAGAAGAATAAACCAAACTATACATTTACAGCAAACCAGAGAGGAATTATACATCAGAGCACAACAACTACAAGAAAACATCAAGAAGTTGTTTGACAAAAGAACCAAGGCAAGTGATTTCAATATTGGTGATAAAGTTTTGAAATGGGATTCAGGAAGAGAAGATAAGGGCAAACATTGAAAATTTGATAAATTATGGCAAGGCCCTTATCTTATCCAATCTGTTATTGGAAACAATGCATTTTTTCTGCAAGAGTTGGATGGAGCTGAGTACTTTGGAGGTCCTATTAATGGCAGGGTTCTCAAACATTATTTTTGTTTACTGATATTTTTAATTTCAAGGCTTTTTTTTCATTGTATATAAGACTGTTTTTCAATTTGAAGAAAGAAAACTATAAAAACAATAAAAAAAGAAAAAGAGGGCAGAAATAAAACAAGAAAGGTACAGCCCCATACCCAAAAGAGAAATTATGAAAGTGTGCAAGCTTAAATGCCACTACCAAAAACAACACTGCTATTTTATTCATACAGCCTAATCATGACTAAGATATATTTCAATTTACTGTTGATAGGTTAGTGAAGAAGATTTTCCAAACTGTTTAATCTTGGCTTATCAGTAGATTATATTAGGATAGAAAAACAGTGGTTCAAACAAGCTCAAATCTTGAACCTGTAAAGATTGGTATAGAATTGGTTCTAATCTGCTCAAAATCTGAACCACAGGAAGAAAAGAACAGCTCAAAAATATCAAATTCGGAGCTGAAATAAAGAATGAAGGATGTTTTTTTTTATTTTTAGATCTTAAGCCTTCACAGTTTGTTTCAAAATTTCTGCAAATAAATTCTATGTGCAGCTTGTTTTTATGCCATAGTCCCACAACAAATCAGACTGCTTAAATCTGGTTTGGCTATGTTTTAAATTTCTGTTTTAGAAGATAGAGAATAAAATCTTCCAGACAGTCTAATCTTGGCAGATAGTAGCTTAGGTAGAGAATGTATGAGTTCAATAGTCTAATCTGAACTCATGGAATAAATAAAGGGTAGATTTAGATTAGTTTCTCCTTCTTTCAAAAGAATGAAATGCTGATGTTTAAGGTTTGCAAGTCCAAATGCACCTTCTAAAGAAAAAATGTTAGGAAGTAGGTTGTGTAGGTAGAATGATGGGAGAATTTGTTTGCTGATATGAAATACTGATCATTTTTTAAAGCAACATGATCAAAGAAGGAAAAGGTTTTCAATGGATAAGACACAAAGCTATATCCCGGAGATCAATTTTTGAAGTTCTTGACACCTCCAAAGACTTGTCATCCCCAAGTGGAGCCACTATTATCCATCAGTAAATTTTGTTGTAGCAAATGATGGCTAAAACAATTCTTTAGTCTTCAAGAGACAAATTTCATGCAAAATTTGTAACTTCTTGAAGCCTTTTTGTGATCCTTGGCTCAAAAGGTCCATGTCCTTGCCATTTTCACTTAAAAAACCTTCAAAAGCCCGTTGTCCCCTTCAAAAATCCACCGAGAAATCTACTTTTCCCTTCAAAACTGTTTTCTAAAGCAGCCCCATTTTTCATCATTTCATAGCCCTCTTTTCCCCTAATTTATCCACATTTTCCTCTAAAAACCCCACTTTTTCCTTCACTAAAAAATCCTCGTTTTCCCTAAAAACCCCTCTTTAAATCATTAAAAAAACCCTTTGTAATGGTTTAAGAACCTATTTTGCCTATCGGAAGCTTTAAAAAGCTAAAAAACCCTAATTTTAAAGCCTATATCTGCCCTTTCATAAAATTTGGGCTTTAAGCCCCTTTGGGGTTTGAGCCCCAGCCCCTTCCACCATATAACCTATGCCCGCGACTAGGTGCTAGCCTCATCGCATCAGCATTTCCACTAAAAGCCCACATTTTCTTTATAAACTTCCCCCACTGGAGCGATTAGCCCCTTATCTCTCCGCCCCTAGTCACCTGTCCCCTCCACATGACCATGGCCCGACGCCCTGCTCTAGGCCCCTTTCCCTTCTCCTTTATGTTCTCCCCACCCTATTTCGCAACTCCCACGTCCAACATGGCTGTTGATCTATATGATCCAACGACCCCGATCAAACCCGACACAAAAACCTTGTCGAGCCTACCATTCACTATGCAAAAGGCCCATCCTATCATGCCTCAACACTTGTCCCCCACTACAGCGCCCACCTTGCAACTTTTCATCGCACCCAGTCTGCACCGTCAGATCTCATCCCCCTCATCCGACGGTTGTCATCGCATATCGCGCAATTTTTCTTTACAGAGTTTAACACTCCAAAATCACGTGATACCGGCGGTATTGAAAAGGCCATGCGACGCGATACAATTGGATCGCGTTCCTTCCAAGTGAAACCACTTACTACCTAAGGGTCACACGAAAACCACCCATGGTATTTCGAAAACCACTTTTGCCCAAATTCGCGCCAAAATCCATTTAAAACTGGATTTTTTCCTATTTTCTTCATGAGACCTCTTCCGCCTGCATATTCCACCCCCCCCTCCTGCACTGCTCCTCCTGCTCTCTATCAGCCTCTATAAGCATTTTTCCAACCCGTAGGATTTTATGTAATGCTTTTTGTGGTTTTTGCAGCTTTTTGACAGCATTTTTTTAGGCCGAAAGCCCCCTACGGTTCATAAAGAGATAGGGTCTAAGATCATGACCCCTGAAACTCCAACAATGCATAGTAGAGGCTTTCAGGGTTTATTCCACGGTTTATTCGGTGATGTGCAAGCGTTGATTATAACATTAAACCCTCCACCGCACCAAAAAATCACCTGCACATAGCAAAGAAAAAGAATGGTGAAGACAAAGCTTGAATATTAGAGGCTAAAGACTAAATACAATGGATTAAAAGGTTTAATCATGCAGTTTGAGGGCTTATACATAGTATCAAAGATTAAAATTCTAAAGCCGAGGATTAAAGTTTTAGACCTACAGTTAAGGGAGGCAGGAAAAGGTAAAAGGCAGATGACAAAGCCCAAAACAGTAAACACAGTCAGCATATAAGGTTTAAAGAATCCAAAAGTGATTATAAGGTACAAAAGCAATATCAAAGGCCTTATTGAAGTTCAAAGTGCCAGATCAACACAAATTAGTAAAGGAGCCTCCAAATGCCACATAATAGGAGGCTATAACTCCTCAAAATACCACCTGCCAGTTGATTTCATCTAAAAGAGTGCATATTAATTGCACAGTCAGGGATATTTTTAAAGACAGCTCAAAATTAACTACCAACCTACCAAAAGCCCTCAAAGTCAACAAAAATTACTAAAGGTGATGAAATTTAATGAATAATTGATTAAAACATAAATGAGCATTCGAAGTTTTCTCCCTTAGGCCTCCCAAGGGTCAATAAACCATTACTCTGTATTAATTGAAAAAATGAACCCTTCTTACACTCCAACTCCTCATTCTTCTATAAAGAATTATGTAGAAGACAGTATAGAGGTTGGTCTTTGAATACTCTTTAATTGTAAATAACTTTTGAGGCTGCTGAAGCTTTGTATTGTAATAGAAGAAATATAGGCTGAGATGAGAAGTTTTAAGCTATAAAGACCCACTGGACTGGAATATTGTAACTGGTTTGAACATCAAATACAATAGCTGATTTATGGGATCTTGGTCTATGTCAATGGTGATGTGTTTCTCACTGTAATTGTTATTTTCTTTATGTTTTCATTCTGTTCACTTTTCCTTGATAAAGAACAACAAAGATAGATTAGGATTTACTTCTGAAAGTACCCTAAATCTCACTGATAAATATTTATCCTTTATGTTTTCTTCTAAATGTGTTTTGAAGGTAATTTGATCCGGATTTATGCAGGAACACAACAAAATATAGAAATAACCGTACACATATAAATACAGTGGAAATAAGGCTTCATTTCATTAATATCAAATCATAGAAATATGCTTACAAACATGATGGAAATAAAATAGCTAGGGTGATGGTAGCGAATCTCTGAGAAGAGATGTGGTGACTACATACCTCTGAACTGTATTACAATGAGGCTCGAGGGCCTATTTATTATGGAGAAATAATGGAGAATTCTAAACGTCCAAAAACCTAACCCTAGGATATGAAGTGCCAAAACTATGGGCCCCGTTTGGGTAAATTGGTGTTTCAACTTCCCAGGGACGTAACTTCAGCATACTATCTCCGTTTGGGGTTTCAAAATGGCTCCGGAAGTTCAGGACCCAAAAAAAATGCTAAAAATAGTAAGTTGTGAAAAAAACTGAAAGAGACAATGGTGGGGCCCCAAGTGGAATAGGCGGGTGGCCACCAATATCCATCTGGATCATTCCTCCCCCCTTAGGAAGAAATGGTCCCCATTGCATTGAGTTCCTCCATGAGATGAGGAAACTTTTGTTGAACTTGGTCCCTGGTGAACCACTTGCCTTGGTGCAGGAGTTAGCCAGCTTTGACAACCCGATACAGTTGGATCTTCTGTCGGCGAGTGTTCTTGATTTGCATGTCCATGATACAGTCTATGGTGGCCTGCTCCATGCAATCTGGGTTTAACTCTTTTGGTGTGAGTTCTTCTGCAATGTCAGAGGTGTCCAATAGAGGTGGGAAGTAGGGACAAAGGCGGTCTACATTGAATACTGGATGCAGACCAAGGAATGGTGGAATACTGAGCTCGAAGGCATTGTTCCCTATAGCCTTGGTGATGGTGTACGGCCCATATCGGAGCGGGTGAATCTTGCGATGGTGTCCAATGAGGCGCTCCTTCTGCAAATGTAGCCACACTTTTTTGCCCACCTGGAAGTTGTGTGGCACTCAATGTTGATCATGTCGTTGCTTGTACTTAGCATTGGCTTTGTCCAATATGTCATGAACCTGTTGGCGGATGTGTTGAATTCACTCGATGAAGTTGTTTGCTTTGTTAGCTTCAGACTGTACATGAGCCGAATCAGCCTGAGTAGTTGAAAATGGCATGGCTACGTCAATGGGACATAGTGGCTGGATTCCCAAGCCCACCTGAAAGGGGCTGTGGCCGATTGAGTTGTGGAGAGCCCAGTTATAACTGTGTTGTACATAGGGAAGGATCTCATCCCATGTGCGTGGATGCTTTGAATTGTACATGCGTAGAATGTTTACAATCATCCTGTTGACGACCTCTGTCTGGCCATCAGTTTGGGGATGGAAAGCTATGGACTTGGTGAGCTTGGTGTCCAACATTGACCAGAGGCTCGACCAAAATTTGCTGAGGAACCTGCTGTCGCGATCTGATATGATAGACTGTGGGATCCCAAAGTGCACCCACACTTGTTCAAAGAAGAGTTTAGCAGTGGCTTCTGCTGTGATATTCTTCTTGCAGGTCGCCATAATGGCCATCTTTGATAATCTGTCGACGACCACGAAAACACAGTCATTTCCATGCTTAGTAGAAGGAAGGCCTGACATGTAATCCATGGAGATGGAAACCCAAGGTCGACTAGGGGTAGGTAGCGGAGTATAGAGCCCTTGCTTCTTGATGGTCGGTTTGGCAATGGCGCACGCAGTGTAGGATCTGATGTACTTCCTGACATCCTATCGAAAGTTCGGCCAATAGAAATAATTCTGCAGTACTGCCACTATTTTCTCGACCCCAAAATTCCCAGTGACTCGACTGTAGTGCGCTTCCCATATCATCTTGGCATGCTCGCTTGAAGGAACACAAAGGTGTCCCAGGTGACATAATAGTGCATCTTGGAGGTGAAAATTTGGAACTTTCATACCCCCAAGAGTGCCTTGTATGTGTGGCTGAATTCTGGATCGCTCTTGTAGAGAAGCGGCCAATCAGAAGTCTCATGCCCACAAGAGTTTAGAACGGTGGTTATGGCCACGATCGGTGGTCGTCTGAGGCAATCTGCAACATTATTAGTGCTACCCTTCTTGTACTTGATGTTAAAATGAAATTGTTAGAGATATGTGGACCACTTCTGATGGCGA
This sequence comes from Pinus albicaulis, assembly GCA_034641835.2. NCBI lineage: Eukaryota > Viridiplantae > Streptophyta > Pinopsida > Pinales > Pinaceae > Pinus > Pinus albicaulis. The sequence goes on along the minus strand of CM076583.1, from coordinate 984,218,064 downwards.
TCGTTCTGTAACTTCCCTTGTGTCTGTATGAACTGCAAGGGTCGGTGGTCTGTGTGGATGATTGTCTCCTTCCCCAAAATGTAATGCTTCCATTGTCGACAAGCCTGCACAATGGAATACATTTCTTTGTCATATGTGGGATACTTTCGAACTGTGTCGGACAATGTCTCACTGTGATATGCCACTAGATGCCCCTGTTGAGTAAGAACTACCCCAATAGCATAGTCAGAGGCATCTGTCTCGATCTCAAATGGTTGTTGCAAGTCTGGTAATGTGAGCACTGGGGCAGAACAACGGCGATGTTTCAATTCTATGAATGCCTTCTGTTTAGATTCCGACCAACAGAATTTTTCTTTCGCTCTTCCCTTGGTGACTTGACTTAAGGGCCAAGTGATATGAGAGAATCCCAACACGAACCTAGAATAGAAATTAGCAAGACCCAGAAAGCTGCGAAGATCTATTAGGGTGGTTGGGGTTGGCCAATCCCGAATGATTTGGATCTTGGCTGGATCCACATGCACCCTCCTTTCATCAATAATGTATCCCAGATATTAAACCTAGGTCATGCCAAAAGTGCACTTCTCCAAATTGGCACACAACTTGTGTTGTCGCAGTGTTTGGAGGACTTCTCGGATGTGGTGGAGGTGCTCTTCCCAAGTCTGGCAGAAGATAAGAATTTCATCCAAGTATACCACTACAAATGAGTTGGTGAATGGACGCAAGATGTCATCCATCAACCTCATGAAGGTTGCGGGAGCATTTTTCAATCCGAAAGTCATGACGAGCCATTCGAAAAGGCCCTCCTTGTCTTTGAAGGCAGTCTTCCACACATCAGAGGGTTCGATTAGTACCTGGTGATACCCAGACTTCAAGTCGATCTTGCTGAAATATTTTTCCCCTTTGAGTTGGTCTAGAAGGTCATCAATCCGTGGGATCAGGTACCTACTCCAGACAGTGATCTTGTTCAGCGCCCGATAATCAATACAGAGTCTCCAAGTCCCATTCTTCTTTTGTACCAACACGATCGGGCTCCCACGGGGTGATGAACTTAGCTGGATGTGACCTTTCTGCAGTAGCTCCTGAATCTTCCTCTTGATTTCGTCATTCTCCATAATAGAGTACCTATAGATTGGTCCATTGGGTAGCGACGTACCTAGGGTTAGGTCAATGGGGTACTTGACCTGATAGTTTAGAGGCACCCCTATGGGTGAGGTGAAGATGTCCCCGTACTCCTCCACAACCTTGTCCATTTGTTGTTGTCGTGTAGAGGAGCCATGTCTGGAGGTCGTGGCCACAATCTTCTTCTTTCCCTGGGGACGGATCATCAGGAAAACAAATTTCCTGGTTTGGGAAATGAGCTTACTACATTGTTTTGCAGTAACCAAAGAGATAGTGGGAGGCGGTGGTACCTCTGGTATCCTATACAATATATTTCCCAAAGTAGAAATAACAGCGCGAGGTCAGGACTCATACACATCATATCACTTCCACAAGTATGGTTGGCCTAATAATACATCAAAAACATCAATAGGAGCAATGTCACACAATACCTCATCCGTGAAGGGCTTGATGCTATAGGGAAGGCGGCACTGCTGGCTGACGCGAAGATCCCGTCCTTGGTGAAGCCACCCGATGGTGTATGGTTGTGGGTGCGCTATGGTAGGGAAGCCCAACCGCTTCATGACATCTATTGAAATGAGGTTCTTTTGGCTCCCATTGTCGACAATGAACCGTAGTTGGGAACCCTTTACCCACATCTGGGAGTGGAAAAGACGCTCTGCCTCCTCTGGATCTTTTGGTTCCTCCTTTTGGATCTTCGTAGTGGCAACAGTGGCGTTGGGCTCTGCATCAATAATCTGCTTCCCTTTGTCATTCACCTTGTTAGGTTTTGATTCAGAGTTGGAGCATGCATCTGATTTAGAATCCCTCATCTCTGCCACCAGCGACTGCTTGGCCCGACACTCACTTATGTTGTGAGTGGAGCTCTTATGGAACTCACACCACTTTCCTGTGTCCTTCTTTAGCTTCGCGGTGTTGTTCTTTGCTTGTGTCTTTGGCAGGTTGTCTTGGGCCGCCATGCCTTGGCTTTGTCCTTTGTTTTGCAGTTTGGGGGCACCTTTCCCTTGCTTTTGATTTGCAGATCCAAAGTCTCGCTTCTTCTGTTTTAATTTCTGCTCAATCTTGGCAGCATACCGGTATGTCGTACCAAGTGAGGAGATGTCGAGGAACTCCATTTCCTCCTAAATTTATCTATGTAGACAACCGCGATACTTTAGCACCAAATGTTTCTTTGAATATTTGATACCCAACTTTGTGCTTAGGGTATGGAACAGATTCATTAGCTCATGCACAACTTGATCCCTTTGTTGCCACAGCATGGTCCATTGTATGTACTTGTCCTCATAGCTCCCCACGGGATAGTATTCTTCCTTGATGGCATCTCGAAAATAATTCCAAGTGGGTACGGCTGAGAACAGAGAGGGTTTTGTCTCGTCTGTTTTCTCACAGTAGGTTTCCCACCAGTCCTTGACATGGGGGGTGTTAGCCACCTATAAATTTTTGACTAGCAAACAGGTGGCTAAATATGTTCTAAGTCTTCAAGAGAGACATTTCCTTTGTAAATCTATCATTCTTGAAGCCTCCATGTGTTTTCTATCCTTTAAAGCCCCTCGTATTATTTCCATAAAGCCTGTCTTTCAGAAAACATCCCTTTGCGTTTGCACTTTCTCTTCCCTCCAGAACCCTCATTTTCTGCCTCCTTTCTTTTCTAAAATCTAAGGTCTTCTAATGCTTCCTCCAGTCATAAAAATTGTTGAACCTTGGCTCCCGCTATTTGGTTTTAAAACCATGCCTACCTCTAAGAGCACCCTCTCGGCTTCAAAAACGCTGGTGGCTTGGCCTTCCCTTTTCCATTTCGGCTGGGCCCCTTTCGACATCCCTTAGCTATTCTCTGCTGTCTCGCGCCGTTCCAGACAGGGCGTGCTCGAGTGCCCTATCGCAAGTGGGTATGTCAATACTTTTTCTATTTTAATTTTCTCGAAAAATCAAGATGCGATTATTACTTACTTCTCACCTCCGCTGCAATCCTCGTGATCTGGGTAGGCAGCTGTCAACGCGTTATTCATCTCCTTCCTGTCCCTATATTACCTGGGTTGGATATTCAGCGTGTGATCTTCTCCTGCATCCGACGGCCTCGCATGATCGCAGTCGCGAAATCTTAAGTGCCATCTTTGTTCTGGGTTTGCATAATCTCAGGTTCAATCACGACCGTTGAATCCCACAAGAATGGGCGGATGGATTAATTGCTCCTCACTCCCCTCATTCTACCTCGGGTCTGATCTCCCCCTCCTCCTATACGGTCCGATGGTCTGCGCTAAATCGCAAATCACAAAATCAAAGAACCGTGGAGTTTTGGCCCCCTACCTTTCTTCGATGCGATTAAATCTCTGCCATCCATTCCGCCAGATCTGACGGTCCAAATTGCATCGCACACCGCCTTCCCCTTTCCCCGTTCCACTGATCCGCCGATCCTCGATCAAATCTTGGCCATCCATTCTACAGATCCAACGGTCAGGATTTAATCCGCTGTTGGCTCTCCCCACCGTATCGCCCGCGCATCTTTCCATATCGCGCTCTCATCCCCACAGTCAGATCTCTCCGACCTTTATCCAACAGCTAAGAATGCATATCGCATGATTTCTGCATCCGAGGTTTAATGTTTCAAAATTACAGGATAAAAGCGGTTTTGGGGGGGACACGTGTCAGGCAGCGAGGCATATCGCGTTTTTTTGGAAGATTTTCAAAACCACTTCAGAGCTGCGTGAAACCAGCATTTTTCTTCTAAAAGCCACCCTTCCCCAATATAATCCGTCGTTTAATCCCGACCGTTCATTTCATCTAGATCAACGGCCCACATTATATTGCGTCTCCATTCATATCCCATTCGTCGGACCTTCCAAAGGACTTCATCGGAAGATCTCCACCGTTGATCCCTTTCATGATCCAACAGTCCACATTCACTCTTCCTCCGCCCTCTCAGTCCCACCACCTAATGTGCCCCCATTCCTCTCATTTCACCTGTTTTCCTTTGTATTTGTCCCGGCGCTAAACTTTTATGTTTAACATCTAAAGTTACTTTTTCCACCTAATTTAGTCTAAAACTTGGTTTCTTGGCGTTGCGCCATGTAACCTTTCCGCTCATCCATCTAACCTCTTCCTCACACAATCTCGGTTGTAGAATACCTCTATTTGATATAATCTAACGGTCCAGAACTGTCCTCGCACCAGACCTTCATCAGGCCATTTTTCTTCCATTCCGCCATGATTTTTACCCGTTCTTTCGCCTACATCCTCCATTTTCACTGTTGCGCCACCATTTCCACAGGCCTCCACAGTGTTTCTCCCCTCCACTCCCACTGGTTTCCTTAACATGTTACTGTGTTTTTTGCAGGGATTACAGAGTTGTGAATTCATTCTATCTCCACAGTCACAGTCATTGTGACTCAGAGCGCAGAAAGACCATCACAGAAGTGGCAAGGAGTATCAGTGAAGGAAATTAAAGGATTAAGACTCCTTATTGAAGATTTAACGCTTATAATCCGATTCTCAAAGGACGAAGATGTAGTGAAGACCATGAGGATGATTAAAAGGCCTAATAAGCCCTAAAGCACCATGAAACAAGTTATATTAGTGCTTTCATATCAGCAGAAAGTCCTTCTCTCCAAATATGACTAATCACACGTCCTCTTCCATGTTCCATCGAACACCAAAACTATTATTACACTGACATAATTTTATAGAGCTGTCAGGACAGTAGTTATGGAAGTATGGAAGACCTTAAAGACTTTTAGTCACCTTACTTATATCAGAAGATATAACAGAGTACCTACAGTCAGAAAGGACCTCAAAGCGCACACCTGAAGAGATTGTCAACCTGACAAAGGACTTCCGAAACAACCTAAAGAGTACACACGGTCAATGCAGATCCATTAAGTAGAGTGGGCACGAATACTTCCTCTACTCTGTCTTAATGAATCATTCAAAGCTAATATCTACTACTACTGCTACTCATTCTCCTATAAGAACTCCTGAAGAATACATTGTAAGGTTGTTGTTGGTTGATAGGGATTTTATCGACTGTTAGAACTGTTATTGGGGAAAGTGGTTGAGTAGTTTGTAAATAGTAGGCTGGGAGGAGCAGTTTGGATTGTAACAAGCCACCGTGCTCAAAGTATGTGACTGGATTTTCACATCAATTGAACAAGCAATTTCACATGTTTCCTGGTCTATATTACGGGTGATGTTTTCCTTACTATGATTGTCTCATTTCATGTCTTTCACACTGTCCATTATTCTCTGATAAGAATCATTAATCTAGCTTAGGATATACTGCTGCAAAGTACCCTAATGCTTCATGCTCTTCTTATCTTTGATGTTTTTTGCTGATTGTATATCTGAGAGAAAATTCACATAATTTAACTAATCAAAGATGTTGGTTTTCCCATGCTTACTGATGTATGGATTTGGGGTTTGCTTCTTAGATGTTCTTGTTTGGTTTCAGCTGGAAGAATTGGGATACTGTGGATTTAGAGTTAGCCCTGTCCACTAGGGTTCTTTTCCAACAGTTGGCCTTTCTAAGATCCCTTTGAGCTAGTTTCAAAAGTATTGAAGGTCAGAAGTCCTTCTCTGATCTTAGGCCTTGCTCTATGTTTAATCTTAAATGTTTTCTAATTTCTAACAGTGGTTATGAGGACTACTAGATTGTCTTTCCTTGAGAGTATGCTGAAAGCAGGTCTGGATTTAAATGGCATCTGACCTGATCTTAATCTACCCTTTGTGTCTTTATTGGGAGTTTCCTTTGAAGTATGTCAAAGCAGGATAGGTTCAAAGTCCTTACCTGATCTGTAGACTGCACTTTGGTTTCTTTCATTTCACCTCATTTCTTAATGTTCCATCCCACCATATATCTAAAAAGATCCTTTAGTATAGATGAATTGCCCTATGGAAACTCTTGGATGGTTTTTGAGTAAATTAAACCCTATCATGACTCCATAGCCCAATGGATTGGCACTTCTCTTGACTTATCTTCCCTTGTTGAAACATCTTACTACTTTGTTCCTTTTTCAATTCCATGACCTTCTCAGTTGATGATCTCCAACCAAAGAAACAAAATTAAAAACCCTTGTGCTTCATAACTAGCCTAATACCTCAATTTGAGCTTTAAAGATATATCATTCTTTACATTTATAGAGAGATCCCTCTCTGGATCCAGGAGGGCTAGATCTTAGATTCCAAAGTGGTTTGATGTTGTCTAGTCTTTTGGTCTTGCCAATCTGGCCAAAACACTGGAACCACAACATAATGGCGACTCCACTAGGGAAATCTGAGTGAACTTCATCTTATATACCCTTAGTACCTCAGAAGACCCATAATCTCTGGTTAGATTGGTATTTAATTGCTGATGGTGGACAACATCCTGCTTCAAATATTCAAATTCATCCACCTGGCGACTCCACACTCCATAACTCTCAAAAGACCAAATGACTCCACTGGTAGAAGACCCTGAACTGGTTGCGAAGACACAGTGACCTCTTCTTACAAACATGGATCCAAGCATAGATAGAGAAACAAAGCTAAATGCTTTGTTGGATAGAATGACAAGAGTGGTGAACATTTTTGGTGAAGTAATAGTGAAGAGGTATGAGGCCAGTCTAAATGTTGATTATCTGGAACTGCCCATGCTTCTTCCAGAACAAGAACAAACTCAAGACCTAGACAATGAGCAAGACATGTATGATGCTCAAGAATCTATAGAAGATGAAGAGGAAGGTGATCAAGAAATGCCTGATTGCCTACCTATATCTTGTATTATGCTGATAAGAGAATATCATGACCAAATGGAAAAAGCTAATAGGGAACGTTGCTTTGGTGAAACAAGAAACTACTTAGAAGATGCAGAATATGATGTGGAAAGAGAATCAGCACATATAGGAACTTCCCCTCTAGATTATAACTCATCTCTAATTACACAAGAAGAGTGGCAGCCTGATCACATAGAAGAAATAACTCATGAGCCTTGTATTCTAATTGAGTATCATCATGATCATGAGGAGTTGTTTGAAACAGAAAGAGATCAGGAAACATCAGAAAATCCTCAAGGTTTCCCTACCAGCACAAGTGAAGATCTCCTAGAAGAGGCTCAAGAAGACACCCAGCCTCCAAACCAGCTAATACAAGAAACATAGAGCTGCTACACTTCTGCTCAAAGAAACACAAGAAAATCTTCCCATTTGATAGAAGAATAAATAGATTAGATCATCAATAGACAGCCGACCTCTGAGATATTTTATAGAACAAACACCCTTTCTCATTCATCTATTGAATTTGATTATGCAGATTTAGAAAAACCCTCTGTAAATCAGAATGAAGGAAGAACTATTGATAATCCAGTATGTCTGATTGGTAGCATTACTTACAATCATGATTTTCCTATTTTTGATCCATCTGATGATGATGTTCTCCAAACAGAAGATGATCTTGCAGGGCCATCATTACTAGATTTATGGGAGGAAGATCAATCCCCTCAACTCCAAGAAATTAATGAGCCAAGTAGGCCTATCTATGATACTGATGGGGAAAGTTATGAAAGCATAATAGCAGATGAAGATTCGTTGAATCTTCACTCTGCTTTATATCATATCATCAGCAACAATTTCCATGAAGGTGGAACTCAACATCCTTTCATTTCAAAGGGTGAAGAGGAAGACAATGAAGAAACTTTTGAGCAGATTGAAATTAAGGAGCCTTCTCTCGAAAAAGAGGAAGCAAAGGAACATACCCCTGCTCAAGAATACTTTGATCTTTTCACAGAGCTCAGCTCACCAGATCAGCATATCTCAGAGCTACAAGAGGACAGCCCTGCAACATATGATGAGTCCTCCATTTCAAATGATGATGAAGGTGAGGGAGATTCTCTGTCTCAAGAGAGTCTTGTTCTTGATCCCGTGGAAGAGGAAGCAAACCTGGTTGAAGCCTGCTTGCAAAATACTGACAACCAGGTATCATTTCATGATCCTTATGCTCATTTCCTGCAGACATTTGAAGAAGGATCAAAGGTCATTTTGAGCAGCTTGTTGCAGACAACAAGAAATATTTTAAAAACTGTTGTTAAAAAATAAAGAGAATGGGAGTGACCCTGCCTATCCAGCATGCTCAAAGAGATGAGCAGAAAATGCCAGTCATGGGATCATCTGATTGACTAGATGTATTGGAAAAGAGATTTTGTCAGCTAGACATGTAAATATTTCAAGTTAGGGTAGGTAGGAAAGCTCAATAAAGCTTAGTCTGTGAGAATTTAGTCAGTTGTTTTTAATTTCTGCAAAGTTTCAGTCCATGAGCATCTTGTCCTTATGCCATGGACCCACAGCAAGCCAGACAGTCTAATCCTGGTTTGACTATGTTTCAATTTCTGTTTTAGAATGTAGAGAAAGAAATCTGCTAGACAGTTTAATCCTAGCAGATATTAGTTTAGGTAGAGAAGCTATGAGTCCAAATGTTTAATCTGGTCTCACAGAGAAATAAGGGTAGCAGTAGATAGGTTTATTTTCCTGTTTGTACAAAAAATTGATGATGTAAAAGGTCTGCAAGTCCAAATGCACCTTGAAGAAAATGTTAGGACTATAGGCTGGGTAGGTAGTTGTTTGAGGGAATGTTTTTTGTTGATATAATGTCTTCATGATTGTGGCAGCTGATCCAAGCAAATAAAAAGATGTGCCAAGTATCATGCATCTGGCCTACTTCCAAATATTATTTTCTGAGATTCTTGACACCTTCAAGAAGATGCCATCCCCATGTCGAGCCACTGTTAGCCACCTATAAATTTTTGACAAGCAAACAGGTGGCTAAATATGTTCTGAGTCTTCAAGAGAGACATTTCCTTTGTAAATCTATCATTCTTGAAGCCTCCATGTGTTGTCTATCCTTTAAAGAGCCCTCATTGTTGTTTCCATTGAGAAGCCCTGCTGTTCTGTGAAATACTCTTAAAGAGGCCTCCATTTCCCCTATTTCACTCCCACATAGCCTCCATTTTCACCTCCTTTTTCCCTTTCAAACTCTCACAAAATCCCTTCATTAACCCTCCAAATCATCAAAATTCCCTTTTTGAACCTTATAGCTCCCTTTATTTGGTTTAAAAACCCCTTTTTTCCTCTACCAGAACCCCTTTCTAAGCCTTAAAAACCTTCATTTTGGCTTAAAAACACCCCTTTTTACATTTACGACTTAAGCCCCTTTTGGCTTAGCCCTTAGCCCTTTTTACATTTACGACTTAAGCCCCTTTTGGCTTAGCCCTTAGCCCTTTCTCCGCATATAACCTGGTGCTAGAACCAGGCGCTATGCCCTCAGGCGCTAATCGCAATCGGAACTATCTATTAACGCCTTTTCCTTTGTTTCTCCAAAAATCTCTGATGCGATTAGTCCTCCTCTTCTCCACTTCCACTGCAATCTCCACCGTTGATCTACATGGATCGACAGCCATCGTGCATTATTCATCTCCGCCCATAACCCCTCTCCTTTACCCCTCCGATTGAATATTGACTGTCAATATTACTCCTAGATCCGACAGCCCTCGCATGATCGCCAATCGCAAAATCTTAAGTGCCACCCCTTTGTTCCCTCTGATTTTTGATCCTCTGATTCAATCCTGACCATTGAATCCACAAGAACCAACGGCCAGGGTTCAATTGCTTTCCGCCTCTTGTGCCCTCCGTCATTCCCCCTCCGATCTGATCTCAACTGTTGATCTCTCCAATGATCCGACGGTCTGCGCTAAATCGAAAATCGCAAAATCAAAGAACCGCGGAGTTTTGGCCCCCTACCTTTCTCCGATGCGATTAAATCTCCGTCATCCATTCTACCAGATCTGACGGTCCAAATTGCATCGCACATCGCCTTCCCCTTTCCCCGTTCCACTGTTCTACCGATCCTCGATCAAATCTTGGCCGTCCATTCTACAGATCCAACGGTCGGGATTTAATCTGCCGTTGGCTCTCCCCACCGTATCGCCCGCGCATATTTCCATATTGCGCTCTCATCCCCACCGTCAGATCTCTCCAACCTTCATCCAACGGCTGAGAATTCATATCGCGTGATTTCTGCGTCCGAGGTTTAATGTTTCAAAATTACGCGATAAAAGCGGTTTTGGGGGGGGCACGTGTCAGGCAGCGAGGCATATCGCATTTTTTTGGAAGATTTTCAAAACCACTTCAAAGCTGCGCGAAACCAGCAGTTTTCTTCTAAAAACCACCCTTCCCCAATATAATCCTTCATTTAATCCCAACCGTTCATTTGATCTAGATCAACGACCCACATTATATCACGTCTCCATTCATATCCCATTCATCGAACCTTCCAAAGGACTTCATTGGAAGATCTCCACCATTGATCTCTTTCATGATCAAACGGTCCAAATTCACTCTTCCTCTGCCCTCTTGGTCCCACCACCTAATGCGCCCCCATTCCTCTAATTTCACCTATTTTCCTTTGTATTTGTCCCGGCGCTAAACTTTTATGTTTAACACTAAAGTTACTTTTTCCGCCTAATTTAGTCTAAAACTTGGTTTCTTGGCGTTGCGCCATGTAACCTTTCCGCTCATCTGTCTAACCTCTTCCTCGCGCAATCTCAGCCGTAGACTACCTCTTTTTGATCTAATCTAACGGTCTAGAACCGTCCTCGCACCAAACCTTCATCAGGCCAGTTTTCTTCCATTCTGCCATGATTTTTACCCGTTCTTTCACCTACATCCTCCATTTTCACTGCTGCGCCACCATTTCCATAGGCCTCCACAGCGTTTCTCCCCTCCACTCCCACCGGTTTCCTTAACATGTTATTGTGTTTTTTGCAGGGATTACAGAGTGGTGAATTCATTTTGTCTCCACAGTCACAGTCATTATGACTCAGAGTGTAGAAAGACCATCACAGAAGCGGCAAGGAGTATCAGTGAAGGAAATTAAAGGATTAAGACTCCTTATTGAAGATTTAACGCTTATAATCCAATGCTCAAAGGAAGAAGACACAATGAAGACCATGAGGGTGATTAAAAGGCCTAATAAGGCCTAAAGCACCATGAAACAAGTTATATCAGGGCTTTCATATCAGCAGAAAGTCCTTTTCTCCAAAGATGACTAATCACACGTCCTCTTCCATGTTCCATCAAACACCAGAACTATTATTACACTGACATAAGTTTATAGAGCTGTCAGGACAGCAGTTATGGAAGTATGGAAGACCTAAAAGACTTTCAATCACCTTACTTATATCAGAAGATAGAACAGAGTACCTATAGTCAGAAAGGACTTCAAATCACACACCTGAAGAGATTGTCAACCTCACAAAGGACTTCTGAAACAGCCTAAAGAGTACACACGGTCAATGCAGAGCCATTAAGCAGAGTGGGCACGAATACTTCCTCTACTCTGCCTTAATGAATCATTCAAAGCTAATATCTACTACTACTGCTACTCATTCTCCTATAAGAACTCCCGAAGAATACATTGTAAGGTTGTTGTTGGTTGATAGGGATTTTATCGACTGTTAGAACTGTTATTGGGGAAAGTAGTTGAGTAGTTTTTAAATAGTAGGCTGGGAGGAGAAGTTTAGATTGTAACAAGCCACCGAGCTCAAAGTATGTGACTGGATTTGCAAATCAATTGAACAAGCAATTTCACAGGATCTTGGTCTATATTACGGGTGATGTTTTCCTTACTATGATTGTCTCATTTCATGTCTTTCACACTGTCCATTATTCTCTGATAAGAATCAGTAATCTAGCTTAGGATATACTACTACAAAGTACCCTAATGCTTCCTACTCTGCTTATCTTTGATGTTTTCTGCTAATTGTATATCTGAGAGAAAATTCACATAATTTAACCAGTCAAAGATGTTGGTTTGCCCATGTTTACTGATGTATGGATTTGGGGTTTGCTTCTTAGATGTTCTTGTTTGGTTTCAGCTGGAAGAATTGGGATACTAGGGATTTAGAGTTAGCCCTGTCCACTAGGGTCCTTTTCCAACAGTTGGCCTTTCTAAGATCTCTTTGAGCTAGTGTCAAAAGCATTGAAGGTTAGAAGTCCTTCTCTAATCTTAGGCCTTGCTCTATGTTTAATCTTAAATGTTTTCTACTTTCTGACAGTGGTTATGAGGACTGTTGGATTGCCTTTCCTTGAGAGTATGCTGAAAGCAGGTCTGGATTTAAATGACATCTAACCTGATCTTAAGCTACCCTTTGTGTCTTTATTGGGAGTTTCCTTTGAAGTATGTCAAAGCAGGATAGGTTCAAAGTCCTTACCTGATCTGTAGACTGCACTTTGGTTTCTTTCATTTCACCTCGTTTCTTAATGTTCCATCCCACCATCTATCTAAAAATATCCTTTAGTATAGATGACTTGCCCTATGGAAACTCTTGGATGGTTTTTGAGTAAATTAAACCCTATCATGACTCCATAGCCCAATGGATTGGCACTTCTCTTGACTTATCTTCTCTTGCTGAAACATCTTACTACTCTGTTCCTTTTTCACTTCCATGACCTTCTCAGTTGATGATCTCCAACCAAACAAACAAAATTAAAAACCTTTGTGCTTCATAACTAGCCTAATACCTCAATTTGAGCTTTAAAGATATATCATTCTTTACATTTATAGAGAGATCCCTCTCTGGATCCAGGAGGGCTAGATCCTAGGATTCCAAAGTGGTTTGATGTTGTCTAGTCTTTTGGTCTTGCTAATCTGGCCAAAACACTGGAACCACAACAGGGGGTAGCTTTGAGGAGTGCAAAAATAATCTTCTCTCGGTCGGGAAAATCATGAACTGAGAAATATCATTCTAATAGATTCAACCATCTATCTATGACATTTGCATCTATTTGACCCTCAAATATGGGAATGTCAAAGTTTACTCGTACCTTAAAGGGAGTCGCACCTCCACAGTGGCTGCTAGATGCAGATGCGCCACCGGTGGGCAGTCTTTGAAGGATCTGGGCAAATTTATCCATGATCGCGTTCCTTTGTTTTTCGAGGGCCTCCTCGAGCAATATTTTGATAGGATATCCTGCTCCCTCATCTTTCTTTTTGTCCCCCATGGGCGTCCGTCGGGGTTTGCGAGGCTGATCTTGCAAAGGTTCCACCAGATCGAGCCCTAACTCCTTATACCCCGACCTCGTTGGGGACATGCAAATAAAGATCGAGAAAAAGCAGACTGCTCTGATACCATTGATCTGGATTTATGCAGGAATGCAACAGAATACATAAATAACCATACACATAGAAATACAGCGGAAATAAGGCTTCATTTCATTAATATCAAATCACAGAAACATGCTTACAAACATGATGGAAATAAAATAGCTAGGGTGATGGTAGTGAATCTCTGAGAAGAGATGTGGCGACTACAGACCTCTAAACTGTATTACAGTGAGGCTTGAGGGCCTATTTATTATGGAGAAACAATGGATAATTCTAAACGTCCAAAAACCTAACCCTAGGAGATGAAGCGCCAAAACTATGGGCCCCATTTGGGTAAATTAGTATTTCAACTTCCCATGGACGTAACTTCGGCATACTATCTCTGTTTGGGGTTTCAAAACTACTCCGGAAGTTCAGGACTCGAAAAACTGCTAAAAATAGTAAGTTGTGAAAAAAACTGAAAGAGACAATGGTGGGGCCCCAAGTGGAATAGGCGGGTGGCCACCAATATCCACCTAGATCATAATTCAATCGAGTATAACGAGTGAAGCTTTGGTAAGCCCATGTTTCCTGAGTACAACTTCAGATATTGTCTTTGAATGTTCTTGAAAATTCTGCTCATTAAAGTTGATCTAGAGAAGTTTATGGTTAGCCCTGTCCTCAAGTTTATCTCCAACAATTTCTTGGAAGAGTTCCCTTAAGAGTATGTTGAAAGCAGGCTAGTTTAAAAGTGCTTACTTGATCTTAGACTAATTTTTATGTTTATCATGAATGTTTTCCTTTGAGAATATGCTGAAAGCAGGCTAAGTTAAAAGTCTTTACTTGATCTTAATCTATTCTTTGTTTTTTAATGTTTTCTCTTGAAAGTATATCAAAAGCAGGCTAGTTTAAAAGTACTTACCTGATCTTAGGTTACTTTTGTGTCTTTCCATTAAGTGCATGTCAAAATCAGGCTAGTTTAGAAGTACTTACCTGATCTTAGGTTGCCCTTTGTTTTTCTTGTGTGTTTGTTTCTTTCACAACACTCTTACTATTTCATTCCATAAAATCAACTTAAAGAGATCCTTTGACATAGATGACTTTCCCCATGGACCACTCTTGAAACTTTCTATGCAATTAAATCCTTTATGACTCCATAGCCTAATGGATTGAAGCTGTTTCTTGCTTATCTTATCAGCTGAACCATTTTCAACCCACTTACACCTTTACCCCTCATAATACTTCCTTTATTTTGATGAGGTTCATCCCAACCAAAACAAACAAAACCCTTGTACTTTATAACTAGCCTAATATCATATTATAAGCCTTAAATATCATATCTTTGAAAACACATATATAGAGAGATCCCTCTCTAAATCTAGGATGGCTAGATCCTCAGATTCCAAAGTGGTTTTGATGTAGGCTCTGTAGTGTTTGTACTTTCCAATATTGCAAACTACGGAGACCTAACAGCTTCTACAAAAGAGTTTTCTCTCCTATGCCAAGTTGAAGAATCCAAAGATTTCTCTCCAAAGCCTAAGGTTCCAAAATACATTTTTTTTATTTATGAGGTTTCTTTTATAACAAGATGAATGGCCTTTCATATCCCCGTGACTCTTGAACTACCCTCATGAGTCTTAGACTTCTAATGTGACCTTTGAAATTATATAAGACTTTTGGACTTTCATAATGGCTCTTGAACTTCTATTTGACTCATTTGTCCACATGTGACTTTTGTACTTCCACTCATTACATTTTGTCCTTTTCTTGAAAATACATCAATACATTCCACATGATGTTGTGGCATGAAATATGGAGACATTTTACATGGCGATGACACTTCTACAAGCCACAAATTGACTATGATGACATGGAGCTCGATGATGATGTAGCAGTTTCAAGTTTCTCTCCTTGTTGCTTTGTCTTACATTCTTCATGAAGGACCTGATCAGTAATTCATATTCATGAAAGGTATTTTATATTAATATTCACCCTCCAAAGGGTTACAGATAAATATCAGAACCTTCTTAGTTATCATACAAAGTATTCATTATGGCATGGTCCAAGATCTACTTCATCTCTTGATGATAGTTCTTCTTTGTGCTGCTTATCTAAATTACTTCCTTGTTCATTATCCTTCTATGTTCCTTTAGCATCACTCTTCCTTGTTGAGTAGGGACAACTATCAATGAAAATTACTCATGATAAGAAAAAATCAGCCTTGAAATGATCTATCCCTTTTCTACCTACCTCACGGAAGAAGTTGTTTATTATAGGCCTCTGTGAGGGATGAAAGAGGAAGGCTTGATAAGGAATGAATAGTTAAAATAAACAGTGGTTTAGGAAGGAATTAGTATTGATTGTTACTACATGATGCACTATGAAGAAGGGAATCTTCAAGTTCCAACACAGTGGGAAGGCACAAGGACTAATGTTGATGAGTTTGATGGTTAAGACTACACCATGTGATAGGAAGGAAAGAGAGGAAGACTAAGACAATGCAGTTGGATTGATCAAGGACTAAGAGGAAGCCTTACTAAGATTTTTTACTACACCATGCACTACGAGAGAGAGGCTTGAGAAAGTGTTCAATAGAGAGGGGAAATACAAGGAACAATGGAAGCAATATTGGGCCTTGTTACTATGCCATGCATCGGGCTTAAAGGGAGGCCTTTATGTTAATGCATTTTTTGTCAACAAGGGGTCATTTTTCATTTATAATGTGATTTTCCTCTTATTATAGTATATTTTGACCCAATAGTAATTGATTGTTCATCTGGAATGCACTTTTCATTGTAGGAGTGAGAAAAATGTAGGTCACTTAGCCTAGGAAATGCTTCACTGCATTGTGGAGGGAGAAGGACCTTTGTATGGTTTAATTTTCTTTTGAGAGGGGATGGAAGGGGTACTTTCTATCAACTAAGAATTCTCTATCTTCCATGTAAGGAAGGGGTGTTCAAAACTTAGTATAGTGATTCAATATGATCCATAAGGGTTAGGTGACCATATTAGTAGGGCTTCTCAATATGTAGTCATTAGAGATGGATTTGAGAATAAATTTATGAAAAAGTATTGATGGGAAAGGATATCAATAAGGTTCATGAATGGCCTATTTGCATCACCTAGTAGGGGATCTAAGGAATTCACAACTTGCACTAGGTAGGAGGATCATGAAGAGCCCCAAAATGGATAAGCGTGGGACCGGTAGAGTAAGGAATAAAAAAGTATATGAACGAGAGTAAACATAGATCACAGACATGAAAGCCATCAATACAGGCCAGGGATTTCACAAGACTCATGAACAACAATCACACCTTGAAACAACAACAAATTGATACTTATTTCTAAGTGCGATAGTTAAAATGCCACATTGTGTCACTTAGAATACAAGTTGTGAGACAAGGGCTGATTGTAACCGAAAAGTGCACAACCTGTAATAATAGGTCTAGCACATATTCTCATGATATGTGGGATTATTTAATTTAACATATTTCACCAGAACTAACTCTAGTGATGTGAAAAGGTGTGACACATACAAGAGTTGAAACAGTTAGAAGTGATACTTGCAACTGTAAGAAAATGGGAAAACAACACTTGAACAAGCTAAAGAAATTGAAGGCGAAACGTGCCAGAGAAAATATAACATGAAAACACCACTTGTTAAAGTGAAAACAAGCAAAAATGACAGTAATGAACAAGATATAGACATGTGCAAAGGCAAAGGTGTGCAAAAGTGACAATTCGAAAAACTCATTGAAATAAAGTACAATTTTAGCCAAAGTGAGGGAGACTATCAATGGCAAGTGCACACGGACTATCGACATAGGTTGAAAATTACACAATCACTATCTTGGTGGAATGTGATAGGCACGTTAAAGCTTGTGTAACAGGAGTGCACTTTCAAAAGTATCAATGACTCAACATGTGTGAGCAAGTGACATTTACATTTAGAATCCGAGGAGAATACTTAAAAATTTATCAAATCAATAATCCACAATGAAATTACTAAGAGAAATCAAGGAAAAGCATATCGTAAGACCCCAAATAGGCTCCAAAATTTAAGTGTTGGAAAAATTTTGGAGGGTATTGATCGCAACGTCAACAACACTTGATGAAGGTTCACCAGATTTGAGTGAGAAATTTCTAGGGAAGGAACTTCCTCATATTTTCCCACCAAAAATTCCCAAGGAGCCATTTGGGCCTCATTTTCCTTAGGTGGAGTTCAAGAATGGAAAACATATTTATAAGAAAAAGTACGAGAGGGTGAAGTATTACCTTCATTCCCCCCTTGTAGACAAAGAACCATGAAAATAGTGGCATCTTTACTAATATTGTAAACGAAGAGAGGATAACATCATCAAACTGCTTACCTTGAAAAAATAGGAATTGCATGCCTGAGAGAATACTCACTCGAGATCTAAATTAAACTTGAGATCTCGAAACAAATCTAAACAGAAAACCCTAATGAGTTGTGACTGCCCAAAGGGGAGCTTGAGAAAGATCTAATAACAAAGTGATGAATCTAGCACACAATTACTCGGCGACATATCCACTAGCATAAAGGGAAAAATCCATTGTGAGAAATTTTTTTTATACAAAATCATATTTATTATTATTTTTCGAATTTGGAAAATTTAAATTTAAATTGCATTGTTCAAACATGTGTTGGTGCATCATTATTTTCTATTGTTTAAATAAATTAAAAAAAACCCAGAGTACCATTTTAGAGAGGACTCATAAATGAAGAGAATGGATTTTTATGAAAAATATTTGTTTTGTATATTTTATGTTATCGATTTTTCATTTAGCCCCTTTGAAACTTTCCAAAAATATTTCAAGCATAAGGTTTAAAAGAAATTAGATGAAAAATATCATATGAATTCAAACATGTCAAACTCATAAGCCGTTGGAGAGAGGATTCCTCACAAATCCCACATGATCAACATTTCCAACTAAGGGAAAATATTGCCTTAAGTTTTCCATGCTACAAGATGGTGTTTCAGAGAAATCTGTAGAAGGGGAGCTAAAACTTTGTTTTTTAGGCCCTCGACAATTCGATATTTCACTTAAAAAGCTCAATCAATATATTTACATAAACTTTGAAATATATTAATTGAGAGTTTTACAAACCCTCGATCAAACTATGATCCAAGTGGATATTGGTGTCCATCCAACTATTCCACCTGGACCCCTATTGTTTCTTTCGGTTTCCTTAATTGTAGCATAATTACTATTTTTGGGAGTTTTTCGTGTCCTCAACTTCTGGAGCCATTTTGAGGCCCTAAATAACATTTTTTTTTGTAAAATGGGCACACGTGAGTCTTTTACTAACGTTTGTAGTCAAAAATTTTAGTCCTCGGATAGATTTTTCTAACGAGGTATCATGCACGTCAAATGGAGATCGTATGCCAAAGTTACAACCTCGGAAATTTGATGTACCAATTTACCCCAACGGGGCCCACAATTTTTGTGTTTCATCTCCAAGGGTTAGGTTTCTGGATGTTTAGGATTTTCCATTGTTTCTCAATAATAAATAGGCCTTTGAACCTCATTGTAACATAATTCAGAGGCATGTAGCTACCACATCTCTTCTTAGAGATAAGCTACCATCACCCAAGCTAGTTATTTCCATTCAGTATGTAAGCATAGTTCAATTCTTTGAGATTAATGAAATGAAGTGTTATTTCTACTGCATCTTTTTATTAATGGTTATATTTGTATTCTAATGCGTTCATGTTTAAGTTTGTATCAGTGGTATCAAAGAGGTCTACTCTTTCTCTATTTTTCTTTTCATGTCCCCAATGAGTCAGGGTATAAGGAGTTAGGGCTCGAACTCGTTGAACCATTGTAAGACCAGCCTCGCAAATCTCGATGACCTCCCATGGTAGAAGAAAATAAAGACGACAGGGCAGGAGATCCTTTAAAAATATTACTCAAAGAAGCCCTCGAGCAACAAAGGAACACGATGATGGAAAACTCTGCCTAGATCCTTAGATTCCTTAATAGCCTCATATTCCTCAACTGGATTTATAAGTTGGGAATTTTCCAAATCCTGTTACAACAGAGGGAATACAAAAGGTGAAATATTGCACCTCTATGAATCATTTTCCTTGTTTTCAACGTATAATGCCTTAAAAAACCACTGACCTTCTTGCTTAATCTTAAGAAAGGAGGAAAAATTGGGAAGACCCTTTGGTACAATTTCTTTGACTCGATTCCTAGTTTCCCAAGCATGATATTTTATCTAAAAGAAAGGTGAATTCATATCTCCAACACGTAGCCAAAGAATTCTTAACTTAAGCCGCCAATATTTCTCTTGTTGTTTGCCGAGAGAATGGATCTATTTACACAACTTTTTCTCTTCTTCAATATGGCAGTTTGATATTGGTTCGTGTTCCATTAGAGTTTGATGATTCTCCAAAAATTGGAAACATTTTCCTCAATTGCTATAAGGTGAATTAAAACGCATGTGGTCGATAACACAATTGACCTATCTTTAATTAAAATTGTGAAGAATTTAAAATCTATTTCATATTAGCTCTATTATAATTCAAATATTGAGAACAAACAACATGGGAAATTGGAAGATTTTCTCTCAAAAAGGGGCTTGAGTGCCAAACCAAGAGGAAGCTCGAGAAATTTCTAGAGAAAAGATGAGGCAAAGTTGAGCAAGATTAAGAGAACAACAATAACAAGGCAAATATAGGTGATTCTTTGTTTCATTTTTCCTATTACAATTATAAATTGCATGCATTAATTATTATAAACTAAAAAATTATATTATATATGGATTCCAAAGATCTTATGTACCACTTATAGAACATAGAAGAAGACAATGAGATAAACTAAAGGAATATGAAAAAATAATGGTCATATAAGCCTATATATGAACAAAATATACAATGACTATTGGTAATCCAAGAAATATGATTTAAAAAAAAAAAAAAGGAGGATGAAACAATAGAACCGAGATAAAATAAGTAGTGAAAGTAATACCATGTATTTAAAAATTGATATGAAACGACAACTAAAGAATCCATAAAATATGCAATTGCATAAAATCCCCAAGAAAATTGATGATATCCTTGATAGTGGTTTTCAATGATGGACCATGATCTAGGTGGATATTGGTGGCCACCCACCTAGTCCATTTGGACCCCCACCATCAGTTCTTTCAGTTTTTCAGTTTCAGCACAACTTACTATTTTTAGCAGTTTTTCGGGTCCTGAACTTCCGGGGCCGTTTTGAGGCCCTAAAATATGTAGTCATCAGATGGATATTTCTAATAAGGTATTGAGCGCATCAAATGGAGATCGTATGCCAAAGATACGTCCCGGGAAGATTGACCCACAAATTTACCCAAACAGGGCCCACAGTTTTGGCAGTTAGGTTTTTTTATGTTTAGGGTTTTTCATTGTTTCTCAACAATAAATAGGCCTTCGCGCCTCATTTTAACACAGTTCAAAGGCTTGCAGCCACCACATATGTTCTCAGAGATACGCTATCAGCGCCCTGGCTAGTTTATTTCCATTATCTCTGTAAGCATATTTATGTTATTTGATATTAATGAAATGAAGTATTATTTCTGCTACATCTCTGTGTTTATGTTTATTTATGTGTATTATTGCGTTCCTGCATAAATCTGGATCAAGCCCATTTTTAAAATGGCTTAGATTATTTTGAGATGAGCATGCATACGGAATTTTTATTTTTGTATGTACATTAGTCAAATGATATCAATGTAATGGTTTAAATCCATGAGAAGGAAACTATATCCCCATAACTGCAATGATAATGGTTCATGTTAAACCAATAAACATTTTTCAGGAAAAATGAACGTCTGTGGTCAATGACAAATCACTTAATGTGTTTAATGGTTCATTAAAAATCGGAAACCACTGGAGAAGTGAGATTAATAGTGCATTGCAAATTGTGAATCACCTAAAAATCGTAATGGTTGAAGGTAACCCACAAAAAGTAAGGATATGATTCAACCAAATAAAACCATTACATTTCCATACTATTCTACATGAATTACAATTCATGGAAATGTTTTCGAGATTGATTACCAAAAAAGGTTTTCAAATAGGTGCTCTAAAACCTCGAAACATTATATTGATTAATGCTTGATATCCTTGTAGGAGTTAAAAGAGAGAAAAAGGTGTCAAGATCTAGAAGGAGCAAGTGTATACCTCCTTCCATTGTGCATGTTGAGAAGACATTCTGTGTTAAACATATAACAACATAAAGTATTCATGACATCCATCATTAGAAAATAGTAGTTCCTTGAATCCTAAATGATGATTCCTACCTTTTGAGCACCACACAAGTTTCTTCTTGCAATCCTCATGAAGGTTATGAGGATTTTTTCAATTGTGTTCAAAGACATACAAAGTGTAGTGTAGATTCTTGCTTGCACAAAAATGAGTCTATTATTGCATATCACTACAATTATCCATAGAAGGCTCATGATAAATTAATATTATTCATATATTATAAATTCAAATTAAATATTAGTATGTGTATATTGATGATGTGCTAAATTTTTACAATGTTAATCTTCTTAAAATGTGGCAATATAATGTTGATTTTGAGCTAGCTATTTCTCAACATGTAGTTGTGAAATATATTGCAAAGAAAAGTATGTTTCAAAATTAGAAAAGAGGTTATAATTTTTTCAAGATATAATGAAAATAATTGAAAACATAAAAGACATTGTGTATCCTTATTTCTATGTATAAAAAGGGTTCCTCGAAGAAACACTATATACCATGACATTACAACACAAGAAATATACCTCTTGTTTTGTGTAGTTGAAATTATTTTTCACTTGAATTTTGGAACAAAAGAATTAATGAAACTATCAAGGGATGATCATAAATTACCATTCCTAGATAGCGTTGTTAAAATATATAAAACTCTTCATAATTTTCTAGAAAAGTTTCTATAATATGAGTATATTTTTTTGATGTTTCATGCCCATTGTAAGAAATAGCCTTGGAAACATAGATGTTTCCATTCCACTGCGCTCAATTTTAGTCATTCTTCTATTCTATTCCAAATACAGGTTTAAAATAACTCGAGACTTTCTTTTGGACAAAGTTTCTTTTCTACAAACCATTCCATAACATTGCATTAGATATAGAATTTTCAAGTGAAATAGTGATTGAAAAATAGTGGAATTTTAGATATCACAAATGGCATGTTGATTAGGCCCCTTAGTCATCTGAAAATACTAAAGAAGATGATGACTCCCTCAAACAAGAATTTGATGTTGAAGATTATTATAAAGAATGATCACTTGTATCCAATCATTTCTACAAACAAAGTAAATGTTTCATACATTCACAATCGTTTTTGAAGTGATTTTGATATGTATTTTAAATAGGAACAAACTATGTTCTTAGATTGGGTTGCAAAGAAAGTTTCCAATTTTATAAGAAATTCTAATCCAAAGGTGTTGTTTCTAATAATTCAGATGGGAAAATTTTGTTTTCAACATCTTCATTTTTAGACAAATAAATGACTTGATTTTGAGATTATTTTATGTTATCCAATTGAATATGAAAATTCCAATCCTCTTAAAGTGATTATTCAAGGAATAATTTGCACTTGAAAGTGTTTGGGTCCTATAAATTTTATAGGATGAGTTATTGTCTTACCTGATTATTTGGGTTTCAGAGATGTAAATAATGATTCATGTCTGAAATTACTTCCATAGAAGAAAAAAAAAGATAGAAATGCCCTAAAAAAAAGAAATATTGTAGGGAACAGAAAAAAAAAAAAAAAAAA
The DNA here is from genome assembly GCA_034641835.2 of Pinus albicaulis. Taxonomy (NCBI): domain Eukaryota; kingdom Viridiplantae; phylum Streptophyta; class Pinopsida; order Pinales; family Pinaceae; genus Pinus; species Pinus albicaulis. Next base: position 984,195,054 of record CM076583.1, on the reverse strand, counting down.
AAAAAAAAAAAAGAAGAAGAAGAAGAAGAAGAAAATGATAAATAAATAGGCATAAAAGAAAGAAAAAGAGATATTAAAGTTGTCCCCCCAGGTGAGAAAGTCTAAGTGCCACCAAAACAATAAATAAATAAAAAACAACATTAAAAGTAGTCTTTGAAAGTCTTTTATAAGAAGTGTGCAACTTGTTTTAAAATTCTACTTAGGAATAAGATAAATAGAAATAAATTAGGCTAGTTACCATGTTTAATCGTAATTAGACCTGAAAAGCAACATTAGATGCAATTATCAATGGATCACACTCTTTAATCGTGATTTACTAGCTTAGAAATTAGATAAACAAGGGCAGCTAATTGGGTCTATGTTAGTCATAAAGAGCTTTGTTTTTCTGAAATTTTGTAGAGGTAGGAGTGTTAAATGAGCCTTAAAACTCGAATTTGTAATTTTCCTAAGTCTATTGTCGCCAAAAAGTGATTTGAAATGTTTTTCAAAAGGGTAAGTGAAGTCATCATGAAAAGGTTGTTTATGACATTTAAATTTTGAGATGTCTTGGTTACTCATCATCAGTGATGTCAGCTCAAGTTATAATTGCTAAAAGAAACACCTAATCATATGTACTACCCCTCCATCAAATATTCCCTCTCCCCTATCTTTCACTCATCCATCTATCCATTCCATCTCCCTTCATCATTGCCCATCAATCAATCCTCTCACCACATTCCCCCTCATTTCCTTCCCCTATTTCACTCCATATCCTTCATTTCACCAAGGAGAACGTGAGCATTTCCATCACAACAAATAAATAAGGTCAATTGTAGAGTTTTGAGCATTCATCGTGGCAGATTGCGCAAAGACCGCACAAACCTTGACTGTGGAAAGTGATTGTGCAAAGTTTACCCCTCGTCTCGGCCTCACCTCGACAAAAATTTTCTCGATTTCTCCAACACCTCACCATACACAGGTAACTCTTTACAAAACTCATGTCTCGATTTTCCTTAGATCGCCCCCCATGTATGAAATGCATTGAAATTTTTGAGTTGACTGCGCAAAGACAAAGTATTTCAATTTTTGAATTCTCCCTCCGATTTCCAAGTTGATTTAGCCAGTGCTAATTCAAAACAACCTACAGGCCTCCTAAATTCCCTCTATGATCACTCCTTCCCTTAGATTTCATGTTTAGGTAAATAAAATCTTATTTTCTCTTACCTTGCCCAAACCCTGCTATACAACCAGTTGTGTCCATAGATTTCATCCATTCACCAAGAAACATTAACATTCCCTGTCATGTCACCCCATAAAATGGTTTTAAGGATAACTCACACCATCTCTGCCTGTTTTCATTTTCCACCCTTCATCTTGGTTCATTTATTATGTTTACAACTCCCCAGTAGATTCATCATTTTGTGCTAAAACATTACTCATATCTATCATCCCAAAAGCATAAAACAATGATTAATTTCACCAACAAACATGCCTACATCAGAAGCAAAGAAAATAATCACAACAAAACCCATCAGAATAGAACCCAGGAGAATAGAGACATTGAAAACTGGCACAACCATTTGCACAACATTCGAATAGGTAGGATGTGTAGAATTTTGTAAAAAGTGTCAAATTCAAGGTTTTCACTCTTAGGTTGCAGAACAATTTGCCCAATCTCAAAGGAAACATGGTAAAGATTGGAAACATAGAATTTGAAGTTTCAAAAGAAACCATTTCTTTGCCTACAGATATCCCTTTGACAAGATATTGTTGGTTTAAGAACATGGAGCTAGACCCTACATTATATAAACCCTTTCTCAAACCTCAACATAGAAGAAACTATGGAAAGTACTTCCCAAGGTACTTCCTCTTGAATAGATTTGACAGGCATTTGAAGGCAATACAGAGATATTTTATATGTGAGGGAATATTTAGCAGAGTTTTTCAGTACCATATTAAGTTGCTCATGCATTTCACCAGGGAAAAAAAACCTGAATATGCCTTTTTATCTGTTCAAAATTTTGGCTAATATGGAAAAGAAAGTGAAAACTAGAGGAGGAAAGCATGATACCAGTCTATTTCATTGATCCCTCATTAAACTGCTGGTTTTGAAAGAGTTATAAAACATAGGCATCACTTGGGAGGATTTACTTGCAACATCCAATTTCATAAACCAATCAGATATGTCAAAGATCCAAGAGAAAAATCCTACACCTGAGGCATCTCAAGACACATTAGAGAAAGAAGAACAGTTGAAGAGCCTACAGGGAAAAGGATTACTGCTAGAGCACAAGCTAAAAATAGAAAGGCAACAAAACTCAAAAAGGTAAAGAAGGTTGATGCTTTTGAGAAAATCAAGATTCCTCGAAGATCTAGGAGAAAGAGTACCATCCAGTAGGTAACTGAAGAAGACATTCCTAAGAATGACATCAGTTCTTCTTAAAGAACTTTGACTGAGTAGTTTTAAGAACAAGAGATTGGAGGAAATGTGCAAGAAGCTCATTTTGAAGAAGGACAGTCAAGAAAATAGGATGAGAAGGACCTCATCATAGTTGAGCTTCAAGAAATATTAGGCAAGGCTCATTTCACCGTTCATTTTCTGCAAAATCAAACAGAGACTTACAACACCAAGTTGGGGAGGCACAAAGACAAAAATATCTTGAAACACTACCTAAATCACGATCACTTGCAGCTAAAGATAAAGGAAAGAAGGTGATTGACCTTGAAGAATTTGATGTCCCTAAAACAAATCTTAGAAGACCAATGACCTGAGAAACGACAAGGAAGGAAAAATGCACTCAAGACATGCCTCCACCTCAAGCAAAAATTTCCATAGAGGATCCTATATGGGATGACATTGAGGAAAACAAAGAGTATTGGTTGGATAGAGTTAATGAACACTTAGAGAAAATTCAGGAGAAAGCCAATAGAGACATTAGCCTCCAGAGAAACCTAGCAAGGCATTACTATGTTAGAAATATGATTTGTAGTATAAGGGTAAGAATGATGAAGGAAGAGCTCAAGAAGACTAGGAGGCAACTGAGAAAGATCAAACAAGCAAACATCAGAAAGAGAAGCGACCTTGACACTTTAGCTGAAATAGCCACTAGTTAATTTTGGAGCAGCCATGTGTCAAATTTTGTCATTTTGTAAATTTTTGCATAAGGTAGCATGATATTTTTATTTTTTGGGAATCCAAAGTTTGTGTCATGAGGAGATCAAGGGGGAAAAGACCATCAGCTGCAACATTGTTTTATGATTCAGAGATGTTTTGAGTCAATCTTGATCTTGACTGCCCTCGACTGCGCAAAGTTCAAAAAGGGGTTTTCACAAAGAGTATCAGTTGGAGAAAGATTTTCAGAGCTTCATCAGCATGTCACATACTACAATTCATCCATTCATATACAGCAAAGATCAACATGCCCCTTAAAACACCAAATTTTGGCACCCATATGTACTGTGACTATCTAAAATTTCAGAGTTTTTGATGTTTTAGTCATTTTTTTTTTAAATATTTTTTTATGGCCAGAAAGAGATGAATCTTGGGAAACTGGAGGAGGTTTATGTTCCTATGATCCCAAACTAAAAAAATGTATCTCACTTTTCACACAGGTATCAGGGATGGAGGGATCCATGCACATCTTTGCAGCCTATTTTTCTTACAGCGCAAAATCCCGTTTTAGACATCACTTGGCGGAGAATATTATGAACAACTGAAGGAGAAATTTTACAAACTGAAGGAGGTTTATCTTAGAAACATCTTCATATACAATAACCTCTTTCCATTTTCACACAGGTCACACAAGTTGAAAGTTATTTAGGTAACTTGGAGACAAAAGTTTACAGCTTTACAAGGAAAAATTCACATGGCCGCCAGCCTATTTTTGAGCAAGATCAGCTATGCAGACATCAAATACACATTCTCAACTTTCAAAATATGTCTTCAGCAGAAAATAAATAAATAAAAATAAGAATAAATAAAAAATAAAAATAAATAAAAAATAAAAATCATCGGGGAAGGTCTCCAAACTAGTCTGCAAACTTTTGTTGTGCTTCGGTTACATTTCTGTTATACTTCTTAGTAAAAAGACAATTTTACTTTTGTAATTTGTAAACGTCATTTTGGATGCATGTAATTGGTTAAACTAAGAGTTTATCTAAGGTCAGTAGGTTTATTAGTGGTTATTATAGTAAAATATCTTGTAATCAATGTATAGAGAGATAAGCTCTTATGGTTAAGATAAAGGAGGAAAGTCTGTTCTAACTCCTCCTAGGTTTTAGCATAGATAAGATAGGTGCATGTACCTACTTAGTTGACTTTTTGAAGATAGAATTCGACCTCCATCAGAGGGAATTCGAATTTTACATCTATACATACCAAAAATTAACTCATTACAGGGGTTGGAACCTGTTGAAGAAAAAGTACTCATTGTTGTAATCAAATCACAAAGTCACAATTCATCGAATACAGTAATGCAATTGCAGGATTCTAGTCTCATTTATCTTGGTGAAGTGCCTCTTTCTATGTTTTTGTGTTACCTTTTTGATTCATATGTTTTCTCAATAACTCTAAATTATTCTAAGAAATGAACGAACATAATTTGTTGCAAATATACACTCTACTTCCGGCTTAGAAATAATCTAAATGTTTTCTACTTGAAGGTTAATTCTAAGATTCTTAATTTCCTTGTTATAACCTTATCCACTCATCAATTCCTCCCAATCATTCATCAAACCTTAAAGGATCCAAAAAAAAAGTGTCTACATTTCCCTGTAAAGTTGTCTGTAATCTGTCTTTAATTGAACCTCATCTGGTGACTCCATTTCCCAATGACCTATCTCAAATTTTTCGACCCAACAACAATTAAAGACCAAACTTTGAGCCTAATAACTAGCCTAAAATTCCCAGAAAAAAAGTTAAATTTGATAGTAAGATCCCTCTCTAAGTTTTGAAGGGCTAGATCCTAAACTCCAAAGTGGTTTTGTTGTTACCTATGTAGTTTTTCTTAGCCTTAGAAATTACAGAGTGCTAACATAGTGGCAACCATACTGGGGAACGAATGGTTTCAGCTTCCCCATGAAAGATTATCAAGTTCCAGATCTTATTACTGATGGTGGACAATGATCAGACACAAGAAGGTTGAATCATTCACCTGATGACTCCATGATTCAAAGTATCCAGAGCTTCAAATTTTTGAGGGCTACTCCACTGTCAAAGAATCTAGATTTTAAAGCATTCATGGTTACTCCATTACACCTTGATCATATTTCTTGCTAAACGAGATGACAGGGTTGTTGAAGATTGCAACAAGATACAGTGAAGGGGGCATCCTGAAACATCTTTCCTGATCCTAGTTGGAAAGTGATCACCAAAACTAGGTTGGGGCCACACATGTGATTTTTGTCGCAAAGTCTATTTTTAGACATATGGAGCATATTCTATGAGTTGCGGGATTCTATTTGTGGATGGATTTAATTTCGTCAAGTTGGAAAAAGTATGATGGATTCTATTTTTAGACATATTGAAATGAAGATATTTTAGATTGCCGGTCTAAAAATAGATATGTTGAATATATTATTAATATTAATATTTGGACTCGCGTATCTTATTCTCTTGGAGCATGATTCAATTTTACAGATGTATGCAAAACAAACAAGGAATTATGCTATTCTTGAGGGTTAAGTGGAGCTATTGCATGGATACTTCAGTTAGAACTCATGTGACAGAGTTTGGTGGAGTTGATTGAGGGAGTTAATGGAGTTGTGTTCAGTTTAACTAATCTAAACATAGTTGAGCTATTTGTATCTAGTTTAACTGATTGATACAATTAGTGAGAGTGGTGTGAATTAATTGTTAATTAATTCACTAATTATAAACTCATTAATCAACTAAAGAATACATCAGTTAACTTCAGTGCATGGACAGTTTCAGTGGAGACCAGTGCAAAGATAGGTGAAAGGGCAAGTGTGACTATCAGTTGTGACTATAAGTGATGCATGATTTGCATCCAACACTCAATAGAGATGCCTATAAAGACTGCGTGAGCAAGGCTGGGGTAATTAATTCTCATCAAGAGGCATTCTTCAGTAGGGATTGCGCAGTAGAGGCAGGATAAGGGCTGGCAAAGATCGATGCATGGGATTTTCAAAATCAAGCTTGATTAGTGTGTAGCAAGTGGAGATTATACTGAGAGCTTGTGAGGAGATTTGTATGATGATTGTTACATGATCTCTATGACATATATAATATACAGATAGTTGGGGGTTTTCAGCTTTAAGCTTTCCCATTACATATTGTGTTCATATGTGTGAATTTTTATGGTTTCAATGTGTGCATGCAATTGATTTTATTTCCACATGTAATGATCAATGGTAGAAGAGATTTTGTATTGTGCATGAAGTCAAATAGTGTGTGATCAGGAGAATCTCGGATGTATAACATATCAGTTGTATAATTTCTACAAGGGTATGTGGCAAATCCTTTATCGTGTGAAGTTTTACAAGAATTCAACTATTACACCATTTTTTGGTTATCTAACCATTTACAATTAGATGGATCGAAGTACACCATGTAAGACCAATTTTACCATAACAAAATTGCTTTCACTATAAGAAATAATTTAATAAACCATATTTTATTAAGTCATTTTTGGTTCAAACAGGAAACCCCATGAGAAATAATTAAATAAATCATTATTTATTTGATTTTCCTCTAGGAATAATTAATTAAGCCATTGTTTAAATAATATTTTGTCATATTTAACCCAAGTATGAGAAATAATTAGATAAATCATTATTTAAATTATTTTTCTCTAGGAATAATTAATTAAAACATTATTTAGTTATTATTCCTTGTTAAATTTGACTAAATCGCCTAGAAATAATTAAACAAATCATTATTTGTTAAATTATTCCCTAACCCCATTATTGAAATGATAAATAAATCATTTATTTGTTTATTATTTCTAAATAAAGGGATTTAACCAATTTAAATTTCTTTTCCCTCCAACAAAATATTCCAAGCAGTTAGATTTAAATATTGGTTAATAATACTTTATTATTCGCCATTATCAAGAATAACTCAATATTTTGTTATAAATAGGAGGGTTTTCCATTCATTATTCACTTTGATCACTTTCATTGTCGTGCTCTGATCATTATCATTGTTGCTACTATTTTCTTGCTTCTTGAGCTCCCATAGAGTTCAACATGTCAAGGGTTAAAATTTATTAATTGTATAGGGTTAAAAATTATAGGTGGCACGATAGAGTATAATGGCATTGAGGGAAAGAGTGATACTAAAATGGGATGGGAAGGGAATCGGGAGGGAGATTTAGATTCATAACACAGAGACAAAGGGGAGATAAAAAAAGGGACCTCATTACAGGGAAGGAGAAGGAGAAAATTGGCATTGGATTCAAAGAAGTGTAGAGACGTCTGGAGAAAATGTCACGTAGTTGCAGCAAGACTACAATTAACTCCACTGGAAAAAACAGGAAACTCGAAAGAAAGAAATGGCCCACTATAGTTATGAAAATAAATAGACATGGCAAGCAGAGATAGACTTACCAATGGAGAGATATTTTTTGGTGGCATTGAATACAAAGACTTCATAATTATGTATGTGAACCAAGGATGGGATGGATCGAGGTAGAAAATCCAATAGGAAATCGATAACTTAAATATTTGAGTGCTTGTAATTGGAGCTTTCATGGTGAGGTTACAGTGTTGGTTGAGGTGATTTCCACTTTCGGAAAGAACTAAAATTTTAGGACTTACCCCCATAGATATTATAATTTCCTAACAATCGTAGGGGCTTTATAGTTGGCACGTGCATCTTTGCGCTGGCAGTGGTGATTACTCCACATGGTGGTAATTTTAAAAATGTTAGTCTTAAGCATGGGAATATATATATATATATATATATATATATATATATATATATAGATAACCTAAAAACAAGAATGGGTTGTCACTTAGAGCGCCACTTTTCAAATCAGGGTTTGACTTCATTATTTGGTTGCAATGGCACATGTTTTTTAATCCACAGTTTCAAAGAAGTTGCAATTTTAACCTTAGAAAAAATTGTCATTACTAACACCACTTTTAGATTCATACGTTGATATTAAATTTTAAATTGCCAATATTGTGAGGCTATTAATTCCATGGTTGGAAAAGGTTATAATTTTATCATTGGAAAATAAAGAAATAAACAAAGAAAGAAAAAATGCTACCAATAACATGTCACTTTTAAATTTCAGGGCAATTTTGGTATTTTTTATCCAAAAACATGGATGTTTAGGAATATAATTCTTGTTTGAGGTCACAATGCCCATCAAGTTTGTTAGTATATTGAAAATCAAATATCTAGGGTGTGTGCTTCTTTATCTTTTATTATTATTATTATTATTTGATTATATTAGCTTATATTATTAGTATATTGAAAGACAAATATCTAGGGTACATGCCTGATAGAGATATCTATCAAATAATAATAATATAAGCTAAAGAAACATGCCTTGAGTTGTGCAAAGTGGTAGAAACAACCTACCAACATAGTAAGAAAGATCTTCAACAAGTTCACCTTCCAAGAATAACAAGAACCATGTCAAATATTATTACTCTCCAAATAGAAAGAAATTTGTCCATCAAGGAAGGCATTCCACTCCCAAAATATCAAGAGACCAAGTCCATGGAATTAAATAATGATATCCACGTGATCCCTACTCCATGTAAATTTCAAAATATGTGAAGTAACTCCTTGAAATAGTCATAGTGTTAAAGTTCTTGTTAGGTCCCTATATTACTAGTATAATCCCTTATTGTTGTTAGTGTAACCCCCTTATTGTTATTGTTGTACCCCTGTAACCCAAATATTGTTATTATTGCACCCTTAGATATTATTTTTAGGTTGGCTAGGATTATATTGTGACCCCATGGACTCCTATATATAGAAGGAGATTTTGTCATTTGTATCATCCAAGAATTGTTCATTTATGTAATTTAAAAGAGGTTTCCCCCTCAAAGTGGCTTATTTCTAAGGCATTGATCTCTCATTTCTTCTATTTTGGGAGCTGGTTTCATAACATTTGGTATTAGAGCTTTGGATTCTAGGGTTTCACTGCTCCAAACAAGTCATTGTGGAATTTTCACTATAACTTTTTTTCTATGAAGGTTCAAAAGCTGAAATTTTTATCACGCGAAGCTGCAATTCCGATGAAATTTGTGTTAAAATTTCAGGTCTTGGTTCGCAATAATTTCAGAGATATGATCTGTGGAAGTTAGGGATTTTGCAGGCTCCCAAATTTCATCTAAAAGAGGTGACCTTGGGAAAATCATCATAACTCTCTCTCTGAGCGTCGGATTGGAATTCTGTAAAAATTGTCCCAAAGCGCACGGACTGTAGTTTACTATGTATCAATTTCAAAGCCAAATGAGGAAACAGTGACATGTGGCATGCTGTAAAAATTTGCTTTACTGAGTCAGCCCATAATTAGGTCATTGTGAGAGATTGGTCTTAACATTTTCATGAAGCATCCAAATCAGGTCAGACCTGTGGCATTCGAAAGAATATTTAGAGGGATACTACAAGACCAAATTTCAAATATTGAAGATCTGAAATCACAGATATAATTCAGTTTCAATATCGAACTCCTCAAAAGCAAGAAAAATGTGTGTATTTTTTTCAAATTACATAAGTCTTGTTTGAAAAACCAGTTTCAAGCAATTCCAAGGGAATATTGAAGCATATATATTAGTATTGGGTTCTAAAATGCCCCATAAAAAGAATTCAACACCCATTAAGCCTTTAGAAATATATACTATGACACATGAAGAGGAGGAATTTCAATGTGATATATCAAAATTACGGTACCAAGTGCAACAAATTTCGATCTTACAAAGAGCAACCCAAGATGACATAGATGGTTTAAAAGCATACATGGAAGCTTAGTTGGATGGTTTGAAGGATAAAATGAAAGCTAATATGGATGATAAAGCAGTGGAAGATCACATTGAGCATCAACAACAAGTTCTCCAACTCTCAAAGGATAACCTAAATTTGGCACAAAATCGAATGAAACAACAGGCAGATCAACATCGCATCGAGAGAAGTTTTGATGTAGGAGAATGGGTATTTTTACAGCTACAACCATACAAACAAATGTCCCTCAAGCAAGCTAAGAAGGATAATAAATTATCACCAAAGTACCATGGTCCTTACAAGGTGTTGCAAAAGATTAGTACTATGGCATACAAATTGGAGTTTCCTGCTTCTTCGCGAGTGCATCTAGTTTTCCATATTTTATGCTTAAAGAAGGTTATAGGTGACAAACTTCCAGTTCAAACAATATTGCCAAAACTTGATGAGGAAGGAAAATTAATATTGGAACCTGAAGCAGTCACAGAAACAAGAACTCGACAGCTACGAAATCAATTAATTTCAAAATATCTCATCAAGTGTAAGAACTTACCCACTGAAGATTCTATATGGGAGGATGAGAATTTTATACAGAAGCACCCGGAGCTACTCAAGCGTTGAGGACAACACTTTTTGGAAGGAGAGGGGCATGTTAGGTCCCTCTATTACTAGTATAGTCCCTTATTGTTGTTAGTGTAATCCCCTTATTGTTATTGTTGTACCCCTAGAACCCCAGTATTGTTATTATTATGCCCTTAGATATTATTGTTAGGTTGGCTAGGATTATATTGTGACTCGATGGACTCTTATATATAGAAGGAGGTTTTGTCATTTGTATCATCCAAGAATTGTTCATTTATGTAATTTAAAGGAGGTTTCCCCCTCGAAGTGGCATATTTCTAATGATTTGATCACTCTTTTCTTCTATTTTGGGAGTTGGTTTCATAACAGTTCTCAATCGAATACTCTTTTCTATCTGTAAAAAAGGTGTTCATAATGCTAATTTCAAAGATGAAAGTTGACCTTCCAATGGAATGCATCACATAAGAGAATATAACTAAAATATATGTTAATAAAAAAATAATTAAATGAACATGGAAGTGGACAAGTGGGTAGGGTGCATGTATAACTAAACCTCAAAGGTGTGGAAGCTAAACCATCCCTCAACATTAGCATAGTTTAAACATTCAACCTTTTAAACTTTTCCTAGTCACATTTTTTTATTAGTTTTATCCAGAATATGGTGCAATATTCTGAAAAAGCATTGAAGTTATAGATATCAATTCTTGAAATATTACATAATATTGGTGCACCAAGTGTTTTTTTAGAGCATTGCATTTATCTATGCATTCAAAATTGCATTTCACCAACAATCATGTAGTTAGATTTCAATGATAGTTGCTATAAACAAGCAAAAAATGTGAATTGTTTATGTTGCTCCCTCAACATATGTGCCAAAGCCAATGAACTCATTAATAAAGGGGAAAAATGTGAATGTAATTATTCTAAATAAACTCCAACATATCGACGTAAGCATAACCACTTTTTAAATATATTTTTTTTTAATTTGAATTGCCTCAACATGTGTGCTAAACAAGGGTGTCACCATCAAGTTAGTTGCAACCCCTAATTCTTTTTGCTTTTGTTTTGTTTTTATGTTTGCTTTTTAAATTGCATCTTAGAAAATGAGGCCTTTATTTAGCACTTCAATCTTAGATTGGAGTTTAATTAATCAACAGTGAAACCTATCACATAGTGTTGGCATGTCCACACAAAAGAAAGATAATTTAATAAAATATGTGAAATGGAAGTTTAGTTATGAGAGAAATTTATATGAAAATGGATGAAAATTAATAAAGCGCTCCAGGAGTGGATAAATGAAAAAATATGGGAGCTATACGAATTTTGTCTAGATCAAATGTGAAGGTGATGATACAATAGATGGTCCTTCGGAAAAAGTATAGTGGATGAATAGTGAGAAGGGAATGAAACCTAAGAAAACTACTAGGAAAGTACACATGAGCCTCAAAGACACAACAACTAAGAATAAGAGTTTAACGCATCATGTAATGATCAATTGAAGTAATCACTTGAACATCACGACAAAAAAGATAAAAAGAAATAGAAGATTTTCACAAATAATCCATTATGGAGTAGCATCTACAACATAACTACTAAACATAATATGCCACTGAAGAAACCTCCACCAATAATACAAATTGTGACCAATAAATTTGATAAACTAGAGTGAACAATAAAGCATAAAAAATCACACTACCTAGTCATCCTGTAAGAATTCCACCTTCCCCCTTGGTTGGCCAAGGGCTAAGTAAAATTATGAAGGTAGAACGAAAATAATATATGAAATAACAAAATGCAAAAATGCCTTAAATCTACAACTAATACATTGAAAATCCATAAACATCATCCTACAAGGTATCATGAAATGGTCCTTGAACACCCCATACAATATGGTATAACAAGAGTCACATACTTTCTAGTAGTATTCAACCTTAGTCCCATGCATGAAACTAAGCACTAGTTTGAATTATAATTTAACTTTTTAGGTACATAAACAAATACTCATAATGAACACATAAGAAAACACATCTACTTTTCAACCACTCAACTTTCAAAAATTGTTCCAATCCTATAACACAATAAGATTTCTCAATGTTAACTTAAATAGCTTGGCATGAGCATGGTCTTTTTTAAATAGTCAAATATTATGCCCATGTGTAGTATTATAAGCTACATTCTAGTTTGAAATATATATATATATATATATATATATATATATATATATATATATATAAACAAATATTTAATAAAAAAATATAAGACTAGTTTGAAATTGGGGCTTCTAGAATTTTAATTTAATTATCAAATGATAGAGATTTAACCTCCACAAAATATCGTAGATTTTTTTTATAGTACACAAATCAAATGTCAAGATTTTTTTGGATTTTTTATCCAAAATAGTTAGGTCATTTTTTCTTTTTTAATTAATTTTATTAATTAAAGTAAAACTCATATGAACAAGAGTTATTTGACATGAATTATGGTTTTTTTGGGCATGTGGTATTGATAAGCCATGGTATTAGCTCATAGTATTTTTTTTTGTTTTTTTTTGTAAGCTTGGTAGTTCCTTTTATTTTTCACTTTTTTCTTTTTCTTTTCTTTTTTTGAACTCCATTTTCATCAACATGTGCTATAACAGCCCGCCTCATCACCGTTTAACCAAGACCCGCTCGTAGTATTATTACAAAACCTATTTATATATTAAAATCTCCATAGTAAAATTGAAGTAAATCTCCATGGTTAATAATATGCCAGCTTCACAAGTAATTACTAGCAAAGGGGCTACCTATATGTCTTCCTTCCCATAGCCTGGCTCTTAACAAGAGAGATTTAAACAATGGTAAGGAAGATTTAAACAATGGTCTTTCGAGTTACAACAATTTCACATTTCTATTAACCAATTGAAATGCCCCAAACTAAATGTATATATGTTAAAATTATATTGTTAATTATATTTTATAATTAATAAACAAATATTTTGATATTTATTATAAATAGAATTTCATTGATATTTATTAACTATTTAATTTATATAACTGCATTATTTTACTATTAAAACTAATAAAGTATTTAATAAATATTATCAATATTACGAAAAACTATTTTGTTTATGAAAAAAATATATATATTCCTGGTACATCCTTGTACCTGAGCTACTTTAATAAAGTAACTTATAAATCATAAGAATATGATTAATTATATTTCACTTTAATAAAGTAACTAATAAATCATCAGAGTATGATTGATTATTAACTATCCAAATAAACAAATCCATCAATCATTTGACTTTTACAATTATAACTACCATCAAAGTCAGATCAATTATCTAAATAAACAAATATATCAATCATTTGACGTGACAAGGGAATACATAAAAGTTCAAATTTAAAATTTTACAACACTTCAATATTAGTGTCCAATACAGAATTCGAAATTCGTATGATTATATGTTGGAAGGGTGGTTTTTTTATCATTTTTAATTTAAGTAGAATACGTAAAGTTTAGATTGAAGGGTTTTTTTTATCATTTTTAATTTAACTAGTATACATGAAGTTTAGATTGAAAATTTTACAGCACTTCCATACCAGATTTGAATATTGGACTCTTTAATATTTGGGATTCAAAGTAAAAAAATTATGTAAATTTTGCAATGGAATACATCTGGATTATTATGTAAAGTTTTTTTTTTTTTTTTTAATACAAAGCTTGTGTTTTTGTCTTCTTGAATATAGAGGAGGAAGTGATTACCACTCTGAGATCTTTTGCCCACGACAAGTGCCCTGGGCCTGATGGATGGCTCGCAGAATTCTATTGTCATTTCATCGACATCATGGCTGACGAAATTACATCAATTGTTGAACAGGGAAGGATACTGGGACATATATCATCCAACATGAATTCCACTTTTTTGACCCTGATCCCAAAATGCTCTAAGCCAAAAGTTTTCACTGACTTCAGGCCCATCGCTCTTTGCAATTTGATATACAAAATTTCGTCTAAGATTATTGCAAACAGGCTCAAGGCATATCTATCTGAAGCCATAGCAAAGGAACAGTACGGGTTTCTCAAAGGCCGCTCGATACACGATGCCATTGCCATTGCCATTGCTCAGGAAGCCCTACATTTTATGCATGATGGGAATAAAGAAGGCATTGTCCTGAAACTTGACCCTCTAAAGGCATACGACCGGGCGGATTGGTCATATATTCGATTGCTTCTACTGAAGGTGGGTGTTTTGCTCAGCGCCATCAGATGGATTATGGGGTGCATAACTTCAGTAAAATATGTTGTTTTAATTAATGGAAAGCCTACTGCTTTCTTTGGAGCGGAAAGAGGATTGCGGCAGGGATGTGCATTATCCCCCCTAATCTTCATCTTGATTATGGACGATTTCAGTTGTCTCATGAATATGGCGCGACAAGCAGGTTACATCTCGGGTTTCTCCTTCTCTAAATCTGTAAGTATAACTCACTCGCTTTTCTTTGATGATCTGCTCATTTTCGGCAAGATTATAAGAAACCACCGGTTTTACATTCATTATATGTTCATTCGGTATTCTGCTGCTACTGGCTTATGCATCAATAAGGGCAAATATTTTATTATATATGGGCACGGGGATGGGGATGAAATATCTTTTATTGCAAATTTCCTTGGAGTTCAGAAAAAATTGGGTGTCGAAGGTTTCACATATCTTGGCTATAGGATTAAGCCCTCTGCTTATAGACTCAAAGACTAGATCTAGTTAGTGGAGAAATTCAAAAACAAGATATGTAAATGGACGAGCAAATGGTTATCCTTAGGGGGAAGATTCATCATGGTACAGGCAGTTCTATCCCAGCTCATTGTATACTGGGGTCATCTCTTTTACATTCCACAAGGGATCGTTGTGCAGATTAATACTATTATATCAAATTTCCTGTGGGAGGGTACAAGTGCAAAAAAGAAAATCCACCTTTGTAGATTGCAAATTTTAAATTTCCCCAAAAAATTGGGTGGCTGGGGGATTCTAAATATCAGAGCCTTTAACATGGCGTTGTTGGTTAAGTCTTTATGGAGGGCTCTTTATAGCAAGGGCATTTGGGCAGAAATTGTGGCTTGTAAATACTTGCCTCAGTGCCCATTGTGGTTCATATACAATAAACAACTCAGATATCCAAGGAACAGATCAGCAATTTGGAACAGTTTCAAAAAGGTGATGCATATCTTGGCAGGAGGATTGTTTTGGTACTTTGGAGATGGGCGGATGATTTTGCTGAGTGGGGACAAAATATTTGGTATGGAGGAGATACCTCAGTTAAGCAGTAGATTGGCTCACATATTTGCAAACAAAGGATTACTATACTTGTCACAGACCATCGATCATTGGGAATATAGCGCACCAGTTTTCAAGACTGCCAAACAACTAGCTCTGGTTGGGAGAGATGATGAGGAATGGACTGCCTATAGGGCAGTCTACCAACGGACAAGCATATCCCATTGCTGTGACGAGGACAAGTTGGTTTGGGCGGGTAAGGTGAAGGAAGGCACCTTAATTGTACAACAAATATATGATAACATCAATAGTTTCGAGGTCATGGATCACATGCTGCCCGGTTTTGAGAAGTTCTGGAAACGGAAAATACCAACTGAAATTCTACTGTTTGGATGGTTGGTATGGAGGGAAAAAATCCTCACATGGGATGGGCTTAGGAGAAGGGGATGGCATGGACCAAGAAAATGCATATTCTGCCATTGTGAACAGGAATCTATCAATCATCTCTTTTTCTCTTATCCAATTATTGTGCATTTATGGTCATTATTCAGCAACAATATCCTCAGTAGCCCTTGGACGCCAACAGAGTTCATTGAAGCAGCAAAACGATGGGATTAGGTGACAGGTAAATTCCAATCCTTACCTTTCTTTGTTATATGGGAGATATGGCGATGCAGAAACGGGAATATTTTTGAGGGGGCCCCTATCAGTATTCCACTCTTATATAGTGCTATCATGAGGTGGATTACGGACAGGGATCCACACATTCATTGTATACAAGACAAATAAAAAAGGATTCGACCCCATCCCATATCCTTACCAGCAATTTTTTTCAATGGAGCCTGTCAAGACGGGATCATGGGATGTGGGGCCTGGATTAAGACATCAAAGGAGGAAAGGATTCAGGTGTTCTGGAACGGAGGCAAAGGTTCTAACAATTTGGCAGAGTTGATGGCGCTATGGGGTGGATCATTGGCCGCCTGCAATCTGAATCTACAACAGCTGTCTATATATGAGGATTCAAAATTGATTATAGATGCTTTCATGGGTCTCTCACTCGATGCATTTTTAACCTCACATGGTTGGTTCAAAAGAGAAAAAATCTTATGGGAGAGATTAGAAGCACCGCCTCTGTTCCATATTTACAGAGAAAACAATTCCAGGGCTGACTCCTTATCAAAGATGGGACTGAAAACGAAATATGGTTGTCTGCAGGTGTCCCAATATGTCAATAACATCAAGGTCTGGTGGAGTGAAATTCCCATTCCATGAGACTACAAAAGGGAGGTTGAAGGCCCAATTTTAATGGGCACCTTTTTTGGTTGCATTTTCATTACTCGGATCTTATCTCTTTACTTACAGGTATTATTCATAATAAGTCCCAGTTTTTGCTACTTAAATGAGTATAGGAAAACTACATCAAGTGAGCCAACCCTCTATATCAAGCGAGCCTGAAAACAACTCAAACAGAACACGATATCATGGGAGCTAGCAAAGATATACAACGAGCCTAAAACACTGTTACGTTGTTTTTTTGAAGGTGGAGAAGTCGGAAAAGAAGGGACAAGCAAGCCAGAGCTGATGGAATACAACAACATTTTGGTTTATCCCACTCTACTATAGCAAGCTAGCCTGAGATATAATTTTACTATTTTACAACATGAGAAATATCAATTAAGATTAACCTCCTATGCTATAGCAAGTGAACCTGAGATATATCGTATTCTGTCAGCATTACGAGAACTAACAATTAAGCAAGGATAAAATATGTTAAAACAAGATGTAAATGATCTATAGGAGGTATACTTTGATACACGGTTGAAATTTATATCTATGTATCAAGATGAAGAATATAATGGTCATAGGCAATACAATATTAGAAATGAAAATGTGGCTATCGATAGGGGGAGTCCTTATTGGAACATAGAGATTCATATGAACAAATGTATGATAAACTAGATGATGAAAATGTACTGGTTATACTTTATATAATACAGTGGTTTTTTTCATTCTGGAAAAAAAAGAAAATAGAATTGTAAATTTGTAATTTGTAAATATAGTATATATCGTAAACATTTTTAGATGTGGAAATAAAAATTTATAAAATCTAAAATTTCATAACATTAAAAAAAATTAATTTTTTAGACTTGATTGGTGAAATGTGGAGAATTGAACTAACTTCTAATCATTTGGATACACAAATTTGCTGCCAAATTTGAATACAAAACACTTTAATATTAAAACTCAATATCAAAATACAAATTTGAAAATTTGCATATACAACGCTCTAATATTAAAACTCAATTTCAAAATACAAATTTGGAGATTTGCATATATATATTTTTTAACATTAAAAACTCAATATCAAAATACAAATTTTTATATTAAAACTCAATATCAAAATACAAATTTGAAAATTTGCATATATATATTTTTTAACATTAAAAACTCAATATCAAAATACAAATTTAAAAATTTTGCGTATATATTTTTTTAAACGGTTATTTTTATATTGATTCAAAAGGTCCGAGGCTTATGCTCGGAGGTATTACATCGTGAGACGCAATGTCTAGGGGGTTTTCGATCAAGCAAAATTCACCTACTCTGCTTCTTACAATCAATCTAGCCATTTCCCAAAGACTAGCAAACCTTCTAATACAAACAAATTGCTGCAACAAGAGACAAAAATACATGAAAAAGGAGAGGGGCCAACTAAGGCAGAGGATCCCATGAATTCCCTTCTTCACAGAGGAGAGATCCCGCTTGTAAAGAGACAATAATGTTGGCTTCAATATCCACGTCTTTGTTATTTTTTCGAAGGACTTGAAAGAACTGAATTTTTCCAAAGGACACGATGGCGCTTATTGATGCGACATGGCTTAAGGTACAACGGTCTTTAGGCACGATTTTGTCACAATCAAGCCCCGATGAGGCTTTGTGAATCTCCAATGACTCGAGCCTCCTTGATTCCATGTTTTTGCAGTTGTTTCAAGCCTTGGAGGAGAGCCATGGCTTCCGCTTGATTGTTCGAAGTAAGCCCCAAACCCCAAGGAAAGTGAGAAATGATTTGGTCTAAAGGGCAGCGGATAATTCCTCCACCTCCAACCTTCCCAGGATTCCTCTATGTTGTTCCTCTTTGCTGCACCCTCAAAAAACATAGTTTGGATATCTGTGCTCCTTCTCCATTTATCAAAGTCCTCATCCTCTAATTTGATTTGCCATTCTTCTCTGCACTTCTCCATATTGTGCCCAGTAAGAAGGTTTAGCCCCTGGCACCAATCCCTATCTTGCTAGTTTAAGCTACAAACCTAATCTTGCTAGTTTAAGCTACAAACCTACTTCTTGTTTACTTGGTTGAAAATTTACATATATACTCTATAAATTTAGACATTTATAATTATGTTTTTAATAACTAAAAGCTTAAAAAATAATAAATAATATTAATTTTTATAAATTAAAATGGTGAAATGTGGAGAATCGAACTAACTTCTAATCATTTAGATACACAAACTTGCTAATACCTTTTTTTCCAAATGGGCTACTACAAGTGGACACAACCCTTTAATATTAAAACACAATATCAAAATACAAATTTGAAAATTTGCATGTATACTCTATATATTTAAACATATATAATTAAACCCAATACCAAAATACAAATTTGAAAATTTGCATATATACTCTATATATTTAGACATAAATAATTATGTTTTTATAAATAAAAGTTCAAAAAATAATAAATAATATTAATTTTTATAAATTAAATAAATTAATTTAAATAATAGCTATTTATTAATTTTTAATACCTTTACTTAATTAATGTCAAAGTCCCACTAACACAACAAGTAGAGGATGGGCAGATAACCTTCAGTGGGCTCAATGGTTAAGAACTTGTGATTTCTCTTGGGAGGTCACAGGTTCAAAACCGGCGGGGGGTAGGGTTGTCTATTGCTCGTCATGACGAAGCTAGAGGGATAGACGCTATACATTTAAACTAATTATTTAATAAAACTATTTTTCCCTGATCGGAGTGCCAGCAAATGGAGGATGGCAACATGACAATGCCACGCGGTGGGGCTTGTGTTGACCATCATGCATTGAATAACCCCATGTGGAGGTAGTGGTAGCCTCATAGAGAGAGTGGTGGTACAAGAGCCCAAGTCATCAATGCGAGGCGAGAGAATGGGAGGAGGTAGGGCTGCGATGTAGGTTAGAAATGAGGTAAGTTTGAGGTACATTTCTAAGTAAAATTATCTCGAGCAAAAAGAAGAGAACTCAAACAAGAGCGACGAGGAGAGGAGGGGGCTTGTAAGAAGACAGGGGAGCTCGGTATAGCGGGAGGAAGGTGTGGGTATCTGCACACAGGTTTCTCGCCCTCTAATTCCAAAAATTCGGTTTCCTTGTTAACATTCAACATTCGATATGAAGTTTCAAGTTTCTACAGGGGTTGCAGAGGAATTGATGGTCATTGTTAGCTTTTTTATTTTTTATGGTTTGCATGTAATGGTAGAGGGGGGTTCATTTGAAAATATAACCCTGTTTTTGTAGCCCCCCCGGTCCACTTTACCAGCACCTTAGCAATGTCACTTTGCATGGGTTAAGTCTATGTCTTCCTGATGATTATGAAAATTTCTTTCTTGGTAGGCCTCCAAGCTCTCATTACCAACACCTTTGGTATATTTATTTGCATGGTTTATGTCTGTGCTTTACAAAAGCTTTTGAAGTTTCGTTCGGTATTTCCTTTATCTCGGTTAGTAATGGTCTGACAGAGGTTCATCCTTCTACTCAAAAATTCCCGAAAGAAATAGCCACCGAGTATCAGAATCTTAAGGGTAGAGTTTGTTGTCAGTTCTTTAGTGACCTTTGTCAAACGAGTAATTTCATTTACTATCTCAGAGTCTTGGTCTACAATATGAATTCTTTCTACTTCAAATATTATTTCTGCGTCAGGAATGGGAGGTGTTTACAAACTTGGGTTTCCTCTTCTCTTAAGTCGCAATTTAGTCAGTTACATGTTCACTGTTTTGGTTTTAAATGTAATCTCGATAATTATGTAAATCCAAATGGCATATGGAGGGTAGTTAAAGTTATTGCAGTGGGTTATTACTGGGTCTTTCTATATATGTCAGTCCTATTTGTAGAAATTTGCTGAATAATGATTAATTATCCACAGAGACTATCCTGATCACATATCAATTCGAATTCATATGCAACACATAATCTCTTCCACTCAGATCATCACACATGCGGAAATAAAACAAGCGATAGCACATCAAATCATCATACACATTAACACAGAATGTATGGGGAAAGCTTATAGCTGAAAACCCTTTGACTATTGTGTATATTATAATGGAGAAATCAAGTAGACTGGTGATATTCTCCTCCCACAGAAGTGCTAAATTGATTTCTCCATCTGGTCCACCCACAATCTGCTCAGTTTTGAGCAGGGTTACTAGTTCAACTCACCATCTGATACATGCCTCTATTGCATGTTTCAATGCTATGGGATGGCCTCTTTATATAGATAAACCACCAGCCTGAACTGCGCAATCCTCATGGGCTTACTCCACCTATCTGTGTGTTGCAAATAGCAACTGTATAGTCACAACTGATAGCTAACTCCACCCTTTCATCTACCTCTTTCACTGGTCTCCACTGAACTGATCATACACTGTAGTGAACTGATGTGTTCTTGAGTTGAATAATGAGTTACTAATTAATGAATTAAATAATATTTAATTCACTCCACTCATAACTAATTGATTAGCTAGTTAAACTAATCTCAATCAGTTCAACTAAAATAAACAAAACACAACTCCACTATTTGTCTCATTAACTCCTCCAAACTTCTGCCACTGAAGTCCTAACTGAAGTCAACCATGCATGATGCCATCAAACCCTTGGAAACCACGTGATTCCTCTGTTAGATGCATGAGCCACTTCTGTAGCTCGAACTGAAGTGCTCCAAGAGAGTAAACTGTTGTTTATAGTCTAAATATTATTAAGGGTAAATAATATTTGACTTCCCTGTTTTAAGGAGAGGCAGTCTAAAAATAGACTTCGACCTCTTTGACCTGAAAAATAGAGTCTCATCTATTTTTACCAACATGACACATACTTCAAGAATCTCAAACTGGAATCCCCGAACCATGCTCCATATGTCTAAAAATAGACATAGTCTAAAAATAGATTTTTGCGCCAGAATTTGCCTGCGGGCCCACTTAGTGAAGGCGACTTCATTTCACTAAGCTCCATCATCTTGCTGCATTTTCAACACTCCCTCTCAGCAAGATATGGATTATCTGCAGCCCCTATCCTGCCTCTGTGGAATTCGAACTTGCTCCTGGTGAGCGCCTTCGTCAGGATGTCGGCATCCTGATCCTCCGTGGGAACATATGAAAGCATCATGATTCTCCGCTGAACACAATCTCTGATATGATGGTACCTGATGTCGATGTGTTTGGGCCTATCATGAAATACTGGATTAGCCGAGAGTTTAATGCAACTCTGGTTATCACAGTAGATCACTGTAGGCTCCAAATGCAACCTGAACAATCCTGCGAGGATCTTCCTCATCCAAATAGCCTCGCATGCAGCCAAGCTAGCTGCCATGTACTCGACCTCTGCTGAACTGAGTGCCACGGATCTCTGCTTCCTGCTGTACCAGGAAACTGCTATCGACCCAATGCTGAAAACTCCTCCAGAAGTGCTCTTCCGGTTCGTTGGGCTCCCTGCCCAATCTGCATCAGTGAAGCCAGAAAGCTTCGCTCCATCCTCCTGTCTGTACCATAGACCATATCCCGATGTGCCTCTAATATAGCGCAATACATGCTTGCCTGCCTTCCAAAAGAGCTTGGTAGGCTTAACCATAGCTTACGAAAGTTGGTTAACTGCATAGCATATATCGGGTCGTGTATTGACCAGATACATAAGCGACCCCACCAACTGTCGATAGACAGTGGCATCCACTACCTCCACTGAAGTAGCATCCTCCTTCCTCCAACCACCAGGAAGAGGAGTGTCAACAGGCTTGCGGCCTTGCATGTTGAACCTCTCCAGAGCTCTCTCACAGAGAGCATATGCAGAAGCAACGGTCCTCATTGGCTGCCGTCGCCCAGTCCCGAGGGAAATAATGGATGCTAGTCCTTCATCTCCAGCTCCTAGTGCAGGTCTCTGCTTTGCATGAGAAAGTATCCAATTGCTCATACTTCGATCAAGAAATGGAGATCATCTACATACGATGCGATGATCGGCTTCCCCTCCACACAATGCGAGTACAGGTTTGGATCGCCTCACTCTTGGTCCAAGCCGGTGAAGTAGACGTCTGTCACGAGTGTGCAAGCATGGGGTGCTTGCTTCAGCCAGTACGGTGCTCTCTTGAGTTTGAGTCGGCACATGCGACTCACGCTGCGCGCGAAGATCTGAACCAACCGGGTTGCTCTATGTACACCTCTTCTCCAATAACTCCATTGAGAACGCGGTCTTCACATCCATCGATGAATGTGCCACCCCATCTGCAAGCGGAGGATCGTCAGGTATGGGTGTGCGTGCGACAGGTGCAAAGGTCTCCTCATAATCGATCCCCTCGATTTGTGAGAAGCCACGGGCGACAAATCTCACCTTGTGCTTCTCCACACTCTCGTCAGCCGCCTGCTTCACTTTGTAGATCCATCGCGAACCCACCACTGATTTCCCCTCCGGTCTTGGGACAATCTCCCATGCACTATTCCTGACGATCGAATCATATTCTTCGATCATGGCATCAACCCATGCGGGTTCCTCCACAGCTTCCTCAAAAAAGGATGGCTCCGTCACAACACATTGACTCACAAGAGCCATGTATCCAGTGTACCGATCTGGTGACTGTCTCTGTCTGCGCTGTGCTGTAGGTGGTCCTACAACCTTCTCTGCATCCCGAGCCAGTCGCTCAGCTTCTGTAGTGCGCATGCGCCCTCTGATGGTTGGCGCTGCTTGGGTGGTTTCTTCCACCTTCTGAACCTCCTCTTGTGGCTGATCCACATCCGGAAGCTCCTCCTTAGGAACTAACAGCTCCTCATCTGCATGCAAGTGTAGCTCCCTCTCAAGCGAACACTGCATGGCTTTCTCCTCCTGGAATTTTATATCCCGTCGCACAATAGTCTTGCGACTGTCTGGCACATACACTCGATAGTTATGAGGTGTATCGATGTACCCCACAAATATTCCAACTTTAGCAGTTGGATCCAGCTTCCTTCTTGCATCCTTCGTCACATGCATGTAGACAAGAGATCCGAAAATCCGCAAATGGGAAATATCAGGCCTCTTGCCAGAATAAGCCTCCTCTGGTGTACTCATGCCAAGAACCTTGTGAGGACAACGGTTATGCACATACACTGCTGTATTGCATGCCTCAGCCCACAAGTGAAGGGGTAGGCCCTGATCATGCAACATCGCCCGTGCAGCACCCACGATCGTTCTGTTCTTCCGCTCGGCCACCCCGTTCTGCTGTGGGTTATGGGGTGCGATGAGCTCTCTCCGAATCCCTTCTGCGCTGCAGAACTCCTTGAATTCAGCCGAGATGAATTCACCACCGTTATCACTCCTTAGAGCAATCACCTTCTTCCCAGACTCCTTCTTGACCAGTGCTTTAAACTCACAGAACTTCGCGAATGTATCGCTCTTCTTCTGCATGAAGAAGATCCAGCACTTTCGAGAGAAATCATCAACAAAGATCACATAATACTTGTGCTTTGCTGTCGAAGCAACCGAGAAAGGACCACACACGTCTGTGTGAACTCTCTCAAGGATCGTCGTGGCGCGACTATCCTTCTCGTGAAAGGTGGCTTTCACATACTTCCTAAAGAAGTACACTTTACATGATATATTGCGAAGTGCCCTTAGAAGCGATGGGAAATCTCTTTGCGAGAATCTTCAAACTCCATGGTGAAGGTGGCCCAATCTCTGTGCCGGTTAGCCCTCATCATCTGACTCACCACTTCTCCCTTTGCATGCCATAGGCTGCGCACATTGCATCTACACACAGCGATAAAGGTTCTTGGTCGAACCCACCTCCCACAGGTCTCCAGTGAGTCTTGCTAGTGAGAAGGTTTTTCCTTCGAGAAGACATCCTACCCCTTATCCTCCAACATCGCCACGAGTCCATGGTCTTCTTCAATCCCGAGAATTTTGTCCAATACCAAGGGTTTACCGGACTCCCCGAAGGATATGGTGCAGATACCCGATCGCAGCATCTACCATCATCGCCCATCTCGATGTGCACACCCAAATCTTTGTCCTCCGGATCTGAGAACAACTCCCGATCTCCCGTCATATGAAATGACACACCGCTGTCCAAGAACCACACCGATCCCAACACACTTGAAACCAAGCATGCGATCAGTGAAAAGTCAAGCTCGAACTGTGAAGCCAAAGCTTCTCCATCTGCAGATCTTCCCGCTTGCTTGTTCTTCTTTTTCTTTGGACAATTGGTAGCATAATGTCCGTGATCATGGCAGTGAAAACACTTCACTTTCGCCATATCCTGCTTCTTGCCCTTTGCACCAGAATGAGAGGTTTTCTTACCTTTCCCTTTCTTTGCTTTGGCCACCAAAGCGCAGTTTTCTTCATCAGCTCCCTTTGATGAAGATCCATCTCGAGTAGTCCTCCTTATCTCCTCCTGCATGAGATCCGCCCAAAGGCGCTCCCATCCCGGCAACTTCTCCCGACCATTGACACTATCTTGATATGAGTGCCAAGCCTTCGGAAGACCAAGGAGAGCCAGGTCGACCATGTCCTCATCTTCGACAGTCACCCCCACACTTCCCAGCTCATCTCTGCATTGAGTGAACTTCGTGAGGTATTTGGCGATACTGTCGCCTTTCTCCATCTTGATGTTCCCGAGCTTATCTTTGAGCGCCAGCTTCCTTTGGTCGCTCTTACTCTGGAATAGATCCGTCAAAGCTTTCCACATTAAATATGGAGAAGCCTTTCCATGCAGGCTGGATACAATATGATCCTTGACGCCCTCCAACAGGATCCTTCGACACTTCACCATCTTCTTTTGCCATGCATTGACTTCAACAGGATCAGTGGGCTTTTGGACATCCATATCTACGAACTCCTTGAGACCATTATCTTCTAATACTGCTTCTATGCGATCCTTCCATGCAACATAATTCGAACTGCCTTCAAGAGCATATTCGAGTCGCAAACCGTTGAAAGACATTTTCAACACCGGCACCAAGAAAACAAAACTGCTGCAAAACTTTGAATTCCACCTCAAAGCTCAACCGCTCTAGATCGTGAGAAAAAAATATTTCTAGCACAGAGATCGACTGCAAGGGGCGTTTACCAGACCTTTCACTTTCCGAAGAAAGATGAATCCGGAGGCTACCTGGCCCGCATGCAGACTTTGTATACCGAAATAAGTTTGTAATCACTGTGATGATCAATCTGAACTTCAATAGCTCTGATACCATGTAGAAATTTGCTGAATAATAAATAATTATCCACCGAGACTATCCTGGTCACATACTATTTGAACTTCATACACAACACATAATCTCTTCCACTCAGATCAACTCAGATCATCAAACATGCGGAAATAAAATCAAGCGATAACACATCAAATCATCATACACATTAACCCAGTATGTATGGGGAAAGCTTATAGCTAAAAACCCCGCAGCTATTGTGTATATTATAATGGAGAAATCAAGTAACCAACTCAGTACAATACTCCTCACAAGTACTCAGTACTTTCTCATACAGTTACCCACAATCTAGCTCAGTTTTGAACAGGTTACTGGTTCAAAACTCACAGCCAATTGCCTTGCCTCTATTGCGCAATCCAGGCCTGTCTATATAGAGATCCAAGGTTCGAATCTCCTTGGCTTGACAGCGCAATCATCATGGGAAATTCCTCCAAGTGTGGTGCAAATCTCATGCACAACTGATGTCGCCACTGATAGCTAACACCACCCTTTCATCTACCTCTTTCACTGGTCTCCACTGAACTGATCATGCACTGTAGTGAACTGATGTGTTCTTGAGTTGAATAATGAGTTACTAATTAATGAATTAAATAATATTTAATTCACTCCACTCATAACTAATTGATTAGCTAGTTAAACTAAGCTCAATCAGTTCAACTAAAATAAACAGAACACAACTCCACTATCTGTCTCATTAACTCCTCCAAACTTCTGCCACTGAAGTCCAACTGAAGTTAACCATGCATGATGCCATCAAACCCTTGGGAACCACGTGATTCCTCTGTCAGATGCATGAGCCACTTCTGTAGCTCGAACTAAAGTGCTCCAAGAGAGTAAACTGATGTTTATAGTCTAAATATTATTAAGGGTAAATAATATTTGACTTCCCTATTTTAAGGAGAGGCAGTCTAAAAATAGACTTCGACCTCTTTGACCTCAAAAATAGAGTCTCGTCTATTTTTACCAACATGACACATACTTCAAGAATCTCAAACTGGAATCCCCGAACCATGCTCCATATGTCTAAAAATAGATTTTGCGCCAGAATTTGCCTGCGGGCCCAGTTAGTGAAGGCGACTTCATTTCACTAAGCTCCATCATCTTGCTGCATTTTCAACAATTTCTGTGGTGGCAATATCTTCGGACTTCGACATAATTTCAGTCAAGAGGAGCAACTCCAGTTTCGATAAGATGTTGGTGAGGAGATAGGAAGATTAACTGCTAAAAAATTGCTCTTCCGTTATACAGGATCTCATATTGATAATACAGATTCAAATCAACAAATTAAACAGTAAGACAGAGCGTGGCTCGAAATCAAGATAAAGGGAAACAAAAGATGATTAAACCTGAAGCAGAAGTCAGAAAGCGAGGTAGGAAAACAAAACAAGAGGTTTTAGAGAATCTATCGTCAGTATACTCCCTTGGAAATCCGTCTCAAGTCAGGCAGGTAATACATGGCTGGGAAAGAGAAACTCAAAGCAATGAGGAAGGCAATGAAGCAGAAGCAGACGCAGAAATTCTGGACTTTATCACAGATTCTGGCAACACTAGAGGTCGTCTTTCACTGTTCAATCAAACAGTTCATACATACTGGATTATGAAGTGTATTTTGGCTAAGGCTATCCAAAGCCTTCATCCAAGAAATGAGACTCAAGAACCAAAAATGATGGAATTGCTTCAAGATATTGATACTAAACTCCAGCATATAAAGGTGACTCTGTGTCAAGCGACGGATCGCATTGGACGAATTGAGGACCGTATTGGACGAATTGAAAAGCAGATTCAACAACTGCAGCAAGAGGACATGCCTGGGTCCACGGCGAAGGACCCAGCACCAATTGATTCCTCAGATGGGTAGAAATCCACTTTTTAAGTTCTTGCTTTTTTGTGAATAATGTTTCTTTTGGACAGTGCCATAGTTTTAAGTTGCTATTTTGATAATGTTTTAAATAGTGAACTAGCAAATGCGGCAAGTAGAAGATTGAAACATTTCCAATTTTGGTTGGCTTTTAATTCATCAAGGTGGCCAACAAACCTGGTTTCCTTCGGGCAGGTTGAGGTCACCAACTTACTATCTTTGTAACCTGTTTTTTTGATGATAAATAGAAAGTAGCAAGGTACTACCAAATTGACAAAAAAAAACAAGTTGAGGATGGACTTGGTTAACAAGGCAACCTAGGATCAAACGCACAGACCTAACACAACAAGTTGAGGATGGACGTGGTTAACAAGGCAACCCAGGATCAAACGGATCAAACGAATGAATCTAATTAACAAAAACGGATGGACCTAATTAACAAAGCGACCCTCTCACGAGAAGTGGTTGTGCATCGTATTAGAGAAGAGAGGTGGTTGTGCCCTGTGTTGGAGAAGAGACATAGTAAAAAAGGCCTGGCCCAATTTTTTAGCCCAATTACCACTAGCACAATTACCCCTAGCACAACTTTTAGCCCAATTACCACTAGCACAATTACCCCTAGCACAACTTGACAAATTAAAAAAAAAAAAAACTTTAATCAATTAATTAAATATCAAATTTAACATATAATAGATCTCCATTATAACATGTTCATTGTTAATAATGAAAATTAATCATCATTATTATCATTAATATTCAATTATTTAAAATAAATTTGAAAACTCATTCATATATAATACTCCAGCATAACATGTAAACCTACTCTACTTCATTACTATATCAATAAATCCATGAACAATAATACTACTCCAACATAACATGTAAACCTACTCTACTTCATTACTATATCAATAAAACCATGAACAATATAATACTACTCCAACATATTAACATATAATACTCCATTATAACATCATCTAAATCCACACTATAATACTACTCCATTAACATATTAACCAACCCATTAACATATAATACTCCATTATAACATCTAAATTCACTCTAGATATAAAGATCAGAACAGAATGCATCTGATGTACATGCAGGCCGTAATCTGTGAAGTGCATGTCCTCCATTTTTTTAATTAATTAGATAGTATCATGCAGATATTGTCAGTCCCCACGAATACAGACAATCTCACGAGTCACGATGTTAGTACGAATTTCAGTCTCCATTTTTTGGATTTTCAGACCTTGTTGTACCAAAGATAACAGCACTGCCTGTTTCCTGTTTTATTTCACATAAAATATTTGTAAGGGTACCGCTCCACGTTTTTTTCATACAAAATATTTTAATGCCCGGATTACAACTACACGTTAAAAGTAAGGAAAGCCAGTGTACTGCCATGCTATTTTATCTCAGGTAAAATATCGGAATGACCAGATCAGAATCACACGTTAAAATAAAGTTGAAGAGGCATCTGAAGCAAGGAAAATTTGGCTGTAAATGGGAAATCTTGTCCAAAGTTGCTGCAAGTTTGGCTATATAAGCAAGGCAATCTTGTCCAGGTTAGCTGAATCATCTGGTTGTCTCGCTAAATGTAAGTAACCATTCTATTGTGCAATTTTTAGCAAGTTATAATGAAACTTTTGACAATATGTTTATAAATTGTGTTGTGTTTCACTTCAAATATCCAACTAAAATTCCACTCCAGTCCGATGGTTTACAAGTAGCATTTACTCTTTAATATCAAACTAAACCTAGTCATAACTAAAACTAAACCCAGTCATAACTCAATCTAATCGTCAGATGGTTTACTAAGTAACATTAGTAGGATAATCTTGTCCAAGTTAGTGCAGGTTGCTTTTCAGTAATCTTGTCCAAGTTAGTGTAAGTATCTTTATCATTTGGTCGTCTTGCTAGGTCAGTCACCATCCTATGCAATTTTTAGTACGAGTTGGCTGTAAGTAGGGCAATCTTGTCCAAGTTAGAGTAATATCTAAATAATCATAAAAGTCAAACTGTCAAATTGTTTATAACATTTAACATTTATGATAAGTAGGGCAATGCTGCCCAAGTTAGTTTGCAAGTTGGTTGTAAGCATAGGGCAATCTTATCCAAGCTAGTGGAAGTTGGTTGTCAAATGGTTTATAACATTTAACATTCATGATAAGTAGGGCAATGTTGCCCGAGTTAGTGGGCAAGTTGGTTGTAAGCAGAGGGCAATCTTATCCAAATTACTGGAAGTTGGTTGTAGTTATCAGATGGTTAACATATATAACCATATATGATAAGGAGGGCAATGGTTTTACTTGTCGGATAGTTAACATTTATGATAAGGAGGGCAATCTTGTCCAAGTTAGTGTTGTAAGTATCTGAATCATAAGTTAGTGTAAGTATCTGAATCATATAGTTGTCTTGCTAAATCACTCACCATCCTATGCAACATTGCAATTTCAATTGGGTACAAATAGGCTGTAACTAGGGCAATATTGTGCAAGTTAGTATAAGTTCTTGGAATCTTCTGGTTCTCTTGCAAAGAGAGGCACCAATCCATGCACTTTTCAGCAAGTTGTAATAAAACTTCACACTATGTTATACTTAAAAGATATCCAGTAAAATTCCACTTCTATCAGATGATTTATTAGTAACATATACTCTTTAATCTCAAATCTAAGCTTATTTAATTAAATCTAATCGTTAAATAGTTTACAAGTAAACATTTACATTGACAAGACGCTGATGAGATATACACATTATGATTACCATTACATTGATGAGATATACACATTAGGATTACAATTACATTGATGGGTGTTTATTTGCCCACATTGACAAGACATTCAATATATATACAATGGATATATACACACAATTACATAATTTATACACACTTACAATTAATTACATCAATTACATTGCCACATTGACAAGACATACACATTATGATTACAAGTATTGATGATATTTATTTGCCCATACACACATTATGATTACAAGTATTGATGGGTATTTATTTGCCCATACATATACAAGAGATATATACACACAATATAACATATATACGCACAATTACAATTAATTACATGCCCACATTGACAAGACAATGATGAAATATAAACATTATGATTACAATTAATTTATATTGATAGGTATTTATTTTTCCATATATATACGCAGATATATACACACAATTACAAGTAATTACATGCCCACATTGAGAACAAGACATTGATCAGATATACACATTATGGTTACAATTACATTTATATTTGATGGGTATTTATTTGCCCATATATATACAAGGGATATATATGAGCAATTACGTAACATATATACACAATTACAATTAATTACATAATAACCAAGGCACAATTTTTCCTTGATGGCTAGTTTTTGGAGATGTCTAAACATGGATGGCTAGGTTTTGGAGATGTCTAAACATGCTAAGTTTTGGAGACTTTTTTCTGGCTAGAATCCAGCTAAATATCTTTCTGCCAAATGTGGTTTAAAATGGGCTTTTGACTGTATATATGTGGCACTTGGAGCACTACTTGAATTAGGGAGAGTTTTCAACTCAATCTTTGTGATTCAAAGAATTCCTGCCTGATATTTTGTGATTAGACCTGAAAATATACTGGAAAACCTTGCACACGAGACTATGCCTAATGTTTTTCCCGAATCAGCTAAGAATTTCTTCATGAAATAAACTTTCTTCAGGATTCAGGAAATCAGACTGGTGGGGGGGGAGGGAAATTGGACAAAATTGTGAACTATTTACTGATTATATGTGGATGGGGTGTGCGTATATATATTTCAGAACATGAAAAGGCAACTGAAGAACATGACGATATGCGACGTTTAACTGTGACTCAATACTTTAATATATACAACAATTACCTAATCCAAAGAGTTACGGCTCGAAGTACCAAGTCATCACAACAAATCAAATTCATTGGAGATGACATATTTTCAATAAAAGTATATAGTATTTACCTTAGAAAACATTTCATCAAATCATTGTCAGTGCAGATTGCCTGAGAAGCAGCATCAATTTGAAACAAGACTATAGATGATGTACACGACTCGCAGAGCGAAAGAAGGTGTAGTTTACCCAGTAGAAACTGGAGGAAGTGGATCACAAAAATTATTAACGAAAAAAGGACATGACCTGAAGAAACATAAGACATTTCCCACTCGATCATTTTTGAAATCTAGCTTCAAATTTGCAGCAGTTTAGTGTGGCAGCTAGATCAAAAAGTAGAAACCTTAAAGAACTATGGAGACATAGTCTGTACATTAATGTATTCATTATCTAAGTGGAAATATCAACACCTACCTGTTAGTGCTGGCTCTCCTACAAAAAAGAGGGGGGCTGGCTAGGTTAATAAGGGGGAGGGCGGGACGCAGAAACCCATGACGTATAGGCATGATCACCACCAGGCACGCAGTTGTTGAGAAGATTTGGCGGCACGTTATACATGATGGGCATAGTCGATGAATCGGTCTGTTGTTGTGGCGGCGCCGCAAGGGGCGGCGGCGGCGACTCGGTGTCTAACTGCACAGGGCTCGGCTCCTCTTCTTCCAGCGGGAGGCGTTCATAGCTAGCATTCATAAAAGAAGCCGCGACGATGACCACAGGACCAGAGGCTACAAGCGCGCCCACAACGCTGCCCCCCACGACCTGTCCCTGCCCGCCGGCTAAATAAATCGTGAGACCCGTCGCCGAGGGCGGGGCAGGAGGCGGAAGAAAGGCGCCCGATAGTGAAAGAATCTCGAAGCGACCGTGAAGCGAAACGACTGCGCCCGGCGCAGCAGGTTGGCGGAGGGTGACATTGTTCACAATACCGCTGCCGCTTAAAACACAGATCCCCCGCTGTCTTCTCCGGGCAAAGGTAGCCACGTTTTCTCCCACATCGCAGCCATTGGAGATCTCGATCACATGGGCGCGAAGCGCATGGGGGCTCTCTCGGCTTATAATAATGGGGGGCTTCGGCTTGTTTCTGGAACCAGCGGGTCTACCCCTCGGTCTCCTGGGGCCAATTTCATCCCCTATTCCAGCCCCTTCCATACCCGGTGGAAGCGCTTCCTCATGGTCTCTCGATCTCCTTTTGATCCCCTGCCCGCTGTTCCCGCTGTTCTCGTCCTCCTCCGAAGTGTGCAGGGGCTGGTGACCCGCCTGAACTCCTGGATCCACCGTCTCCGCCATGGTGGTCGATACATTACCTGCCCACCACCTGCCTGCCAGGACTCCAATATATCTCCTCTCCACCAATTTGGTTTTTTTTCCAATGCCTAGTCGCGGCCCCTAATACCGTGCCTGCAATTTCAATGGCACGCCAAAGTAAAACAAACAATTGCCTTTAGCAGTGGGAATCGATCCCTGCATCAATGATTCAGCAAGAAGTGCAGCAGCAGCTAAAATATTTAATAATGGAGTGTGGTCTTTGTTCTGACTCACAGACAGAGAAGAGAGAATAGGATTAGGATGCCACTTAACTTCTGCGTGGTTTGGCAGTCCACGAGGGCGGCTACGGACCCTGAACCCTCTCTTTGCCTCTGTCTTATCTCTGTCACATTTAATTTATGTGATGTGTAATCACCATAATCATCTCATATACCATATGTCATTCCCACACTCTTCCTGGCATGACGACCGTCTGGCATTCTATTCCCATTATTTTAATACACAAAGAGTACATATGTTTTACCTTTGGTATTTATTAAATTTTCTCATTATTTGTCAAAGTTAGAACTTTATTTGATTTTTGGAAATTCGGAATAGAATTTTGTTTAGGACTGTCCTAAAAAAGCAACTTATGACTGAATCATTTTTTATAAAGGTTGTTCTAAATTAATCTGATAGCAATCCTAAGTATTTTATATTTTCACTTTTCTCATGTTTAAAATTTTAAAATATAAAAATAGTTATTTAATAGAAATTATATTTCTCTGATAGTTTCACTTTAACCATTTTTTAAATTTTAGAATATAAAATTGTTTTTCTTTACTCCAATCACGGGAAGTCAATGTGGACTTTGGGTCTTGTTTCCATAATTTATTAAATTTTGTAATCATTGTGTCAAATTTAATAAGTTTTATTTTATTTTAGGAAGTTTCGAATAAAACTTTGTTTTGAATTGTTTAAAAAAAAGAAAATTAACTTATGACTGGATAATTTTTTTTAAATAATCTACTAGAAATTATAATTTTATTTGATTATGTAATATTTCCACTTTATCCTTTTTGAAAGTTTGAAATTTAAATATCATTTTCCTAATTTGAAAGAAAAATATAAGAAATTAAGTGAAAGTCGATTAGGTGAACTTTATCTCGGGGTACATTATTACAAATAGATGTTTATATTTAAATTAGGTAGTATCACTCTGAATGGTTTAAAATAGCATAAATTTATTTTAATTTTAAATATATTAAATATTTAAAAAACAAAATAAACAAACCAAGAGAGTATTGTAAAAAAAAATTATAATTAAAATAATATAGATATATGAAATATGAAACCTTTGGAGTTAGTTTAATTTTCTATTTATTTATGTGTAGAAGTTATAGTGATCGTGTAGTTGTAGACCACACCAGTTATATATAAAGAGGTTTTTATGAAATATTATATATGCTTTTATATGTATATAAATTAAATTATTATTATAATATTTTGAATTTAAATATTTTTTGGTATTTTATATATTTATAATAATTGGTGAATATTATATATAAAACAATATAGCAAATGTATACCAATGGCTTCTATAATTAGATAATCCGCTTAACAAGAGAGTTACAATAACTTGTTTTTCATTATGAAATTGGTTAGTTGAGAGGTTGCTCATTAATTGGATCGTCAAATTAGCTTGAAAGTTAGTCAATTTTGTTATTATGTTTAACCATGTTGAATTATATTTTGCAATTTATTTTTTAATTAAATTTGTTATTCTAACTTCTAATTTTAATTTTTTTATCTTGTTTTACTATAATAAATGAATCTCTAAAGTCTACAACCAAAATATTTGTTGAATGAAATGTACAACTTAAAATCATATCACATGCTTCTTAAATTTTTAGCTTTGTCCTAGCATAATAAATGAATTCTTATAAAAAAATTAAATTAAATGAAATCTGCAACTTAAAATAATACCTTAAAAAACACATGCTTCTTTAATTTTTAATCTTATCCTACCATAATAAATGAATCCCTACAACAAGAAAATTCTTTGAATAAAATGTGCCACTTAAAATAAATGTACATATTTATCCTAAATTTTTAACCTTGTCCTACCATAATAAATGAATCCCTACACCAAGAAGATTATTTCAATAAAATGTGCCACTTAAAATAGATGTACATAGGGGAGAGGCTTCTATTGTTGTGCAAGGACTAGTAGTAGTTATAGTACTGGTCCCACACATCCATCAAACAAGAATGACAAACTCACTAAAATATGCACATAAATATTTGATAATATGCACATAAATATTTGATAATAAGTTATATAAGTTATATAAATATGTCCAAAATGGGCCCAGTTTTTTACTAGACCAACAACTCTCATACACCAAGTCTAACATCACAAGTTGACAAGACCTATTGTCTTTACAAACTAAGGCAAAATGCACTACAAAACATTACAATGCTACCCATCCAAAAGTACAGTTATCCCATCAGACAGTCACCCACTGATTTTGCATTGGGGCAATAGATTTCATTGATGAGTAACACCTGGACAAAGACTAGGTAACATATGCACAAGGACTGAGTACCACCTGCACAAAAATAGGTGAAATGTCTGTCAGCCATATGTACATGTTTGTTTAACCATTCAGCCTATTGAAGACATTAAATGACACCATTCAATTCAGGAAATAGTTCACCCAACCTTTCATTTCAAGAATTAAACACAACAGCCCTGGAATTACAGGAATTAAATTCAGGAAAGCATTTCAATTCAAGAATTAAATTCAGGAAAGCACAAGGATCAACCATGAAAGCTTTTCAGCCATTGGATCATGTACAAATCAATCCACAACACAGAATTAAATTTGGGAGATGACAATCCATGCCAATCTTCCCTACCAATTAAATTCTAGATCATAAAAATATAAAACATCAACTCTTACTACATTTGAGGCATTCATTATACTCTTAAGCTACTGCTGACATACATTCAGAGTTTTCAGACAGTGTTCCATTCATTTTGCAGACATACAGTTTTCAAAAAGTGAAGACAGTGAGTTTCCATTTTGCAGACATACAATCCTTTTCAGACAGTGTTCCAAACATACAGACAGAGTGTGCTCAGTGTTACATTCCAGACAGAGTGTGTGCACAGTGTTACATTCCAAACAGAGTGTGTGCACAGTGTTACATTCACTCTCTTCATCAATTGCTAGAGCGTTGCTGGAGACATACAGGTATTTCGTTGTTCTTGAATAATGTTATTCAAGATATTGAGTACTTTATCATTATTTTAGTTGAGAAAATATGTTAAGTTTGTAAGTAATGAGAGTTATGTTTATAAGAAAATCATGTAGATTAAAGAAGCTATGAGTGTTCAAACTAGCTTACTAATTAGCTACTCCAAATTTCAAGTTGGAATTTTTCTAAAAAGGGTCCAGTATTGAGTAAAATCTTTCAAGAAATTGTTCCAACACATAGTCCCCTAAGAACAGTACATCAATTTATGTGGAGCAAATGTAGTTGTCAGCGTTCAAGCTATTACAAGTCCATGTAGCTAACAACGTTCAGGCTATTACAAGTCCATGTAGCTAACAGCGTTCAGGCCATTACAAGTCCATGTAGCTATTTCTAGTTTCCTACAATATAAATGTAGTTGCCTCCTCCTTTTTTTGTGCTTATTAACTAGATTTGGATATTGACTTTATATTGAGTAAAATCTTTCAAAAATTATAAGAACAACAACCTACTAACTACATAGGAACAGTCCCTGCTAACTACATAAGAACAACAACCTACTAACTACATAGGAACAATGCCTGCTAACTACATAAGAACAACAACCTACTAACTACATAGGAACAGTGCCTGCTAACTACATAGGAACAGCAACCTACTAACTACATAGGAACAGTGCCCTTCAAAATTTATAAGAAAAACAACCTACTAACTACATAGGAATAGTGCCTATCGGGCAGAGGGTTTTCCTAAGAAAAACAAAGGATTCATAAAACTTGAACGCCTACACACAGTCCATGTCCAAAGATAATTCCATTTTAAAACAGGCACTTAGTGATTTTAGACAAGTCCATGTAGCTAACAGCCATGTAGGTATCACATATCTTTCTCATGTTGATATTACAAGTAATAAATAATTGACAAGTAATACTTCAATGCCAATTAATTCATAACAAACAACTGAAGATTTCATGTTATTAGCAGAAATTTTGGAATTCATACATAATTATAGTTTACTCTATACAGTTGTGCTGTAATACTTATCAAATTTCTTAACGATGTTGGAAATTGCAGGTTGTAGCCATGCCAAGAGTTTCTGTTGCAAATCGGATAAGGAACAGGAGGCGAGGGAGAAGGGGGGCCCAACTGCGGAGCAGTTCATCAAATGAGGATGTCAATGCTCCCATTGCTCCCAGTAATGTAGTTGAAAAGGACCCTGTGGTTGCAGATCATCCCAGCCCACCATCAGCCACAGAGCCAATACAAGGTGCAATTTCAACAAAGAGAATCAGTGCAATCAGAGGCTAGACGAAGCAAGACATGCTTGATGCAATTGATGACATTGAGTTTAAGGGATATTCAATCCATGCATCTGCAAAAAAACATGGTATTGCTGACTCTAACATACATTATTGGATAAATGGGTTGACTAATACAAAGCGTAGAGGGCCTGTTACAGTCATGACTGAAGAGGAGGAAGATGAGGTGGTGGAGCGGTGTCAGGAGATGGCCCAATTGGGACATGGGTTAGAGCTTATACAACTTAAATCCACTGTAGCTCAAATATGTCAAGGGAGGCCAAACCCCTTTAAAGATGGTTTTCTTGGTAATTCATGGTGGAGTGGGTTTAAAAAGAGGCATCCAGACGTTTTGTTACGTACAGCGGAGGGCCTTGACAGAGACTGGGCTTTAAATCTACGCCCTGCAATTGTTTCCAAGTTCTATAACACTCTTTCTACTGCATATGACCAGCACTCATATGCCCCAGACCATATATGGAACTGTGATGAAACAGGTTTATAGGCAGGAAGAAATTGTGGTATGCGGGTAATTGCCAAGAGAGGGAGTAGAAATGTGCCTAAGATATTGCCTAAGAGCAGGGAGTGGATCACAATTCTTGCCTGTGTCAATGCAATTGGTTCATCAATACCAGGATTTTATCTATTTAAAGGTAAAACTCAACTAAAAAATTATATACAGAATTGTGAACCAAGGGCATGCATGGCTGCACATCCACATGCATGGATGACAAAGGAACTGTTCCTAAATTGGCTTTGCCACTTTGCTGCTTCTGTACCGGGTGGTGTCTCGTCTGAAAACAAGCACTTGATGATTTTAGATGGCCATGGAAGCCACATGGCTGTGCAGACAATCGAGGAGGCCAATAAGTTGGGCATTGACCTGTTAACATTGCCGGCTCATACTACTCACAGATTTCAGCCCCTTGATGTGAGCGTGTTTGGGCCTTTCAAGAACTATTTCAGGGTCAAGCGAGCTTCATGGATGGCAAAGAATCCAGGGGTGGAAGTAAAGAGGTTTGAGCTAGCTGAGCTTGCAAGTAAAGCATTTAAAAGGGCTCTCACACCTTCTAATATCAAGGCTGGATTTAGGAGGACTGGTATATGGCCACTCAATTTTGATGCTCTTATGCATGATACCACATGTAGCCAAGCATTTGAAGTGGAAGGTCAAGAAGCAGAGAACTTAGAAGATCATGTTGGTGCCCAAGAAGATGTAGCTGCTGCTGAAGGTATAATGTCCCTTTCTGAAGGGTTGTTCTGTGGTGGTGATGATGCTGAGCATGTCAATGAGACACAGTTCAGTGATGAACCAACTAACAATATCAATGAGGCTGTGACACCCACTGATGCAGCTGACAATGAGCAATTGACCATGCCAACCCAAGTAAGTGCACCATCATGGCTGGCAGAGGCCATGATGAATATCACTGGAAATAATGTATCTACCACCAATGAGGATGAAAGCATGGACATTCCTTCACAACCATCAGGGTTGAACACCGAACTTGTTCATTATTTTGTGGACAATGGATCACTAGAAGAGGAGCCTATTCAGCATGAAGTACCTGAAGAAGACAACAATGGGGGCCATTCAGTTGTCCCAGAAGATGAAATCCAGCAGGCAGGTCTGGAAAAGCAGAGATTACTTGGTGCATTCCTAAAGCTACCAGTAGAGAGAGTGAAGGCCTCATCAAGGAACTCAGCCTCAGATTATCTTCATTTAGGGAGGAGTTCACAATTGCTCACATCTGAAGACTATATGAATTTAATGTTCGAGTTTGAACGTAAAAAGAATGAAATTCAGGAAGCTAAAAAGAGAAAGAAGGAGTTAGCCAATGAAAAGAGGGTTGCAAGGATTGCAACAGCAGAAGCTCGAGCAAAGGAAAGGTTGGAAAGAAAAAAATCAAGGGAAGATAAGGAACATAAAAATCAATTGGCAAGGCAACAGAGAGAGGCAAGAAAGGTTCAGCAAGAGTTGGAAAAAGGACAAGGGGTGACAAGCAGAGAAGACCATGGTTCAAGCCAGTTTGAGGCAAATAGGTTGATGTCTAACACGCTGGACCACATTGCAGAGCAGACACCATCATTCCAAGACCTCATTAACATCCAAGTCCCTAGCTATCAGGCAGGGGTTAGGCCCACCTCTTATACCCCTACCAGTGCAGGTTTGAATCCTAATTGTGTTTATATGACACCTGCAGTCAGTGTTGGGGTTAGTAACACAAGTGGACACTTGGGCTACTCAGTCCCACCATGGCTACATGGAGCAAATTGGAGTCAACCATATGCCAACATTAAGGCACATCCTAATCATCCAATGTTGGGCAGTCCACCATACTTGGGCAATGCAGGAAATGGAAGCCATCAAGCATAGAGGTGCCATGACTTAATTTTTGTAACTACAAGACACTGTGATTTTGGTAAGGATCAAATAGGTTTTCTAATGATAGCATCCATGGATGTTTGGGAAGCTACAAACATTTTCAAATTAGTATGTATAAAATAGTGTCTAAATCCTACAAGTTTTTTAATCTGTTGATGTTATAGCCTTAGCCTATATCAGATTTTTTATGAAGTTATAACTCAAACAGTTTATAATTCCTACATATCAAACAGTTTCTAAATCCTACAAGTTTGTTAATCTGTTGAAGTTATAGCCTTAGCCTATATCAGATTTTTGAATTCATAATTGAACAAAGAAATTGAATTCATAATTGAATTGAACATCATTAACAAAACAATCTGATTGCATCTAAACAAACTATCCCTTGAACATTACATGCTCTTTGATGAACAGAAACAGATACCAAATATCATGTTAAATAACAAGTATATCAACACGGGAAGCAATTGATTCCTAATCGAGACATTATAGCCTTAGCCTATATCAATTAGATCAACACAGGGAGCAATTGAAGTTATAGCCTTAGCCTATATCGGATTTTTGAATTCATAATTGAACACTGTACAGAGGTGATTCAATTAAGATGAGAGATGAAGTGGTGTTGCATTGCATCCTGTTAAGTAGATGTCCTAAAATAAATTAAATCATGCAGTACCTAGAATACCCACATCCTAATTCAAAATCTTTAAAATGTTTTTAGCAAGCTCAACATACCATACTTAATATGCAACACTGCATAAAAAGATTGATTTAATGTTTGTTATGACAGTCAGTAAAAACTATAATTAAAGGATTGTGAGATTATATAGGGGAGAGGGGTCAGTGCCTGAACACCTCAGCGCTGACTGGACCAGGGGCCACGTTACGAGGGCCAGCTCATGTACAACACTTGTCCTTTCGCATGGCATTCACGTGGTGGGCAAGTATATCAACACGGGGAGCAATTGATTCCTGATCGAGACATTATAGCCTTAGCCTATATCAGTTAGATCAACACAGGGAGCAATTGAAGTTATAGCCTTAGCCTATATCAGATTTTTGAATTCATAATTGAACAAATAAATTGAATTCATAATTGAATTGAAGTGATTCAATTAAGATGAGAGATGAATTGTAATATATCTAAATGTCAAGTGATTCAAAACATATCTAAATACAATAAACCAGTCCAAAAGAGCAATCGTGTAAAATAGAATTGCAACAATGACAAGAGTAAAGACTAATAGTATTATACAACTCTTGAAATCCTACGTTATAATGTTAAAGTGCAATCTAAACAAAAGCAACTAAATCGTTGCCCATCTTTTACTGAATTGAAGTGATTCAATTAAGATGAGAGATGAATTGTAATATATCTAAATGTCAAGTGATTCAAAAAATATCTAAATACAATAAACCAATCCAAAAGAGAAATCGTGTAAAATAGAATTGCAACAATGACAAGAGTAAAGACTAATAGTATTATACAACTCTTGAAATCCTACGTTATAATGTTCAAGTGCAATCTAAACAAAAGCAACTAAATCGTTGCCCATCTTTTCCTGAATTGAAGTGATTCAATTAAGATGAGAGATGAATTGTATGACTCTATAAATGTCAAGTGATTCAAAAAACATCTAAATACAATAAACCAGTCAAAAAGAGCAATCGTGTAAAATAGAATTGCAACAATGACAAGAGTAAAGACTAATAGTATTATACAACTCTTGAAATCCTACCTTATAATGTTCAAGTGCAATCTAAACAAAAGCAACTAAATCATTGCCCATCTTTTCTTGAATTGAAGTGATTCGATTAAGATGAGAGATGAATTATATGGCTCTATAAATGTCAAGTGATTCAAAAAACATCTAAATACAATAAACCAATCCAAAAGAGCAATCGTGTAAAACATAATTGCAACAATGACAAGATTAAAGACTAATAGTATTATACAACTCTTGAAATCCTACCTTATAATGTTCAAGTGCAATCTAAACAAAAGCAACTAAATCGTTGCCCATCTTTTAATAAATTGAAGTGATTCGATTAAGATGAGAGATGAATTGTATGGCTCTGTAAATGTCAAGTGATTCAAAAAACATCTAAATACAATAAACCAGTCCAAAAGAGCGATCGTGTAAAATAGAATTGCAACAATGACAAGAGTAAAGACTAATAGTATTATACAACTCTTGAAATCCTACGTTATAATGTTCAAGTGCAATCTAAACAAAAGCAAATAAATCGTTGCCCATATTTTATTGAATTGAAGTGATTAAATTAAGATGAGAGATGAAGTGGCCTTGCATTGCATCTTGTTAAGTAGATGTAATAAAATAAATTAAATTATGCAGTACCCAGAATACCCACATCCTAATTTAAAATCTTTAAAATGTTTTTATCAAGCTCAACATACCATACTTAATATGCAATACTGCATAAAAAGATTGATTTAATGTTTCTTATGACTGTCAGTATTTGGACTGTGATAAAAATAGGAAAAGCAACATCTTTAAAAAAAGACGCTGGAAAGGTCACAAGAGTGGAGTTCCGTAGTGGTTATATTAATGTATATTGTATTGGTTGCAATTCCTCTCATTAAAATTAATTAAATATTGAGTGATGAGGAGACATGCTACACTGTCAATATTAAAGTTATGAGCACACATTCTATACTGTCACACTTAGAATTTGATGATTGACATTACCTACCATCTTAAGTTTTTATCATAACCTTCAGTTTTGATCTCAGCCCATGACACCTTCAAGCTTCAATTACCATTTGAAAGAAGTACAAAGGGAAAATTGACATGTAAGTTCACTCCTTTATGTAGAGATTATATCCATTGACATTAGTAGCCAACAAATATCTTGTAAGTTGTCTCCTCTATAAACATTCTAGATTCTTAATCGTTAGTTGCTTGTGTTACTTGACCGAGATTGTAGAATTTTGTCTCGGGTTTTATTTCATGACGTAATATTTGCGATTTTATGTTTGAAAAAGAGAAATGAGACCATACTGACCTTAATCTCTACAAGGGACATCCTCAGACCGACAAACAAGTTTTACTCTAAATAGCAGTCCTAAAGTTTGTGTGAATAATGACATTTGACTGTCAAAATCCATAAACAATTCTTTAACTAACTGGACTCCTTCAGAAACTTAAAAAGAATCAATATTATTCCTCTAATACAAGCAGCTAGTAGAGGATTGCAACAATACCTAGCCTGCTTTGAGGAGGTTTCATTTCTAGATAAGGTGTTTGGTTGTTTATTTCCAAGCCAATGTTGTTATTTCCAGTACAACAGAATCGTTAACCAGAAAAAACTGTGGAATAAAAGCAAAACTCTGAAACAAAACTACATGCCAACAGTTATTTCCATGCACCATATTTGCTGCTTCTTAATCAAGATCTTCAAGTTCCTTTGAAAGTACAAAATGTCACCTAATTAAAGCATGCCAAATCAGTGGAAGATGCTGAAGTATCAATCAACCATCTCATGGATGATGTGTTTGGGAGAAAAACTAAGTTTTTACATCTATAGATGTTAAGGCACATATCAAACTCACTATAACTCAGGTGGCATGTAACAAACTAAAATATATGTCTTTCATTGAGCAAGCCAATAGCTTAATTATTATGTGATATTGACATTACAACAACTGGAAAAATTCCTCTCAAACCTCAGTAAACCACAGTAAACCTCTCGATTTTCCAATTACAACCCTAAACACAGTAAAACCCTAAACCACAGTAAAACACAGTAAAATTATGTGATATTGACATTACAGCAACTGGCAAAATTCCTCTCAAACCTCAGTAAACCACAGTAAACCTCTCGATTTTTCAATTACAACTCTAAACCCTAAACACAGTGAAACCACAGTAAAACACAGTAAAATTATGTGTTATTTACATTACAGTAACTGGCAAAATTCCTCTCAAACCTCAGTAAACCACAATAAACCTCTCGATTTTCCAATTACAACCCTAAACACAAGAAAACCACAGTAAAACCCTAAACCACAGTAAACCACAGTAAAATTATGTGATATTGGCATTACAACAACTAGAAAAATTCCTCTCAAACCTCAGTAAACCACAGTAAACCTCTCGATTTTCCAATTACAACCCTAAACACAGTAAAACCCTAAACCACAGTAAAACACAGTAAAATTATGTGATATTGACATTACAACAAGTGACAAAATTCCTCTCAAACCTTAGTAAACCACAGTAAACCTCTCAATTTTCCAATTACAACCCTAAACAATAAACACAATAAAACCACAGTAAAACCCTAAACCACAGTAAACCACAGTAAAACACAGTAAAATTATGTGATATTGACATTACAACAAGTGACAAAATTCCTCTCAAACCTTAGTAAACCACAGTAAACCTCTCAATTTTCCAATTACAACCCTAAACAATAAACACAATAAAACCACAGTAAAACCCTAAACCACAGTAAACCACAGTAAAACAGTAAAGAAACTCAACAGAGAACATCTCCTTAAGGTTAAATGTGTTTACAAACACATACATATCACTGGTAGGACAGAGTCCTACCTTAAAACTCCTCTCATCCAATTCCTCTCCCTCCTGGCCTTCCTCCTTGCCTTGCCAGCCAACTGCATTGTCCTTGGCTTTTGCACTGACCTGCAAAGAAATAAAAAACACAATCATTCACAGAGC
This sequence comes from Pinus albicaulis, assembly GCA_034641835.2. Classification (NCBI taxonomy): domain Eukaryota; kingdom Viridiplantae; phylum Streptophyta; class Pinopsida; order Pinales; family Pinaceae; genus Pinus; species Pinus albicaulis. Next base: position 984,150,175 of record CM076583.1, on the reverse strand, counting down.
ACCAACATTAAAAAAAATTGCAAAAACACTTAAAACTAACAGACTAACGCACCTGAAAGCACAATTCACAGCATCCAGAGCTGAAAAACGCACCTGAAAACAAAATTTGGAGCATACAGACCTGTAAAACATGTAGCGCTGAACCACAGAGCCGAGGTATGTCCACCATGGAGCCGAGGTATGATCACCACCACCACAGAGCCGAGAAAAACCTCCACAGAGCCGAGTTAAAACCACCACAGGGCCGAGGTATGAAAAAACAGAGCCGAGCATAGCCATCAAAGAGTCGAGGTATAACCACACAGCGCCGAGGTATAACCACCACAGCGTCGAAGTTAAACCACCACAAAGCCGAGGTTGAACGAACACACAACTCGGTGTGAACAGCCACAGAGCATAAACCACTAACAATTTGAATGCCGCCGCGGCCGAACTAGACCAGGGGAGCTCGAGCCAGGAGAGCACGGGCGCCATAACGATGGATGGAGTGCGCGGACGGTGGTGGCGGAGGCGTCAGACATCGGAGAAACGTCGCGCAAGGAACGGAGACCAAAACGCACAACAACCAGACCCGGAGCAAGAAATGAGGCTTCGTCGAGAAGCCTCCACAATATGGCAGGAGACGACCGGCAGGAAAGGTTACAGACCGAAAGGACCGGCTGCACGTGCCCGCCACGTGAACGGCATGCGAATGAAAAACTGACATACATGACGTGGCCCTCCTTACGTGGAACCTGGTCCAGTTAGCGCTGAGGAGTTCGGGCACTGACCCCTCTCCCCTACTTATCTTAAATTGTAAAGAAAACCTCTAATTAACATACACATTGTCCTTGCTTGCTATTATATTAATAAAAATTAATTTTTATTAATGTAATACATTTTAATAAATTTAAAAATAAACTAATAAAATATATAAATTAAAAAATGTATCTAACAAATGATCTTATTCGTTTCAGCCGTCATTAATCACCATCAATATATATACTTAACTCAAATATAAATTGACAAATTTTACATAAATAAATATTAGATATTATTTTTGGGATTCAACTAAGTTAAGTAAGTCATTCGTCTATGACCATTTCCATGAGAGGTAGTCTTAATTGACTAATTTCTCATGATTTTTTAATAGTCCACTTAGCACTCATTGCATTCATGATCACTTCCGTGCCCTGTAACCAAGACTACCAGGAAGGTCACCCATCCGAGAACTCTTCTAACTCAAAGAGTCTTAAGTGTGGAGTTTTCCCCACAATCAAGCCCACTTAACTTGCTAACCCATAAATACATATATTTAATAAATATATATATGTATATATGAATAAATATGAAAATAAAAAGTGATAAAAAAAAAATATATAAAATAATGTGAAAGATAAATCTATTTATATTATTTATATTTTAAAACTTTCAAATATATCTTTTATATTTTAATGATAAATTAATATTATTTTTAAATGTGTTTTTTACAGAGAATAATATTTTTATAATAAAAATAACTCTTAAAAAAGTGTGGAATTTAAATGACTAGAAGACGGAAAGCTATAAATTATAAGCCATAGAGAATTAAATGCCGTGGGGTAGTATATACCCACCATTAAATTTAAACAAATTTAAATCTAAAAATGATGAGCATATACTGCCCAACCTCATTTAATTCTCTACAATTAATTAGTTGCCCTAGAAAAACCTCTAATTTTCTTTCCTAACTTACAAAAGTCGAGCACGAGCACGGACCGACCGACCACAGCCTGCCTTCTTTTCTGGATGCTTCTTGGTGTGTTTTTCTTCTGCAAATCCCATCAATCAATCACTCATAACATCATTCCTGCCGCCTCTGACTCCTCATTTCATGTGGTTGTTGTTTCCTTCTTTCTCAAGTAATTTTGCAGAACAAGAATCCTCTGTGATTTGGCAATGGCCACCTGTAACAGCCAGTGCTGACCTCCAGATTTAGTAAAGGAACGAGGAGGACTGCATTATTTAAATATTTTTGTTATCTGCCATTACATTTCCCGAGAGATCCAGAAACAATTAAATAAAATAGAAACCTGCCCAAAAAATTATTTCTGATATTCTACACGATATTTCACTGTCACTTGATCTTCCAAAGTACATATTGCTTTATATCTGGACGATTCACAGGGAGCTTCGGCTTAACTGGTTATCCTTTTCTCCCATCAGCATATGCCACCCTTCCCACTAACGACGGAGTCGAGGACTAAGCAACAGTAGGGTAGATGTTTATTGTAGCTCCCAAGAAAAAAGGAAGAGAGACTTGACTTTTGTATCAGCTGTTGAGCACAAACAGATGCTCGCTGCCTGTAAGTTGTAACGCTTGTCATCAAAGTCAGACTTCAGCAGACAGAGGGTCTAATCAAACTTTCTAAATTCAACGATCATAATTGTCATAACCTTCACGTATTCCTTTCCCCACCAGACATGAAATTGACAACGGTGTACAGTGATAAAATAAATTGAAACATTAGCAAGTTCTGGAATTTCAAATTTATTTTGCCTCTCAAGTGAAATTTTGATGAATCTCATTTGTCTTTTTGTTTTTTTGTTTTTCTGGCTAATTTTAATATTTATATAAATGGTAAGTGTGAAATAGACTTGTATGTAGTTATATTTAAAAAAAATTTATATAGATTAGTACGTTTTGATGAAGCTCATTTGTCTTTTTTTTGTCTTTTTTATTGGCTAGTTTTAACTTTTATATAAATTAGTAAGTGTGAAGTAGATTACATGAAATTGACAACTGTGTATAATGATAAATTACATTGAAACATGACTTCAGGTTTGGAATTTCAAATTTAATTTTTCAAATTCAACTTGCTTTTCAAGTGAAAATTTTATAAAGCTTATTTTAATTTTTATTTAGATTAGTGAGTGTGAGGTACACTTGTATGCAGGTATATTTAAAAAAAAAATATTTTATATAGATTAGTGGGTCTTTATGAAGCTCATTTGTCTTTTGTGTAGCTAATTTTATCTTTTATATAGATAACTGAGAGTAAGGTAGGCTACATGAAATTGACAACTGTGTACATAGATAAACTAAATTGAAACATGAGCTCAGGTATGTAATTTCAAATTTATTTTTTCAAAGTCATTTTACCTCTCAAGTGAAAATTGGATGAAGTTTATTTTAATTTTTATATAGATTAGTGAGTGTGAGGTAGACTTGTATGTAGTTATACTTAAAAGAAGAAACTTTTATATAGATTAGTGGGTCTTTATGAAGCTCATTTGTCTTTTGTGTAGCTAGTTCTAACTTTTATTTATATTAGTGAGTGTGAGGTAGGCTACATGAAATTGACAACTGTGTACATTGATAAACTAAATTAACACATTAGCTCAGGAATTTCAAATTCATCTTGACTCTCAAGCGAAAATTTGATTAAGTTTATTTTGATTTTATATAGATTAGTAAGTGTGAGATAGACTTGTATGTAGTTATACATAAAAAGAAGAATCTTTTATATAGATTAGTGGGTTTTTATGAAGCTCATTTGTCTTTCGTGTGGCTAGTTTTAACTTTTATATAGATCACTGAGTGTGAGATAGGCTTGTCATAGTTATATTTATAGGAAGAATCTTTTAAGCACAATAGAACTCACTAGTTTAGCACTATAACACCGAAAAAAATTATGAAATGTATGCAAATCATGTTCAATTAGAGAATGTCACTACTTCAATCTTTCTTTGTATTATTTTCTGTGTTTATAAAATCTAATTTCCACTGATCCACGAAAAAAAAAGTTTTACACTATAACACAGAAATTTTTTTTTATGAAATATATGTCAATCCTATTCAATTAGAGAATGCCACTACTTCAATTTTTATCTATATTATTTTATGTGTTTATAAAAATCTAATTTCCACTGATCCACAAAAAAAAAATAGTTTAGCATTATAACACAGAAAACAAATTATGAAATGTATACCAATCGTGTTTAATTAGAGAATGTCACTACTTCAATCTTTCTCTGTATTATTTTCTATGTTTATAAAAATCTAAAAATCTAATTTTTGCAACCAAAGTTACCATATTCTACAAAATGAGTAGAAAAAATTCAAATATTTGTCAATTGGTTTGATTCAGCCTAATTATCATTAAAATTTCTGAGATGTTAATATAAGCAGGAAACATCAAAGTGGAGGATGGGTAGATCAACAACTGGTTTCTTCTTTCTCTAAAACATTAAAAAAATAATAATGAATTGTGGCTTATATTCCTCAAACCCTAAAGAGGAGCAGTTAGCAGGGTAAGCCAAAGCAAGAGTCACTCTTACTCAGAGTATATAAATGAATTTTAAAGTATATTAATGATTTTTTTTTAAAAATTGATTATTCGAATCCAAACTTTGGTAATCACGAACTTGGTAACTTTGGTAATTATGATTACAAGCAAATAAATCCATGTCTGAATCACTCATTGAAATTTAAATCACTTATGAAAATCTACTACAAGCAACTTAAATACCTACGCATCACCTGAGTTTAGTGTGCTTATTTTATTTAAAAAAAAACAAAGGCAAATGATTTGGAAGCAAAAACCATATCAAGGTGATTTGATGTCTGGATTTTGAGTTGCAGAGAAGGTAGGGAAGCGGGCAGCGTGTGACATCAGCAAATTGTGGCGGTTGAAAAAGAGGAGGCGCGTGGAGGAAGGCGCGCTAGACTCAGTAAAACCGAAAGTGGGGCCTGACTGACTGAATTTACTGTGTGAATTAATGTGATGTGATGGTACCCATATTACTCATTTTAATGCGTATCGATATTCATTACAAAATGCATGTATGTAATGACAGGTGGCATGGATGGTTCACAAGGCAATTGTGGTGTCACCAACCGGCTAAATTCAACTAACTGGTAGACTTGTCTGCCCTAATCAAGGTTGAAACATCACCCTTCGGTGTGGGTTTAGTAGAAAACATGTTACATCAAATTTCCCATTCAAGCATTTAGGATAACTCTGTATTGTTGAAAGCACAGATTCTTTATACAGGAATGGATTTCTGATCACCAAAGTCAGACTTTCCCTTGAACATCTTAATATCAGATTTATTGAGTATCTTTTACAGCTTTGCTGAGATTTGTCAAAAATTTGGCAAAAATACCGTTTAGAATAATGAGTTTGAATGGTGCAATATTAGATCTTATATTTTTTTCAAAGTTGTTTTGAAAGTGGAATTAAAAATTTTATTTTAAATAATAAAAATAAATCATGATTAGTGTAATTTATTTTAAATTAATTAATGAAAGTAGTTTGAATGGTGCAATATTATATTTTATATTTTTTTCAAAGTTTTTTTTGAAAGTGGGATTTAAAATTTTATTTTAAATAATAAAAATAAACCATTAGTGTAATTTATTTTAAATTAATTATTTTTTTTCAAAGTTCAGATATTGAAGTTAACATAGTTTAATATGAGATTGAAAATTTTCTCTCTTAGTGTGAGATGTTATTATTTAAATGGTGTAAAATTGTCTCTAAATATCATATGAAACCTTGTTTATCTTTAAAATTTACTCTCATTTTCTATTATTTTTATAAACTTTAAATCAATTTTTATTATTTTTTTTAATATTAATTAATTTATATTTTATAAAGAATATTCAATAATTATGTTGATAGGCGTTTTATTGTGGGGTTCTTGGTGGCGACACTATAGAGATTCGTCGTCTTCTATAGCTGTCGTTAACCAGATTTTCCTATGTCATCTTCTACCTACCTGGCTATCTACATCTTCTACCTGGCTATCCACCCACTGTCACAGTCATAGATATAACAGATATATCGACTTTCATATACTAACTCTCAGGGTTGATACTAGATATCCACAGTCTCTATAACAACAGAGACATTACTCTCACCAGATTACTCTATCTACTCTATCTTTGTCTCTGTCGTCATTAACAACAAAGCCATTACTCCCGCTACTGAAATCAGATCTCTCTACTCAATCTTTGTCATTAACACTTACTCTCACCGCTACTGAAATCAAATTTGTCATTAATTGAATCAAATATGTCATTACTTTCATTAACACCACTGCTTGACTCTGCTCTCCCACAATCACTCTCATTAAGGTTGCCTAGCTCTGCTCTCAGGAAATCAGTTTAGCGACACTTCATCTTTGATCTTCCACAATCAGATTTGATCAAAATATTTATGCGTTGTCTATGCGCATTAAGAGCAACAGTCTCTGTAATCTGTCATTACTCTTTTATTTAGCCTCTTCATCTAGATCCTTATTTTATGCTTCCCTTCTCGTGGAATTGAAATTTGTTGTTGCTGGACTTTGTTATTCCTGCAATTTGTTGTTGTTGTTATTGCAATTTGTTGTTGCTGCCTGGTGTTGTTGGTTGTGCCTTCGCAGGGATCCCTGCTCCAGATTTCCATTGGAAAACAAGTAGGTGGTATCGCACTATCTGCTAACCATATCACCATGTCAAATTAAATGCCATGTATACATCTTAGCCTACTGCATATATAAATTAAGTTTGGTTGTTTAAATACAAACTGTTGTAAAATAGTCCCTTTGAAAACTAAACTAAACTAAAGACATAGGAAACCCCTTGATCTGGGTTGTTTAATCATTACACAATCTAATCTAGAATGTTGGATTATCCATGGCTTATAATGGCTTTGAACTCTTACGTGTCTTTCGTATTGCTGCATAAACCAACAATGGTGAAGTATTAACAAACATGACAGTCTTGGCGACCGTTTTGTGGTTGATCTCTTTACCTACATTTATGGTTCAACTTTCCTGCACAAACTAGATAGATAGAGCCCTAGACCTTCAATTAGTGTTGTACCTAGTCAATTCGGGTAACTTAAAACCAATTAGGATAACTTAAAACCAGTTGAGGATGGCATGGATTGTTCTGGATATTTGGAGGGAGCTGATGTCGAACCTTACCGTATGTTCTGGATAATAGCTTCCAAAGAGGTTACTTCGCATGTGGTGGATATGGATATGAAACTAGATATATATCTACGAAAGCATCTGAGTGCACATCCCTTCTGGTCCTAGAGCCAGTTGGAGTAGAACCAGCGGAAATTCTTGATTGAGCAGTTTCACCCTTTCTCCTGTTTCAAAACCAAAAGCATATCCAGTCTCAACAGTTGTGGCAGACACTGATTCCATTGGTTCTTATTAAATGAGTGAGTAAAGTGATTCCATTCCTTCATCAAGCATTAGCGAAACACAGTCTCTGTACGTACATGATAGAACTACCCAAACATGCCAAGCCTGGACTGGAGAATGAATTTGTTTTCCAATGCTCGCCTCGTTAGGTCTCTTCTATGCTACCTTTACTGGGATCAACACTCTAAGGAAAGCGAGGGATCAGAACTAGAGCGTTGTTCTGCAGAAAAAAATAAATAAATAAATAAATAAAATAAAATAAAATTGCAGAGTCCATAATGAATTATGCTTCTATCTTGCCAGATGAGATAGCCATACTCCATTATGCATTGATTCTCGGTGGAGGAAGAGGAACACGCCTGCAAGATAGTCTTACACATTCCCAAATTGAAAATGGTGGATCATTAGGTGGCCTCGTGCAGGCCTTGCACCTAATTGAAAACACAGTAGTGGAGCTATGGAAATATACTCGTCGGGCACCTGGCGGGCCACATGGTCACAACTACGTCTGCCTAGATCTAAGTGAAAAGTTGCTTTTTACAAACTATAGCCCTAAGTTGGTCCATATTATAATTTCCTTTTCATTCTGTTTAAACACACTTTATTAGGAAAGGGTGGGAAATGGCTTCTACAGACCTCCTACATTCACCATGAGACATTAACCCTTCGTCTTCAGTAAAGTGGTTAGTAAACATGTGTCGCCTGTGTGGAGGTGAGTTTCAAACCTGAAACAAAATTCAAACTTCTATTGTTGTGTCTGGAGTCGGTTCACATATAGCGTTAATAATTTATATTGTCCCTGATTTTAGTTAATTTTTAACGTTCCTATGATTTCACGTTTTGAATGATGCTTTTACTTCCATACCTTTATTGCCTTTCTCCCTGCTCGAAATAGCATTAGCTGCAGCACAAAGTAACTCTTTCATTGATTTGACGCACATTTTTTTTTCTAATTTAAACGCTATTATAAAGGACAAGTAATCCTTAACCATACGTATCATCTGATCCAACTCTCTCTGTGTGCAAAGGACTGAAATGCTTGCACGTGGATTGTTCCACAAAGATAATTTTCAGGGACGTTAAGACCACTAACATTCTTCTAGACAACAATATGAATGAAAAACTGGCTGCTTTTGGTATTTCAAGGGTAACAAAAGGTTACCCCATATTTTTCACTATAATTAAAATCAAAATCTTGATGATGTCTGATCAAAATTAGATCTTGATCTTCACAAAATGTTCTTTGTTAGTAAATTGCAGTGACTATGAAAACAAAGGCTATATTGAGACAACTATAATATATAGAGACCATGTCAAGTTTAAGAGGTATCAATGGAGTTGTCTTGACTAGGGATTCTATGAAGCTGAGTTGTGATGTTTCTAGGTGCCCTGTGATAGAGTGACTTCACTTTTGTTGGAGGTTTATTTCTACTAGTGTGATGAAGTTCACATCCAACATCTTCTGCTTAACTTGGGTTGTCTTTGAGTTTGCATAACTTTTGTCGCATGGACCTCTATAGTTGTGATTTTGCTTCTGATTTCGTCCAGTATTTTCTTTCATCTTCAACACCTCCTTGTCTTTTTTCTTATAAACCTTTCTCAGCAGTTTTAGTAGGGTACAAAAACAAGTCCACTACTGCCATATATATCTAACAAAGCTCACTAGATATGTCATTAAGAATTCCCGCTTCTCACTCTTTCATTTCCTTTTTTAAAACTTAAAATGTATACATTATTGTGGAACATTATGTTGCATGTATCTTCTTTATTTTGGTATTGCCTGCCTCTTGTTTCTTGGCCCCGTGTGGGTTTTCTCCCAGTTTCAAATTTATCTGAGACTTAAGTTCCCTCTTTTTGCCTAAACTTTGGCATGTAACCTCAATCCTTGATACCTATAAACATCCTACAACTTATGAGTTTGAACAAACCAACAAAGAAATAAAGAAAAATCAGAGAACGTAAAATCTGACTTCACCATTGTCACAGGTCACAATAACACTATCAACCCATCCCTGACAAACACAAAGGAGGAGGCAAACTGTACGTGAATATTGAGATTCATTTACAGGTTAGAATATGGTCATATTACGACCTTTCTTATCACTAGACTCGTTGCTTCACATCTCCTTCTTCCAATCTATTCAAAATTAAAATTCCTGCAATATGATAGATTAATTTTTTCAGAGTTTAGGCATACATACATTAGTGTTTTTTTATTATTAGTAAAATGTAGAATTACATAATATTGAAATACATAGATTACAAAAATTGTTGAGTGGACAAAGAGTGGATGGACCTAAACTTGACGTTAGCTAAAAACATAGAATTTCATTCGAAACTTCTGTACATCCTGGAAAAAGTTCACATTTAAGTGACCTATGCTTCTATGACAACCTTTTGAAATTAATTTCTTGTCTAAAAGGAGACAACAAAAAATTCCTTTCTTGTCTAAAATGAGACAACAATTCCCTAACAAGATTACAAATTTACTTTGTTGGTTTAAATAGTCTTTGTCTCTATTCTGAAATCTATCTTTGTGCTGTGCCCTTTTCCGCTGTTTTATCTCCTCTCCTCCTCTTCCTCTTCCTCTCTTTGCCATAAAATTCATGAACTAATTTTAACTTCTCACCATTCAGTTCACTAGTATTTATGCCATCCAAAATTAGATATTTTAGAGAAACTCGTTGATTGTTTGTATAACAGTGCAAGCACTTGAATGTTTTGGTTTCTCTTTCAAGCTTCACACCCATATGTTTCACACTCTTTTAAAATTCGGAATCAATATTTACATAAATAAATACTTATAAAAAATTGAATAGTCTTACAAATACAACATTAAAATATCAAATCACATATTGCCTAGGAAATTGTCTACATCATAATGAGTCATAAGTGACAAGCTGCCATTGATATTGTTGCCTATAGTGGTGATGGTGGTCAATACTATGTGGATGAGAGAATGAGATACTGTCTCTAGAATGAGTTCTCTAAGTCTCTTTCTGTCTCTTTAAACTGCATATATAGAAAACATTTCTCCCTCAGGCAAGTTGACTTAGGATAGTTTTGGATAAGGGAAAGAAGGCTTGTTAATTTGGTAAACTTGACATGCTTTTCAACAATAGCCTTTTGACTGTTTAGTCCTTCCCTGTAGCTGCATTTAGACTTTCTCTATAGACCTTTTACATCACATCAATCATATGATGCTACTAAATGGAAGTAGACTGCATGGTTTCTTTAACTCACCACGGAATTTCCCATCAGAATAAAACCTCCCCAAATTGTAAAATCAACCAGCTTTATGGACGTAAATATGTAAACATCACAGGGAAACATTAGCCATTTATAGGTCCACATATCATAGCTCTCCTTTTGATTATTCCTTATTCCTCAGCCTTTAAGATTGATGAATCACTCTTCCTGGTGCAAGTGTCCGCAGATGTTTGATCATTTCATCAGAGTATGGGACGTGTGATCACTTGATGTATCAAGTAAATGAAAAAAAATCGGAAGTTCTATATCCAATTTTGTCTGGAATTTGGATAGATTGCTCGAATTAGTCACTGAATTTAGTCACTTCACCTTGAAAGATGAATATGAATCTGCAATAACTAGAAAAACTGCTTTCTTACAACATTTGAGCTAGAATGTCCTTGTTGAAATATATCTCTTGTGAAAAAACGATCTTCCCATCTATATCAACATGGGATTTAACCTCAATTGTCTGATGTGAGATTATCCTACTCACAAGTCACTAGTGAGAAATTGATAACATATATCATATATGTAACTCCAAGTATGACTTCTCCAATCTCAGTTTCTAAACTACTAATTACAAGTCAAGGACTCTATTTGCACCATCTTTGAGATGTCTTAGCATTCTTGTATAGGGAATGATGGGAAACATTGAACATTGTTTTATGTGAATCCCCAAGAGGAATGTGCAAGTACCTAACAAACCATATATTCTAATATGCATGCAAACTTTTCAAAAGCCTTCAAGTTCATAAAAATTGTTGATAAACTGAGGCATGCTTTCAAGCATCTCAGTAACTCCAATCAAAGCTCACAAAATCAAATACCTCCAAATAAACTAGAGAGTTTAGTAGCAATAATGAGTCATTAACTAAATCAAACATAGAAAAACAATCCATTGAAACCCATACCATGTCACAATTTTTCCTAGTCATTGTTAAATTTTCGTAGCTATGGTCGATATCTTTCACTACCAGTCAAACTACAGAAAAATGAAAAAAAAAATTGCAATTTAAACTTAAAATTCAAATTCTGCCTCCAAAAGTACAGGTCGGCTAAAATTGTTTAAATCAGCCTAGCATGAAATATGTGCCCCTTGGGGCACCAAAACATCATTGTATATAACCACTCGACCTCCTCACTTATCCCACAAATTAATCATCACCATCTACTATTGTTTCTATTCGCATGTGCAAAAAAAAGGAAATTTTCGAGGCAAAATTTAAAGGACGAAGTTATAAAACAAAAATTGAAAGATGGGTTTCTTCTAAGACAGAAATTAAAGGAAGGTCCGAAAAAATGAAACATAAATTCTCCTTTGATCTTCCAACAAGCATACACAACTCACTATTTAATTTCCATACCCTAATTCTAAAGTTAGTTTTTCTTTCTTGCTCCCCTGAAGTTTTCTATTTGTTCCTCACTTCCTCACCTGAATTCAACCATGCAGGTCTGTTCTTTTTTCTAAAAGATGAGTTGATAAAATTCTATATGCATGAAGATATGTGCCCCTTCATGCACCAAAATATCACTATATATGGCCACTCGACCTCCTCACTTAGACCACAATTGGATCATCATCATCTACTATTGTTTATGTTCGCATGTGCAAAAAAGTGAGATTTTCGAGGCAGAATTTGAAGGGCACATTTATAAAACATAAATTGAAGGATGAGTTTCTTCTAAGACAAAAATTAAATAAGGGCCCAACTAATTAAAACATAATTTCTCCTTTGATGTTCCAACAAGCATACACAACTCACCCTTCCATTTACGTACCCTAATTCTAAAGTTATTTTTTCTTTCTTGCTCCCCTGGAGTTTTCCATTTGTTCCACTCACTTCCTCACCTGAATTCCACCATGCAGGTCTATTCATTTTTCTAAAAGATGAGTTAATAAAAATCTATATTTAAGGGAGTATGAATCCAAGTTCTATTTGAAAATAAGAAACACCTATAAAGATGGGAACTAAAATATTATAGATTTCCCATTGTAGGATCTATCTGGACATGGACAGTCTTTTCCACCTAATAGTTTGACATCTAATAGGCCCGATCCAGTTTTCATCGGTATCCAAGTTTACCAATAATGCTCATTTATGGCAGTTCTAGATTTCCAAACTGTTTCTAATGTCAATAGGTCAACCATCCATATGATTTAGATTCCATGTCACACACTTGACTTTGCTACCACATCAGCTTCATCATGCTCACCACTATGGCACTCTACCAAGTATTTCTTTATAGATAAGGTTGGAAAAAAAAATATGGATTAATAACCCTATAATTAGCAACAAGGATAGAGTGGATACAATGTGTATCATAGAAATATACATCATTGCAATTAACTATTAGATCCATCGATATATAAGATATGAAACAAAGGAGGGTCACATCACCTTCATACATAACACTTCATATTATAATGTTGCTCTCGAAAATTTGAAACATAAATTCTCCTTTGATATTCCAACAAGCCTATGTAGCTCACCATTTCACTTGTTCACCCAAAATCAAAAGTTAGTTTTGCTTTCTTTCTTCCCTAAATTTTTCCATTAGTTCTGTTATCACTCATTAAGTTGTGAAACATTTCTTGATAGGGTCATATAGGTCACTCACCAAATGGATAAGGTCTCCTAAGCCATTTTAATATGGTATAGAAAAATTTTTGCATTTTTTTTAAGCCTATCCTAAGTTTTATGATCACCTCCATTTATGCAATTTCAGTCAAATCAGTCCCATATCATGTCAGTTTTCATTCCCCATGCATTCAAACTCAAAAGGACACACCTGTCAGTTTTTCATATTTTCTTAGCGTTTTACACAGGAAAACAACATATTTCGCTATGAAACTGCCTAATAGTTTCGTAGCGAATTTGTCAGAAGCTTAACTAATTTCACTACGAAAATGCATTTTTTAACCTGGCTTGTTAGAGTTGTATGAGGTGTCATTTTCAGATTAGAGAAGTAAAGGTGGAGGTCATTCAAGGCTGTTATGGTAAAATTCAAATGTACATAGTCGTGTTTGATGTCATCATTACCCTTTTTGCTTGCATGTGTTATGATTGAAGCTCGAGTTGTCAGTTAAATATTTAAACCTCACCTCAATTAGCCTTTTGTAATATTGTGGTTTATCCTTGCATGTTAGTCGATCCCTGCAGAGATGCTTCATCGAGCCAAGAAGGTTGCTTTCAAGTTCGAATTCTGTAGGTGTCATCAGCAAGCGAGGCAGTGAAGACTATAAATCATCAATGGATGCAAGAAAGAAAACAAATAAGGGTGGCCATTGTCACATGTATGAGCCCATGGATACAAAATTACTCAATGAAGACCCTATTGCAATGGATGTTTTCAGAAGGACTGGCTGTTTTCAATTCTGCCAGAGGTTGCAAGGCTTTCATTTATAGGTTTCAAAGGAATTTTCCACTAGCTTCACAGGAACAACATCAAACGTTGGAATTATGAACCTTATAGTGACACCAGAGAGCATATCATCAACAACAGGAATCCCTAGAGGTGGTGAATAGTGGTTTAAAGGTATCAAATTCACAATGCAGGATTGCAAAGAGTTTATCAAGCAAGAACACATTGAAGTTGATTTGACAAATGCTATCCCTAGGAGTTTTATGAAGGAGAATTATGCAAAGATGTTGATGGTCATTCAAAAATATTTTACCTATGAAGGAAGGTTTCACATGGTCTACTCATACCATCTCAGACTTCTTCTGCATTTTGTAGGTAAGAGATCACTTGACCTGCCTTTATATTTATACAAAAGTCTAGGGAAAATGTCAGATAAGATTCAAATCAAGACAGAGGGCAATGAGACATCTATTTTTCATCATGGTCTAATTAAGTTGTTAGTGTTGGAAGAATTGAAGAGGTTAGCCAGAGATTGGATTTATTTCTTGCTCATGAGTGGTTATGAAATTGATGTGGTCACTCCAAAGAAAGCCTCAAAACCTAGAACCACTTCATCACCAGCTGTGGCAGAAGAAGTTGAAGAAGAAAATAGATCATCTCCTGTAGAACCAGTGAACATGGGAGAAAAACCTTTGCAAGAGACTGGCACACCTCAAGCACCACTTGCAAAAAAAAAGCATACAATCAGCAAACAAGGCAGGAAGAGAGTCACTAGAAGCCAGACATTGGCTAAAGGAAATATGAAGGATATCCTTTATGCAATTTACATTGAAGAGTCACCCATTGTGCAAGATGAAGACATTGAAGATGGTGGAAGAAAGTTAAAGAAAGGTAAGATTGCTAAGAAACTAGATTTTGCAGGCGATGATGCTGGTTTTATATTTCAGCCAAGGAAGCCAATGACTAGACATGCAAAGAAGTTCATGGAAAGAAAAGAGACTGATAAAATCAATGAAGCTTCTCAACCAACAAGCATCATAAATTTGTCTCCATCAACAAAGGAGGAAGTGGTTATTAGGCAGAGAAAGGGAAAAGAGAAAATAATTGAAAAATAAGAAATAGAAACCCTCAAAGAGTAGTTGAAGGAAGCAGGTAAAGAGATATAAATTTTAAAGCTAGAGGCAAAGAAGCACAGAGATGAGAAGGTTCAATTTGAACAAATGAGGAAAATATGGGAGGAGCAAGTTACAAGTGTTTCAAAAACTTTGGATAATACAAAAATGTTGCTGAAATGGACTTAGCCATTAAGAGGGGAGGTCAAACACATTAAAAGGATAAACTTACACTTACAATCCAAAATCAGAGCATTAAAATATCAAGTGGAAGATCTTCAGGAGCAGCTAGATTTGATTCAAATGGAGTTAGAAAAGAAAGGGCTGAAGATGAGAGTGGTAGAAGAACCCATCAGCCAATTAATTGTGAATGAAGAAGAAACACCAAAATAATGAAAAATTGAGTTGGAATATGTTTGATGAGGTTCATAATTTACAAAGAACCTAAATTTTACCTTTGGAGATCAATTTTTGAAGATAGTCTTAGTGATGCAGGGGCATCCGAACCGATTCAAATTAAGTTCGAATCTGAAGCTGAAGAGACGAGTATGTGAACGACCATGCAAAATTTGGAAGAAATTTGTTAAAACCGATGCTGAAATTTATGTAACTGATCTGCCATGTGTGCATTTGAGAAAGCTCGGGAGAGATTTGTGCATCTTAACCGATTCATGATCTTTTGTAATTTTTATATAAATAGCGAGCCTGTAATGTCTGAGAGGGAGGAGCGCGAGCACAATGTAACAACGTGAGGACTTGTACTGAGGCTGAAATGCTTCAGAATATCTGTGATATTGGATATATAAAATATAAATATGGGTTATATAGATTTTCTATGTGTTTAGCGTGGGTTACTATTTCAGTGATTTATTGGCCATCGATCCTTACAGGATCGATGACAATCTCATGTTTATATGATGTTATAGAATGGATGAATTATGTTTCCCAAATGCATTTGAATCTACATTCCCTGTGTATAATTGAAATGCGAATTTATCCTATGTGTATATAAGGTTCAAATCGCTCCAGAATCCAATTGCTGTTGATATAAGTCTGTGTCAAGAATTGTTGACTGAATCGGGAAGAGATTCGATTGTATTAATCGATATCGATTTATGTTAAAGACACAATGCATAAATCGTTGTAGATGGAATATTGAATACGCTTTAAATCTTGTGTGAAGTGTCCAATAAAAATCGGTGAGGTCTGGCCTTTTGGTGAAGGACGTAGACGCAAGTTTAATGTTGTATAAAGTTCCGAAGGGTTAATGTTGATTCAAGGATTTTTGAATTGTTTAAAGCGCATCATTTCCAATGGTTATATTGTGTATTATGAGATCTTGATGAATCTTGACTCCAATGTCCAACCATTTGATAAGGGGTTGTTAGGTTCCGAATAGGGATTAATATTCTCCACAGATTATAGAATAAAAGGCTCAGTTATGAATTGTGTTTGTTTGCTTCCGATGAGAAACATGTGAGGTTTCTGATGTTAAAATAGGGCCGCATGCATTGTTGAGTTATAGAATTCGATTGATTGGTTTTGATGCTCCTGATATATATGTAAGCAGGAAGTAGCGCAGCGGAAGCAGAGTGGGCCATAACCCACAGGTCCCAAGATCGAAGTATCAGGTTCATGAATCTGTATTTTGATACATTTTGAGTTTGCAGGTTCATTTTTTAAAATGAAAAGTGAACCTGCTTATAGTGGGTTTCACTTTTCATAAAGTGGTATCAGAGGGGGAAAATGATTTCCTGCAGAGAAGGAGTTTGCGTACAGAGGAAGAAGAGGTACACTTTTGTGAAAGCTTGTGATTTTTATGTTTTGTGAAGGTAGCAGCAGAGGAAGGTGAGAATATTGCAACAACCTAGAGCAAGAGTGCTCAATGGTTCCATAGGAGTGAACTAGAGAGATGCCGAAAGACTAAGCTCAGGAGAGAAGCTTGGTGAGGTATCTGGTAGCAGGGAGGACTTGCTATTGCAGAGGTTTTGTTGCAGCTCACAGAGGACAATTCCCCTGAGGATGTGGGTAGAATTGTTCAAGATGTTGCTACAGGAAGATCACAAGAGCAGTTCCAAAATAATGTGGGTATAATTGCTGACAGACGTAGAAGACATATGACCAGGAGGTCATAAATTTTGTGCCTCGGGAGTCTAATGCAGGGGCTTCCGAATCGATTTGAATTAAGTTCGAATCTGAAGCTGAAGAGACAGGTATGCGAACGGACATGCAAAATTGGGGAGAAATTTGTTAAAACTGATGCTGAAATTTATGTAACTAATCTACCATGTGTGCGTTTGAGAAAGCTCGGGAGAGATTTGTGCATCTCAACCGATTCATGATCTTTTGTAATTTCTATATAAACAACGAGCTTGTAATGTCTGAGAGGGAGGAGTGCGAGCACAATGTAACAACATGAGGAATTGTACTGAGGCTGAAATGCCTCAGAATATCTGTGATATTGGATATATAAAATAGAAATATGGGTTATATAGATTTTTTGTGTGTTTAGCGTGGGTTACTATTTCAGTGATTTATTGGCCATCGGTCCTTACAGGATTGATGGCAATATCATGTTTATATGATGTTATATAATGGATGAATTATGTTTCCCGAACGCATTTGAATCTACATTCCCTATGTATAATTGAAATGCGCATTTATCCTGTGTGTATATAAGGTTCTAATCACTCCAGAATCCAATTGTTGTTGATATAAGTCTGTGTCAAGAATTGTTGACTGAATCGGGAAGAGATTCGATTGTATTAATCGATATCGATTTATGTTAAAGCTACAATGCATAAATCTTTGTAGATGGAATATTGAATACGCTTTAAATCCTATGTGAAGGGTCCAATAAAAATCGGTGAGGTCTGGCCTTTTGGTGAAGGACGCAGACACAAGTTTAATGTTGTATAAAGTTCCAAAGGGTTGATGTTGATTCAAGGATTTTTGAACTGTTTAAAGCGCATCATTTCCAATGGTTATAATGTGTATTATGAGATCATGATGAATCTCGACTCCAAGGTCCAACCATTTGATAAGGGGTTGTTAGGTTTTGAATATGGATTAATATTCTCCACGGATTATAGAATAAAAGGCTCGGTTATGAATTGTGTTTATTTGCTTCCGATGAGAAACATGTGAGGTTTCTGATGTTAAAAGAGGGCCGCATGCATTGTTGAGTTATAGAACTCGATTGATTGGTTTTGATGCTCCCGATATATATGTAAGAAGGAAGTAACACAACAGAAGCAGAGTGGGCCATAACCCACAGGTCCCAAGATCGAAGTATCGGGTTCATGAATCTGTATTTTGATACATTTTGAGTTTGTGGATTCATTTTGTAAAATGAAAGGTGAACCTGCTTATATTGGGTTTCGCTTTTCATCACTTAGACTCAGCAAATTCTGGTTTTTTGGACAGTTTCGTAGTGTGCTTCAGGCTTGAAGCTAGAAAAACGCTATGAAAATTTCTGAAGGTGCATTTTTGCCAAGTATTATGGAGGGAGATTGATTGTTTGCAAGGTGTCTTGGCATAGTAAAGGTGTTTTAACAAAAAAGGTGTCAAGGAGATAGGTGGAAAAGAAAGTTCATATGCTATGAAAACTCGCTACAAAACTGCCTAAACTGCCCTGTTTCGTAGCGAGGAGCTTTTTGAAGATTTTTTAGGATTCCAACAGCACATTATCCAACTGGAGACCTCCAGCATGTTAGTGCGAAATATCAGCAGAGACTCATTGCTCAAAAGGAGTCTCACACAACCAGATCATCAGTCAAAGCAGTGATTAAAGTGAAGGTTATCCATCCTTAAAAAGTAGGATTGTGTTCCACAGATCTAGGGGTGTTTTGAATATGTAAAGTGATGGTAAATTATCCCTCGAACATGTGATATCTATTATGTAACTATTTCACCATTAGGAGAAACGAATGTAATAAATAGGAGATAGAGTCCTATTAGGAGTTTGATTTCTTAAAGGATAATTGTCCTCTTTCTGTTACAAGTTAGTAGTTTCAGTTATGATAGGTGTCAGAGTTTGAATTCAAAGATCTAGCCAGCTGGGTAGATCATCTACATTGTAAAGAATGTCTATTTATAGACTAAACATTGAAGAGAAAAAGGTTGGAGAATATTGTACCAAATTGCTGCTTGTATGTTTTGTCCATTATCAGTAATATACAGTGACATTCTACTCCCAGACATGAGATTCTTATGAGGTGTTTTATGTGTTATTGCTCTGTATTTTTATGTCTAATCACATGCACTGAATTTTATCTCTAATTACTCATAATTCACGATGTCATGCTTTGACTTTCTTTAGGGGTGAAATTATTGTGTTTTCCTTATATTGTGTGTGTGAATCATCTTAATCAAAGACCTCTATCTGCCTCAGCTTCCATGTGAAGAAAGACTGTCATTAAGAGTACTAATGTTGACTCCATAGCCCAATGGTATCAAGCCTTCATTTTTCAACCCACAATCATACAAAACCAAGCCACAATTCATAGAGTTATCCATCTAGTATTATCTTTATTGAAAATCATAAAACCCTTTTGAGAGAGCCCTCTCAAACTGAAGAGGCTAATCTTTAGTTAGAAGTGGTTTGAAAGAGTTACATTGAGTTGATTGATAAGAAACCAATCAAGATCAATTTAGTGATAACATTTTGGTGTGTTTTCTGGAGTCTGAAGACATATTTCTCGAAGTTTTTGTGCAAACACTGAAGCTGAACTCTTGGAGGTAGCAGGAGCTCAGAATTTTTTCGAGGCTGCAAAAACTACCTTAGTGACTCCATTACAAATTTTCATGTTTAAAGGTGGCTTCAAGAAGGAGATATACAAGGAGCAATCGAGATCCTAACACACCTACAATTGTGGATAATCTAAACACAATTTCCAAAGGCATTCAAAGCAACTCTTCAAAATCAGGTACTCCATCACACTCAAGAGCTTTGTCCTCTGAAATTGTAAGAAGTCCCGAAGATAAAAAATTTGATGATAAAATTCAGGATTTTTTTTTTAGGTCTGAGAGTGAAAATGAATTGACTGAGATTTTTATAGACCTACAAAGACGAGGTATTGATACCTCAGCCCTATTAACCAAAAAAGAAAGAGAAGAATTATGGGAGGCAGTTACATCAGAGTTACTGTTAGAGAGGAAATATTTTGATAAGTTAAAGGAATTAGACCCATTTTAATTCTTTCTAAGAAGAAAATTTGGTATTCCTTTACCTGACTGGAGCTCATTTGTATTTGGACTAAAAAGACCAACTACACCACCTCCTAATAGCTCATCTTCTACTACTGTTGTTCCTAGAAATACCACAGTCCCTATTATCATGGCTTGAAATGTTCCACCTCCACCTCCCGCTGCACCTGCTATATATGCTCCACTTGTTCTCCCATCTGTTCTTAATGCCCTCCCAAGTAAATACTCAACTAGAGTTAAAACTTGGAGGAGTGATGAAGAAATTATAGCTGAGGAATAGGTAGACAAATTTAATGATTTCAAAGACAAAGAAGAAGTAGACCATGAACATGTCAAAATGAGACTATTTGCTCAAAGTGTTACTGGTGAGGTCAAAAAATGGTTTAAAGCTCTAGCTCCAGGGATCTTGCATAATTGGAATCAGTTTGAGGATATTTTTTTGAGAAAATGGGGGAATAGAACAAACACTGTGCAACCCCTTACTGAATACAATAGTTTAAAAAGAGCTGCAGATGAAACTGTCCAAAGTTTCTCCAAGATATTTAACAAAGCTTATGATCCTATACCTGCTCATCTTAAACCTCCACCAGGAGCCACTCAATTGCGCTATGCCAAGGCATTTGATTACGACTTCTCTATTCTGCTTAGAGAAAGAGAATCTCCTTCACTAGCAGAAATGCAGAATGATGTTGTGAAAGTAGAAGTAAACATGATAGCAGCTAAGAAGTCTAATATGGGTAAAAGAAAACTAAAAGAAGAAGAAAATACCTCCACCTCAGATGATAAGTTTGATTCTATGATGAAGACTATGGAAAAACTCATGGATAGACTTGCCCTTGGAAATGCTTCTGCACCTCCTGCACAACATGACCCACAATTTAGAAATCCACAGTTTAGAAGGCCTTAGAATCATCAAAGACAAAGAGAAAAAATAAATCAACCTAGCCCTCAAGTAAGGCCTCCTTTTCAGCAGAATTTGATTGATGAAGAAGAAACTGAACCTGAGATTCAAGAAGATTCTATCCACTGCCTAGATGAAAACATGTCTAGAATGTTGTTGACCAAAGAGGAGCATGATTAGTATGATCATGATGTAAATATCGGTGAGGGACAATCTAACTATCTTAAGGGTTATCAAAATGCAATTTTTGAGATGCAGAAGCAATACAATCTTAGAAACAAAAATGTTCCTATCACTGCAAATAAAACACATCCAAAGAAGGATGCTCCTAAAACAGCTGAGCCTAAAAAGGATCCACCACTTCCTCCCCCTGTCAAAGAGAGTGAAAAGATTACTTCTGTTTTCAGTTTGGAGTATGAGATTTCCAAAATCAAGTTTCCTATTCCTTTTGGAGAAATTATCAAGGTAAATGAGTACAAAAGCAAAATTGTAAAAATGTTGAATTCTCAACCAAGAGCTTAAGATATCCTTAATGTACAGGAATACCATCCTACCATATACTTGGGACCAAGATTGGAAGATGAGAAGAATGAAGAAGTACCTCCTTTCTATGTCAGCCTTAGTATCTGTTGTGGTGGATTTGACGCACGGGTGTATGAAATCACACCAGTTTAAGGGGTGTGGTCTACCCCTATAAAATATTGGTAACAGGTAGAAAGTGGTGGAGCTTAAAAGCATATAATCTAGAGGAAAAAATATGCGAATGTATGCTTAGATTAAAATAAAACTAAAACACAAATATACAGAAGCTATTGAAGGGAGTCAAAACGATAATAATGCAAATGATGGCTCTAGGCCTCTTCTTATTAAACATTTGATATGGAGAATAAATTTTACCCACTTGCCAAAGGGCCCCTAGACAATGGTTCTAGGTCCCGATGCAAGGATGTTATTTTTCCAAGCTCTTCCTCTGATGTAGTCTCCCTCTCTCTTCATTGTGGTGGACTAGGTTTTTTGGGTGGCCAACAATCGAGTCCTCTCTATCTCCAGCTCTGAGTCACACACTGCTGGTATTGCTTTGGAAATTCTGGTCAGCATAACAATTTGATCACTCATTCTTCATCTCTTGGTGGCTTTATATAGGGGATTTCAAATCCTCCTTCCCTCCCGTGGTACATGATGGATGGTGACCCAAGGGAGAGGTATGATTCCATTGTGTGCTCCAAATATTCCTTTGTGTGCTCACATAGTGTCTAAGGAGGTGCTGGTGGTTGTCCTTAGGCGGCTTCATATAAGGAGTAACTGTCCTTTGCTTTGTGTGGTCTCGTAAAGTGACATTTTTCCATTTTCAGGAATGCGCGCTTATCGGGCAAAAAGACGCGTAGAAGGCGCTCTTATCAAAGGATTAAGTGCGTATTTAGCATTTAAGGCTAGTTCAAATATGATTTTCTCAAAACCTTATAGATTTTAAATACTTTCTTGATTCCATAATGTCTTCCTGCCCTGTAAATCCTTTGGCTTGACATTAATTAATGTCATTTTTTCTATATGATTTTCCAGTGTTAACAGTTGCCCCCTAATGTGTGAGGTCTAGGAAGGACTATATAGCTGAAATACATTATAGTTTCTTTTCTGTATTGTGCATAGAGAGAGAGGGAGGCCTGCGTGAATATTGGAATTGACAACACCTTGCACCATTTCTGATATGACCATGGCCTATGGGACCCCTGCAAGCAAACAAAATATACAACATATATACAAAATTTCAACGAGGCGAGCATGTCCCATGCTCGTGATGTTATGGCTAGTTAAACAAAATTGATAGATACATGTGCTGTATGCGTCACTACTATGGTAGTGATGCTGGAGGTTGTTGATGACAACTGCTAACGCCCTCAGGGGCGTTTTTTTTCTT
This sequence comes from Pinus albicaulis, assembly GCA_034641835.2. NCBI lineage: Eukaryota > Viridiplantae > Streptophyta > Pinopsida > Pinales > Pinaceae > Pinus > Pinus albicaulis. The sequence goes on along the minus strand of CM076583.1, from coordinate 984,127,260 downwards.
TGATTATAGGTGGAATGTGGTGCCCATATGTGTAAGCTTGGTATGGCATATAGCTACGCAATGTACACATATGTACTGGTTGGGACCTTCCCATGTAAGCATTGTTGACAGAGATGCTTATTGAGGCACAGGTCTTCGAAGGATCTGATCAAAGTGCAATGGTTGTAAGGTACGATACCATCTTGACATGAAAGCTTTTGTCATAGTCGAATGTCAGGAGGATTGATGACATCTGTGGACAATGATGTCTCCCACAGTGCCACCTGAGGATACCCCTTTGCATGGGGAGGGGTGATCCAAGGTACCGCTTCCTTTTTGGAAAATAGGTGTCGAGGTCGACAAAAAAGAAGCCTTAACCGAACCATGGGTTGCCGACCTGAGGGGTTGGGGACCTAGATGTGATGGGTTTAACATAGGCATGTTGGTGAGAGGTGACTAAAAAACGGATGATGGGGATTAAGTGGCCTGAGGTTGGAGTATACTTTAGCATCTTGGGGGCAGTCATAGTTATTTCTGGAGGGAAAATCCCTGGAGTCGGTAGGACTTCTAGGGCGGGTGTGAACTGACTATGAATGTCGTGATGGTGCATGCGTGGGGGTGAAATACTCCGACCAAGGGGAATGAGGGACTGCTTCCATGGGGGAAAAGATGAAATATGAGGGTGAAGGGGTGAAGTGCATCGTTTACGGTCTTTGTACACTTACCAAAAGAATAAAATAATGAGGTTTTGTTTGTACAAAACACAGAGACGGGTACCCAAAAACATGAAAGGGTTCGCTCACTGAAGGTGTGAGGATGGTGTTTTGTTGGGAGTGGGGGTCCCATTAGTTGGTCTCATGTGTGGGGTTGATGAAGCGAATGAAGAAGTGTTGCAAATGGGATTATGCTGATGGAGGTATGTTGGGCCAAATGCGATGCGCAGAGGCGCGCTTTTAATCTGCTCGTACAACCTGGTTGTCCGGGGAGGGGGTTTCATTTTGAATGGTAAAATTGACCTTATGCATGATGAATGGATGGGCATGAGGTGCTTCCCGGACTGAAGTGGTATGGCCATGGCATCACTTGTGCTGTGATATATGGTCTACTTTAGGTGACGAGCGCCATGGAGGGGAGGCTCTACCGACCAACGCAAATGTTTATCATGTGCAGGGTGAGGTGATGATAAACATGGTCAGGTATGATGACCCTATGGTTTATTTCTGATGGAGAAATGATGTTAGGATATGCAAAGTTTTTTGGGACTCTATTATGCTGAGGGTAGAATGATACTTGCTCCGGAACCTTCAGTGGATGGTGTTGTAAGTGGTTTGCGGGTTCTTCCTGCAAAAACAACTACCTTAAGTGAAAAAATATTCTTTTCATCAAATATTATTTAAAGGCATGAGCTTTAAAAAGGAAGATGGGGGAGGGCATACCTGCCGGCACTGAAAGTTTATTTTTCCTGGAAATCGAATGTGTGACATCGCTTTCATTCGTCATGGCATACTGATGATGATGCAACTTACGGTTTTCGGAATGGACCTTCTAATCTCTTGTTATGGACCTTCGAAGTTCTTTAAAAGGGAAATAAATATGGGTTTATGGCCCTAATCCTATTCATTTGTACTTGCTGAGTTTTGGGAGATCAAAGGTGCTTGCAGAGCCTTTCTTGCCGTTGTGGTCAGCCCATGTACCAGGGACTAGCGATATTATGCCGAGGTAACTTTCATGATGTCATGCATTGTAATTTCTTCAGTTTGATGGTGCTGGGGGCCGTACAGGTTAGGTTTGTACGACCTCTGAGTGACTTTTTCCCTAGATTGCGCGGGCGATCTAGGCAAAAGAGCGCCTCCTTTGCGCACAATTCTAAGGGACAGGCACGTGAGGGCACATTGTTCCCTTATTTTTGTGTGCAAAGGCATGCCTGTGAAGAATACAGGCGTGCAAGGGCGTGCCTATTTGAGGGAAAGGCGTGTAAAGGCCATGATGATAGAAAATTTTGATTTTTTATCTATTTTTGATGTTTTTCTCTGTACTGACAGGTTCCTTTGTTGCTGGCAGGTTGGTGTGGAGAGAGAGGGATTGGCCCGAGATCTGGACCGTTCTAGCTGCTGATGTTGGGGTGCGTCGTCAGTTGGCCGCATGGGGCCTTCTGAAATTTCTTGAGAATGAGTTCCTACGGTCGCAGGACCATTTATTATGTTACATTATATAGCATTGGCGCATGAGGCGCAACATGTTTGTGTTGCGGGGGACGAACCTGGTGATCCGTCTTGAGATGGATATCTATTTCATGACTAGGTTACTGCCTCAGGGGGAGGCTTTGAGATACCCACTCTCCTTTGGGAGAGTGAACCTGGATAGATTCCAGAGGCGCCATTATGGAGGGCACCTCTCATCGAGGGATGCATCATCATTGCATTAGTGACAGATGTGGCAGAGCGGTGTGCTCTGGTGGTGATCGTACGACTGGCGGGGTTGTTCGCTCCACATCGGGCGTTTGGCCCATAGGTTGGAGTTTTGTGCTGGTTGAGTTCTGGGCATTTCTTTGAATTTTCCCGATCCTGCTTTGATGGTATGGTGTCACAATTGAACAAGGTCCAACAAGGATCAAATTCATTTGCGTACACCAACATACTATGCAACATCATGTATGAGTGGGTGGTGCTACTAAGGCCGGTGGTGGCCATGCTGATTGGCGAGCCACGGGAGCCACGGATGAGGAGGTGGGCTTTGGTGATGCCACTGGGCAGTGGTGGCATGGTGGGGTATTACTGGAATGCCACTACTGAGGCCTGGTTTGAGGCCAATCCACAGATTTTCTTGCCATACCCGTATGTAGGGATGGACTTCCACAGTGATCCAGACATGGGTCTTCCTTTTGGTTATGTTTGGGGACCTGCAGGTATGTGTTATATTTTTCTGCATTTGTTTGAGTATTTATGTAATTATGTGTTTTTCTATTGACACTTACATTATTTCGGTTACTCGTGCAGATGTTGGCGAGGTAGGCCACCCCGTGGCCCGATTGGTGGGTCATGATCCTCCGCTACGACCTCGGGGTGGTCAGGGTGGAGGTGGTGCAAGTGGACTGGCTAGAGGTGCCGGTGGACCTGGCAGAGATGGTGCTGTCCCTTCTAGTGAGGGTAGCAGCTCGACTGCAGCAGAGGTTACGGCCGAGCGAGCTTGTGCTGATGCGGCTGAGGCGCGTAATGCAGTACTGACGGCTCAGGTGGCCGCTCTTGAGGACTTCCGGGGTCGAGTGGACCGCTTGACCCAGGGTATGCCTACTCAATGTTTCATGGATGACTTCGAGGAGGTTTCGTTAGAGATGGTGATGGCCCGTGATAGGGATTATCAGCCCACTCTACGTTGGGTGGCGATCGCAGTGGCGACAACAGCTTCAGTGGTGGTAGCAGGAGCAGTGGTGGGTCCAGGTGCTCCTCTTGAGGGGGCACCCCCTAGAGCAGTTTTGTACACAGGGAAAGCACCCTTTATGAGGATGCTTCCCTTATTTTTGACGACTTTTGTATCTTTGGGCTGGCCAGTGGGCCAGCAACACTATTTTTTATACTCAGATACACTTATTTTTTGATGTATATATGAGAGATGTTTTTTGCAGCTCTACATGATGTTTCACCTGTTTCAGATTTTTTGTGGTGTTATGCTGATGGATGCCTATAATTTTGGTTTTATGTATGATGTTTTATTCTAGATGCATTTCAGTTTAGGATATTGTTAGCGATGCGATCAACTGTTTGGTTTTGATTCCTTAATACATGTGTAAATGTAATGTAATCAAATTGTCTGCTTAATATTTTGGCATGCAAATATTTTCTAAATAGGTGTGTGTCTCTAGTATCAATTTTTTGGTTTAGTTGTGATACTACTAACTGGGAATCGAGGTAGATATGCATACAACGAATGCCCCGATGGAGGGCGTTGCACATAAGTCCAATGACAACGTCATATTCTGCCTGATTGTTTGTTGCTGAACCGATACACACACCATTTGAACATAGTGGTGACCGGCCAAGGTGGTAAATGACCCAGGCCACGGTGGCTAAATTTTGGGACCATCTTGATGCTCCATCAACAAATCCGAAATATGATTCATTTTGGTGATCCATGGTGATACTTTGAGCACTTTAACTAAGTCTTTTGGGTCAAAATTTTGAGTGGGTGGGTTTTTGTGTACTCTAACTCTAGGGAAAAGGGCTGTTGGGGCCCTTATGGGTAGAAATTATTGAGGTAAAGGCCATTGACGGGGTTAGTGATGCAAGTCCTAACTAGTTCCATCAAGATGTATGCCCCCTATCAGAGGCAGTGTTTGATAATGTAGGGTACTTTCCACAAGGTTTCGAACTTTCCTGGCCCTAAGGCCTCTTTTGCTACATCATAGCGAAGAAATAATTCTCCCTCGGTAAACGAGCGAGGGATGATGTGGCGGTCGAATGACGCTTTAACCCTTTTCTTGTGGGCCTTGTTGTGCTGCAACGAATGTCGTCGATTTTCGTCAACAAGCTCTAGTTGTACTAGGCATTGATCCAGAGGCTGAGTGTCATTGAGGAGTTCGATGGCAGCATGTAAATTGGGGATCTCGCGTTCGATGGAAATCACGACCTCAACCCTGTATACCAAGTGGAAGGGAGTGAAACCAATGGACGTCTTTACCGTCGTGCGGTATGCCCACAGGGCGGAAAAGAACATATGGTGCCAGTTGGTGTTATGGTTATTCACCATGCATTGTAACATAGTTTTGAGTACTTTGTTAATAGCTTCTACCTGTCCATTGGAATAGGGGTAGTATGGTGAAGTGAATTCATGGGTGAATATGAGGTGGTGAGATATTTCCTAGAAGAATTCATTTTCGAAGTGTTTTTCATGATCAGAGACTAACTCTTTGGGTACGCTGAATCAGGCGACCACGTGGTTAAACAGAAATCAGGCGGCAGTTTCTGTTGTGTTGTCATATGTGGGCATGGCCTTAGCCCACTTGGTGAAATAGTCGACAATCACGATGATGTATTTATGGTTGCCTGATGAGGTGCGGTTGCAAGTCATGAAGTCAATCCCCCATTTGCAAAAGGGGTGGCTACTATGATGGGGTGCAGAGTAGAAAGGGGTGCTCTTGCCTTATGAGCAAAGCGCTGACATCGTTCACATATTTTGACGACTAGGATGCAGTCATGGAAAAGGGAGGGCCAAAAATATCCTGCTCGTAGAATTTTTTGGGCAGTATCCATTCTTCATAGATGGTCGCTGCAATCACCTCCATGGCAGTAATTAAGGGCTTGCTCCGCTTGTTTATGAGTAAGACATCGACGTAAAATGGTGTCAACGCCTCACTAGTATAAGACATCTCCTAGAAGGAGATATCGAGGGGCTTGCTGGCATATGCGCTGACGATCGTCTCGTGTGAGATGAGGTCTAAACTTTTGGGTTCACAAGAATAGGAGGATGTCTCCATACCAAGGGTCATCGGTTGCTACAATGAAGAGGTGTTTGTCTGGCAGCGAATCGTCTACTAGTGATCCATTGGAATGTCCTGGGAGGTCTGTAATGAACTCTGCTAAGGAAAGTGCCTTTTTTCTCTTAGGGGAGCGAAAATGTAACTCGTATTCTTGGAGAATGACTATCCATCAGGCATACTTGTGGTTCACTAAGCTGCGCGTGAGCAGGTATTTAATGGGGTTAATATCTGTGAAAATCATAGTGGTTTATAAGATGATGTAGTCGCGAAGTTTTTGGACTGCGTAGATTAATGCTAGGGTAGTCTTTTCTTTGATTTCATATCTCAATTCTGGTCCTGACAAGGTTTTGCTGACGTAATATATTACGTGCTCCTTTCTATATAGTCCTTCCTGAATCAATACTTCGGCCAATGTGGATTCAGAAGATGATAGATATAGGATATAATCCTTGTCGTAGTTTGGGGGACTAATGAGTGGTACTTAGGATAATGTTTCCTTTAGTGCATCAAATTATTTCTGGGCGTGGTTGTCCCATTTAAAGGGGATGTCCTGGTGAAGGAGGCGCAAGAACCCTTGAGCGCAAGTGGCATAGTCTGGGATGAAGCGTCTCAGAAAATTGGCCTTCCCCTGCAGACTTTAAAGTTGTTTGAGGCTTTGAGGTGGAGGTACCTCTTTGATGGCTTGGACCTTGAGAGGGTCCACGTGAATGCCTTGCTGGGACACAATAAAACCTAAGAGTCTTCCTACACTGATGCAAAAGACACACTTGAGGGGGTTCAAGCGTAAGTTGTATTAACGACATCTTTGGAATACCAATCGCAGATCCTCAAGATGGTCTGAGCGCTTCTTAGAGCGCACTATCAAGTCATATGAGTAGGCGAGGATAAGGTGTTCTAGGTCATGAAATATATAATTCATGGCCCTTTGGAAGGTGGCTCCAACATTTTTTAAGCCAAATTGCATCACCTTGTATGCGAACGTGCCTATTATCTCAAAATCAGACCCTGATAGGCTGCTGATCAAGAAGACTCTGAGTAACTATTTCAAACCAGATTTTTAGTTGAGGCTTAGCCTCCTCAACCTGAGAGGGCTCTCTCAATAGGTTTATGATTTTCAAATAAGGATTAGATGGCTAACTCTATGAGTAAAATGGATAAAAATGGATAATTGGTTGTACTGCTAATCAACAAACATCTATTGGGCTTATGGAGTCAAGTGTGTTTTCACAAAACATGAGTATCAGCTTCACATGGAAGTAAGGGAATTCCAGGGTTTAGATGCATCAACAGAAAATTAGGACAGAAAATAAACACAGTTCATGAACATATGAAGGAAATTAGAGCACCTTCAGTGAATTCTAAGTAACATACATTCATGCCACTGCAAGTAATTGAAAGAGGAAAACCATGAGAATATCAAACATCAATAACCCTTTCAGCATGAAATGACCTACAACCTATTTAAGACCATGACTAGAGATAAGGCAAACTTTCCAAAGTTTAAAGAATTTTTTGTTTTATTTTTTATGGTGATAACAGTGCCCAAGGGGGTGGTGAACGCGGTTTTGTACCGGTCTGTGTGACGGATTTGTATTTGATTTTCTATGGAGAATCCATCCATAAAGGATAGAGCCTTGTGTCTTGCACATGCATCGATGACCTGGTCAATGAATGGCATGGGGTAATTGTCTTTGGGATAGGCTTTGTTCAAATCCCGAAAATCGGTGCAGACGCGTATCGTGCCCTGCTTTTTCATGAGGGGAACTGGGTTGGAAACCCAAGATGTATAGGAGATGGGGTAGATAAACCCGGCTTTGTGAAGCTTGTCGATTTATCGCTTTATTTCTTCTTCCTTAGATGGGTGCAATTGACGTTGTTTCTGGCATACTGCGGGTATGTCAGGCCAAGAGTCAATATGGTGCTCTACCATAGTAGGAGTAAGCCCAGGCATTTATAAGTAGTCCCACGTGAAGATATCTCAGTAATCTTGCAATAATTTGGTGTAAGAGGTTACTTCTTCTGGAGAACAAGCTGCCCCCAGTGAGATTTCTTCGACCTTCGTCTGCTTTTGGGATATATTCACCTTGATGGTAGGCGAAATATTGGACATATTTCCTTCCTGGAATGCATCAGGCGTTGGGATAGGGTTTTTGAACCAGTTGACCTTTCCTGATGGCAAGAAGTCTTTTTATTTGATTGCATAGATCTTTGGTTCAGTAGTCTTGTTAGTACTGAACATTTTCTTGGGGAGAAACAGTGAACTGTGATGCATTGCATCCCATGGGTAATCTGGCTCCATCATGGCCTCTAGGATATCCTCATCCAAATGAAACAACGTCCCCAAGGGGGATTGTTCCTACGTAGGTTTATATTGAATGGGGTTAATCCAAGTGGAGCTAGTTGAGAGAAACGAAAAAGATTCCATCGTAGATACGGTGGAACTAGATGTGGTCGACAGAGTGCAGAGAGATTGTGTTTGCACTATCATAGGGACATCTACTCTTGTAGCTGCAGCTGACTCGACACCTATGGTAGACGAGAAGACAGCTCGAGTCATGGTTCCGATACATGATGACATGAAAGCGTCGTCGGTGTTTGGCGGGGGACGAATCTCCCTAATTGGTCATCTTCTAGATAGACACAATGGGGTGGATGTATTTGTCACATCTTCTTGGGTTGTCGAACTGTTCATGGATTCCGAGTCCGTACGATCTTCTTGGGAGAGGTAGACTATGGTCGATCACATATAGGCTAAAGTTGTGCGGAATCTTGGTACGTAGTGACAACGACATACAGGGTGGTTGTCACTGCATATATGACATGAATATGGGACGTACATGTTGGCGCGGTATACTTTATGGACTGGGTACCATCGTTGGAACATTTCCAAGGCTGGGTAGTCAATGATGAAATGATCAAGTTCATCACAAAGTATGCACCTTTCGACCGAGGGGGGGGGGGGTGGTCTGGCAGGGAGCCTTTCCCAATGACCTGGTTAACTGGGCATCATCTCCAAGACCGATGATCAAGGTCTATCATTCCCTATCATCTCAGTTGCTATATGCCCTAAGACAAGAAACAACATGAATCAAACAAGACTTTCATCAAGCAAGGGTTTCCATGGTATGAAGCTTATTATTTAACATGTGAGAGCTCACCAATGTAGGCTCTAAGGGGCCTAAGTGTGTTGCATATGCAGGTAGCCCCATTCAAGGCTGCTATGCAGAGCACTTCTCGACATTCAAAGGTGCGTTGGTCACATTGGGAGTGAAATTCTCATTGTTCCGGAATCTCCACTTGGTCAGTGTCTTCTAGAAGGGTTCACATGTGTCAAGCTTCGGATCCAAGTGTCCATTTGACATCTACATGACTGGAAACATGTCTTGCCTATTTTTGGAATGCTATTGATTACAAAACAACCTACAGTTCATCTATAAATTGAACACAAATCTAAGTGTTTGAGGAGGAAGAATTTGAGTAGAGAAATGCTGGAGAATTTTCAATAGAGAGTTTGATTTGTGGAGCTGTTGCTAGAGAGATTTATGCTATGCTGAGACTTGGGAACTCTGCTGGAAGGTCAGTTCAAATCAGTCACTAGGTTGTAACCTCTCCTTCTATCATCAATAAAGAGTACTTCTTGTTTTTCCCTACATGCATCTATGTTTACGTTGATTTTCCATATTGCAAAATCTTGGTTGATGAATGTAGTTTATGCTTAACTGATTTAGCTAAATATCTTGAATAGATATCTATATTATTGTATCTTTTTATGTTTTAGTGTTCTTTCTTGTAGGAAGCATTCAACCAACAAAACCGCTTGAATTTGAAGTTGTAGTGGAAGCGACAGAAAGGAGCCATTTGGAAGCGACTGAAACAAGTAAGCCTCCAATCCTCTCTGTGTATTTTTTCTGAGTTAGGAGAAATGGTAGTATAGTCTTTCACCTGTTGTTCTAGGCTAACACCTGCTTAGGGAAGCGTAATTTATCCGTAGATTACAATTCTGGCCCAACAAACTGGCGACTCCATTGGGGAGAACTTCTCTTGTTTCTAGGTGTTTTAGTCTCTGATTTTCTTTCTAAATCCACCCAGTAACTGTTTCACATAAATATTAGACTTTTTTAGAGCTTAATTTGCAAAATTAGTGAGCCAAACAATAGCTTTTTATTTTTTTACTGCGCCTAATGCACCCTTAGTTAGGGCATAGTGCTTTGTAGAGCACTTTCTCCCTTCCAAGCCTGCGTTGCAGAGCACTGTCTCCCCTTGGAGACTGCGTTGGCTCCTAAAAGGGACCAAATTCCCTTGAAACTGACTTTGTAATTTTCTTCAGTTTTGTTTGCTGATTTGTTCTGAAAATTTTGATGCTCAATTGACTAGTAACTCTATATACTTCTTCTCCTTTGACTGAAAATTTTTTCAATGTTGTTTTAGAAAGTTTTTCATTATCATTGACAAGTTGATTTCAAAGTACTTTTTATGGTCGCATTAAGAATCGTTTTCTTTCGAGATAGGAAATTGTCGTAAAATATTCATTTCCTTGATAGGAGAAATTGTTGTTGAAATCCTCGTTTTTCCTTCAAAAGAGAAATTGTTGTTTGTATCCTTCATTTCTTGAAAGTAAAAAGCATTTCAATTATTGATCTAGTGCACCTAGTTTCTTTTCTGCATTCATAACATTAAGGGAACTGAAAAGAAAAACTTGCATTTGCATGTAGGATTGTGTGTTTTTTGCAAAAGGAACATTAGGAAATCTACATTTAGTTTGTGATTCATTGATTTGTTTACTTACAAATTATTTTCTCTCTTTCCAAAAAACTAGCGTTCTCTTACCTTAGTAGCTAGGTTCTCCATTGAAAAATATGAAAGTGAAAGTTTGTTTATCATTCTTAGCTGCATTTTAGGAATTTTATATACATCATCGTGGTGAACTTGAAAGGAAAAATATTAAGCAAGATCAACATAAAATAAATCTCAATTTACTTAACAATGCATTGGAACATTAACGATAACATTTAGAAGGTATAGGCTAGAGACGTGTTCCGGTGTCGTAAAACATAGCAGCTGTCATTAACTTGTCTGCGATACATTATGAGTGTGATACCTCACTCCATGTACATAAGTATATTGCAGCTCGTCCACGTACTCTCGGGTATATCGGGCGGTGTTACAGTACGATAAGTATAAAGGGGTGCTCTCACTGTGCGGTTTCGCATCAGACAACACTAATATGGACTTGGGCCTCCACGTACCTTCGGGTATATTTGGGAGGAAAAATTTTAGGTGCTATCCATCCATAGTGAACCGAGTTGACCACCCTGAAATTGTGATACACTGAACAAAGAATTCAAGGAGATTACCTTCCCATACTTCTTGGTTGGCCAGGAGGTATTCTGCAGTTCACAGTTTCTTGGTAAACCATTTTGCCTAGCATTACCCTCTTTTTGTTTATTTGTTTTTTGGATAAAATAAATCAGTAATCGTGGAAGAACACAATCCTACCCCCCGTCGTTCACATAGATTAGCTTTAAAACCACCTTTACCACCAGAAGTTATTTCTAGTAGGCGAAGGTGATCACCATTTGCTGAATCAAGTACAATTCGTACCTCTAGCGAAACATCATCATTTAAACCATAGCTAGCTCAAATTGTTTCCACACATCTCGGTTCATCTACTGTTGTCGAAACAGAGTCTTCAAAGCTACCTGTGGTCACGATCCATTCAATCGTTGAGACCATTCCTCCTGGACCCGAAGTTGTTCAATCAAAAATTGTTCCAGATCCTGTCTCTTCTTTGCCAAAAAATCTGAATCCTGAACAACTGGAAGTTGTTCCTACTTTGGTCATTCCACAAATATTTGTAGCCACTTAAACTCCTATATCATACAGTCAACCGTCTGAAATATATTTTGGGCCTCACGGTGAAGTTCTTCCTCCTAGTTTAATCGCAATTGAAGAAATCCCACAACCTGATACACCTTTAAGTCAAACCCACTTTGGGGGAGACCTTTACCTGTACTAGTCTTTTCCTCAATCATTTCCATCTGCTTTTGTTGATCCATTTTCCATTCAATCTCTCATTGATTTCATAGATTATACATTTGGTCATAAAACTATGTCTGAACCAACATCTTTGGTTGGGTCTGCTGTTCCAATTACGTCAGCTCCTACCCTCGCTACTCCGTCGATGTTCACAACTTCACCAGAGTCATATTTGAAAAGTGGCCCTTCGGTCCCAACAGGCTACAAATCGTTGTCTGGCACATTCTTTGGTCAATCTTCAATACCATGGTCGTTACCAATGTCATCATCTGGTTTTTTAACTGGCAGTCCTCTAGTTAGTACTGAACGACTTGAATCATTACATCCATCATCAGGGCAATATCAAGTCGGTACTTATGGGTCAATTCCTTTAAGTACCATATCAACTAGACTCCCTAGGGCAACCTATGGTCACCCAATATGATAGTACTCAGTCACATTTTGGCCAAACTAATGTTGACATGAATGTTTGTCAATGGCAGCCCACTTTTCCTATCCAACCACAAATGGTTGTCCAATCGTATCAACCAATTCAACCTGTTACACCTGTTAGGAATCTGTAATTTTAGCAGAATGGTGAGACTAAAACTGCAGAAGCAACATTATTTCAACCAACTTTGGGATTCTAGGATCTAGCCCTCCTGAATCCGGAGAGGGATCTCTCCAATAAGTGAAAAGATGGATTTGTCTTTGAAATTTGGGGTAATGATATTAGGCTAGTTATGAAGGCCAAGGGTTTTGTTTGTTTTTTGGATGGTTGAGCATGAATATTACTTGAGGGGAAAGTTCTAAATGCAAAACAGTTTGAAAGGTGAGAAGTTGCAAGTGAATAGAATAGCTTTGCCTAAAGAGATAGATATAACGCTGGTTTTTAGTCCATTGGGCTATGGAGTCATAACAGGGCTTTAATTGAGTAACAACATCAAGAGTGATCCAAGGGGAAAGTAATCTATATCACAAGATCATTGAGATTAAAATGATGGAATGGAAACAGTAAAGTGTTGGAGGGGTGGAAACTGATAATAATTTCACAAAGGATTTATAGTCAGTCCAAACAAGAAAAGCCTTTTAAGTAACTGTTTAAAACCAACCAAGAACAGGGCTAACCATAGACTTCTTGGGCAAGTTGTATTAAAGCAGCTTAATTGAAAAACAATCCAGTAATCCACATAATTACCTTCAGAAAGTGTGAAAACATATAAGAGAAGACGAAGTGTAACTTAAGATCAGATAAAGTGCTTTTAAACCTAGTCTTCTTTCAGTCAACACCAAGGGAAACTTTCAAAATCTACTTTTGGAGAATAGAAGCTAGAAACAGGGCGAACCATCACTTTCTAGTCTAACTTTAATAAGCAAATAAGGAAAATAACTTTCAAGAACAATGTTTAAAGCAAACAGTAGGACGAGGGAACTCCAACATTCCTAGCTGCTTAAACTGTATTAAATCATTCTTAAATAAACAAAATGGAGGAAAACATTGAGATAAAGCTTTTCAGTCAGAGAAGGTTACTGATATACAGTAGGTCCTAACTCTATAAATGGTGTTCTTTATCAAAGAATAGTGAACAATATGACATACATAGAAGGAAAACAATAACAAAGAGAAGGGCACTTCACCAATGATATAGACCAGGATCCCAAGAAACATCTTGTATTGATGTCAAACTAGTTACAGTCTTCAAGTCCAATGTTTCAGTTCAACAATCATCTTCACTATTCAGCCTAACTAATCTATCACAAGTAGAGCTCCAAGGGCCAGTGAACACTATTTACAATCAGAAGTTTAAGCTCAAATGTATATCAAAGTTCTGCAACCAACCCCTCACTCATCTTCTGCAGAAGTATATATAGAAGAATGAGGAGGTGAGATTTGATAAAAGATCTCCAATTACAATTAATACAGATTTAATGGATTCTTGGCCTTTGAGGGGCTCAATGAAGAAACTTACATGGGTGCACTCTGTATTAAATGTTTTACATAAATTTTAAGCTCGGTGGGAGCTTTTGTTGATCTTTGAGGTTCCGTGTGGCGTCAAAGTAACTCTGCAGATGTTTGTCACTAATTTCCTTGGCAGAGTTTCCTCTTTGGCTACGTTTTGAGACAAATATATGATCCTGATCAATAAATTCGGCCTTTGATTGAATAATTTGAGGCACAAGTGGCATCATGGTAGCTAGAGGGATCAATTTTCCTCAATTGTGGCGGTGGAGGTTTTCCTGTTGATAAAAAACTTCAGATTTTCTTTAAACTGTGTTTTAAATCGGGGATTAGGATTTTGATAAACATTCTTAGCCGTGATCCCTGGAAACATGTCTTCCATCCTCTGTCCTAGTTCATTTTTATCTTCGTCACTGATACTCTCTGATTGTGCCCGATTCATGGTTTTTCTGATATACAGGACTGCGCAGGGTTATGTGGCATCAAGGCTTCATTAACGATTGATGAAAATGTGTTTTTAACACCCTGTGATGATTTTCTTTGGCGAATCGAAGGCAGGAAGATCGTCATCCTCTGCCTTCGAATTTTCTTCAAAAATGGCAAGAAAACCATTTAAAACCTGCAAAATACAAACAAATATTAAAAAATCCTGCATATATAGGTTTATTGCTGCGGAGGACATGTGGAGGAAGCATGGTCGTTGGATGGCATCATCCAACGACCAGGATTGATCGGGAGAAGGCGTAGTGAAGATGGAAGAAAATTTTGAATCAGGGCCGTCGATCGCGCAGAGATCGACGGTCGGGAGCGGAAAATGGAAAGTCAAAACGAGAAATGTTGATTGGGCGATAGAAGTGGGCGATGAAATATGAACCTTTTTTTGGAATCTAAGCTTCTGTGATCCATAATATAAATTAGTAGAAATTCTTTCGGTAATAATCACATGCAAAAGAACGTAGTCGACACGTTTCGAACCAACCAGTGTGGTTCATCATCAGGACTATGTGAGAGATCAGATCCAGACATTAAGTATAAATAGATGTAGAAATGGCTCAACTAGCCATTAGGATAACGACTAGTTTGACTTAGAAAAAGTAAATATTCCATTATTTATTTATTTAATTAATTTTTATTTATTTATTTATTATTATTATTTTAATTTATTTATAAAACCTTTAATATATTTATACAACTAATTGACCAATTAATTAATATAATGGTAAGTAATTTAACAAATCTTGGTGTATATATGTAAATTTTGATTAAATTATATAATAATGATTTATTATTATTAATTAATAAATACAATTAATTCTTATTCATGTAATTTAATTAAAACAAACCATCTATCAAATAGTCAAACAATAAATAAATAAATAAAAATAAATAAATAAATAAATAAAAACAAAAATAAAATATAAATATAAATTAATAAATAATAAAAATAAATAAAAATATTTTATTTTATTTTAATTAATTAATTAATTATTATTATTATTATTTTTTAATAAATAAAAAAATAAATAAAGTATAAATAAATAAATAAATAAATAAACAAAAAAAAAAATTAAATAAATAAATAAATAAAAATAAAAATAAATAAATAAATAAATAAGTAAAAAATGTCAAGAAAATAAGGCAGGAATCCAACACCTGCTGATATTCCAACCGTCATCTCTATTGAGATTAACCATCGATTTGCAAATCATATCGACGGCGGAAATTAATTGGATGCCGCGCCGTAGCCCGGTTAACTGTCAGGAATCTTCAGTGAGCGATAGCCGTTGGATGGCCCGCCCCAGATCGGATGGTGGATGCCAATATCGCGCGGTGTCCACGTCCGAACATTAACGCGTGATGGACGACGATTTTATGAACAGTGCCCAGGACGCGTGTTGGCCAGCGTATGGAATCGCTGCCAATCAGAAAAAACCACCCTTGCCCCAAAGGCGGTGTGATAGATACCACGCAGTTTTCAGAATGGTGAGTGGAATGAGGGGACCACAGGAGAGATGGACTCCACGCCGTCTGATCTTCGGATCAGATCGATAGTGCGGAACGATTTAAAATTGGAACCGGCGGAAATTTTATAAAATAATAAAGCCGACGATATTTTTAATATAAACCAAGGTTTTAAAATATTATTTACGAAGCAGCTTGGCGCCCGACTGCGGGACCTTTGGGTGTATGGAGGATAATACAATCAGGATTTATGGAGGAAGGTGCTTAAGACTTAGCCCGAGGGGGCTTAAGTCCACACCATAAAAAATGTGATTTTTATGGTTTTTGAATGATTTTCAAAGGGTTAGAGGGGTTCAGATAAGGCAAAGAAGGAGTCTTTAAACCTTATAAAAGGGATTTTGATGAAGGGGGAATGGGAAAAACATGAAAATGAGGGATTTTCATGGGAAATAGAGGGATAGAAAATGAGGTTAGCTTTGGAAAAGGGGAAAAGGGGGAAAAGGGTCTTGTAGCAGTATTCTTTCTTGGGAATCAACAGGATTCTGAAAGGGGAATAGGCACAGTAGTGAATATTTGAGGACAGAGGTATGTTGCCTTCAAGAGTCTTCAAGAGCCAACACTTTTTAGTAATAAAATTTGTTCCTTGAAGGCTCAAAAAAGTTTTTAGCCAGCATTTGGTATAAAAAATCTTATAGTTGGCTAACAGTGGCTCCACTTGGGGATGATGCCTTCTTGAAGGCATCAAGAACTTCAGACTTGCACTCTCTGGGAGGTTGACCTGTGCCACATCCATTATGTTCTCTGGGAGGCTGACCTGTGCCTGATCCATTGGGTTGCCCTTCCTTTGCTGGGATGGTCTTCTCTGAAAACATATTAGCAGCCATGAAAACAATGTACCTTCATCAAAAAAAACTTTCTACCTACCCAATCCTACTGATCTAACATTTTTTCTTCTTTAGAGTGCACTTGGATTGGAAAAATCTTTTCACAACATTTTATTCTTTTTAAAAGCATAAAACTAATCTAATTCTACTCCTTATTTCTCCCTGAACTCAGATTAAACAGTTGAGTTTAGATGCTTCTCTACCTATTCTACTATCTGTTGGGATTAAAATGTCCAACAGATTTTTATCCTCTAAATTCTACAATAGAAATTTAAAAAAATCTAAGTCAAGATTAAGCTGTTTGACTTGCTGTGATCTATGGCATAAAAACAAGCTGCACATAGACATTATTTTGCACCAAATTTAAAACAAAAATGGAAGGCTTAAGATCTGAAAATTCGAAGCACTTCCTTCATCCTTTCTCAGCTCTGTTTTGAATTTGTTTGAGCTATTTTTCTTTGTTCTTTGGTTCGGATTTTGAGCTGATTAGAACCAGATTTTTACATCTCTTGACTCAAAAAATAGAACACATTTGAGTCATCTGTCTTTGAATAATTAGGTTCATATTTTGAGCATGTTTGAACCTTTAATTTCTATCCTAATATATCTACTGATAAGCCAAGATTTAAACAGTTTGGCAAATCGAATTCACTATCCTATCAGCAGAAAATTTAAAGCTAATTAGTCAAGATTAGGCTGTTTGACTAACTAGAAGTGTGTTATTTAGGAGTGGAATTTGAGCTTGCACACTTTCAGAATTTGTTTCTCTTTTTTGGTATGGGGCTATACCTTTCTTGTTTTCACAATCTACCCTCTTTTCTTTCTTTCCCCTGTTTTTGTATTTTTGATTTTTATAACTTTGAAAGAAATGGTGGATGAAATATTTATAATGAAAAAAAGATAAATGGTTCCAAAACATATGATGGATCAAGAGAAGTAATGATTAAGCATCCTGCCATTGACAGGACCTCCAAACAATTCTGCTCCATTCAACTCTTGTAAAAAATAGGCATTGTTACTAGCAACTGAATGAATAGAGTAAGGGCCAAGCCATAAGTTGTCAAATTTTCCATGCTTGCCCTTGTCTTCCCTTATTGAGTCCCACTTTAAAAATTTGTCCCCAATTCTGAAATTGCTGGCCTTTGTTCTTTTGTCAAAAAGATTTTTGATACTATCCTGCTTCTGTAATGCTTTATTGTAAACCTCCTCTCTGGTTTGCTGAAGATGAATGGTCTGATTTATTCTTCTGA
This sequence comes from Pinus albicaulis, assembly GCA_034641835.2. Classification (NCBI taxonomy): domain Eukaryota; kingdom Viridiplantae; phylum Streptophyta; class Pinopsida; order Pinales; family Pinaceae; genus Pinus; species Pinus albicaulis. Next base: position 984,109,737 of record CM076583.1, on the reverse strand, counting down.
TCATGTCATTTTATTCAGTTTGTAACTCTTGAATCAACTTCATTACTGGAACACCAAGGCTGTTTGCAAAAATTGCATCAGTACCACACACAAGCTGAAAAGGTGACATACCAATAGATTTCTTCAAAGTCAATCTGTCAGCCCAAAGTGCATGGACCAGCTTTGTGTGCCAAGACTTTTTGTTGTCCTCCAATAGTTTCTTGATTATGTTCACTAAACTTTTGTTTGAGGATTATGCAAGTCCATTACCTTGAGGGTAATAGGCTGTGGAATGCCCCAATGTTATCTGATATCTGTGACAGAACTCAACCATCTTCTTTGATCCAAATGCTGCTGCATTATGAGTGATGATCTTGGTAGGAAAACCAAATCTGGAGAGAATGTTAGTCTCCATAAATTTTATGATAACTGAATCATTGGCCTACCTACAAGGAATGGCTTCTATCCACTTAGTGAAATAGTCTGTGGTAGTGAGAATCCATCTATGCTGGGCAGAAGATGGTGGATGGATTTCTCCTATAAAGTCAAGTCCCCACTGTTGAAAAGGGGCTTCAGCAGTGATTGGATGCAGAGGTAGGGGTAGCAGTTTTATTTTTCCTTCAAAAATTTGACATTTGTGATAGGCTATGATCATCTTGTGTATATCAGGAAAAATAGTAGGACAATAGAAACCAACCCTCAAATTTTTTTTGGCTGTTGTCTTCCAGTATAAATGACCTCCACACTCTCCTTCATGGAACTGGTATTTAACCTTCTCTGCATCAAACTCAGACAAACATTTAAGCAATACACCACTTGCATTTTTCCAATAAAGACATCTATCTATAATGCAATAATTTACAGCTTTCAATTTGAGGAATCTTGCCTTTGCTTTTGTCAAACCAAGAGGTGTATTCAAATTAAACAAAACATAAACAATATCAACATACCAAGGGGAATTCATAAAATGGTTTTCAACGATGGGATTTGAGATTTCCTCTTGATCATCTAAAGCATTAATCATATTAATGTCAAGAACTTCAAAATTTGATTCAACCATTAATCTAGCTAGACCTTGGCCTTTGATGAGTTTAGTGGGTTTTATCTCTAAATCATATTCAAGGATAACAAAAACCCACTTACGTCTCTTACCATCTGGGTCCTATGTTAGAATTTCTTTCACAACTGAGTTTGGGACAAAGGCAATGATGTGTGAGTGAAGAATGTATACTCTGAAGTCTTTCAAAGCTTTAACCAAAGCAAAATCTTGCTTCTCCATAATGTTATACTTCAGAGGGGCATCCCTCAATGCCTTGCTAAAGAATGCAATAGGCTGCTCTTGTCCTTGTGGATTTTTCTGTAGAAGGACAATAGCTATGGTATGTTCTGATGCAAATGAAAAAATATAAAAATCCTTTAAAAAATCAGGACTTATAAGAACCGATGTTTTGGTTAACACTTGTTTTACCAGCTCAAAAGACTTCTTTGCTTCCAAGGTCCATTTTACCCCTTGCTCCTTCTTTAACATGTTTGTGATTTCCTAAGGAGCTCAGCCAAGTTGGGGATGAAACTTCTCAAAAAGTTAATCTTTCCAATGAAATATTGCAACTCTTTGATGTTTCGAGGATGAGAGATTTGCAATATGGCCTCAATCCTCTTTGGATCTATCTTTATACCCTCCTCAGAAATAATGTGCCCAAGAAGTTTACCTTCTTGGAGACCAAATAGTGTCTTCTTAGGGTTCAAAGATATCCCAAACTTCCTGCATTTCTCGAAAAATTTTCTCAAATGTTCTAAGTGCTCTTCATCTGTTTTTGAAAACACAGTGACATCATCAAGGTATATAATGATGAAGAAACCCAGTTCTTCCAAGAATGCTATGTCCATGGCTCTTTGAAAAGTTGCTCCAGCATTCATTAGAGCAAAAGGCATATTCACATACATGAAAGTGCCCCATGGTGTAGTAAAGGCTGTCTTTAATTGATCAGCAGGGTGAACTAAAATCTGATTGTACCCTGAATAACCATCAAGCAAAGAAATTCTTCTAGACCCTACCACCCTTTGTAAAATATGATCCATCTTGGGTAAAGGGTAGTTGTCTTTTAATGAAGCTTTGTTTAAGTCTCTAAAGTCTATACAAAGCCTGATCTCTCCGCTTTTCTTCCTAACCCATACCAGATCAGACACCTATCTGCATTACTCAATAGGGACACGTCAATACCGCCCACATTTTCATGATCTCCTTTATGAACCGTATACAAATCAATGTATTTGCCCCACGCAGCTTCGCTTGAATGGTTTTTGTTTTTTGAGGGGAATTTTGTGCCGTATTATTTCGTGTTAAGCTACAGATTTTAAGATCTTTGTAACTCCATGCAAAAAAATCGAAAATTCTTTAAATAGCTCTATGTATTTGAGTTTAATGAGTCAAAGTCTTAGACAGCTTTAATCATCATAAAGCGTCATCGCCTATATTGCACTCTTCCACTTCAGTCTCTACAGATTCTAGCCTTGGTTTATTTGCCACATCGTTAAAATCAAACAAATCTTCTAAAGGTGCCAGATCTCTTGGTAAACTTTCATCTTTAGAATGCAGAGTTTCTAACTCCTCTGTTTCTAACTCTGCATTCAATTTTGTTTTATTATTTTTTAGTTTGCTAGCCAGAAGATTAATATTGACAAGCTCAAGAGACGGCTCTTCTTCACTAAGAAAATTTTCTTCACTGCAGTCTGTTTCATAGTCTGAGTCTGAACTGTGTAGTTCGAATTCATTTCTGAATTGCATGAAGTCTTCTATTTGTTTTTCATTGTCAAACACCTGCCAATATTTCTCATTATCAGGAATATCTGGTCTAAATTTTATCTGATTTTTGCAGTCTTTGGTGTTATATGGCGTTAAGCATGTTCTAGCTGCAAAGGCTAAATTGTGGGCTGCAATATTTCTTTTTCTTGGGACAAAAGACAGTTTGGATTCCTCGAATGTTTTCAAAAGGTCCATGACGTCGTTTCGGTAGGCTCTAAGTCTGGGATGATTTGTGTTATATTCCCCATTGACTTGCCTAATGACTAACTCTGAATCCCCATACACATTGATTCATCTAGCTCCTAACTTTTTCAATAGGTGTAAGCCTAAGAGAAGGGATTCATATTCTGATATGTTATTGTAACATTGAAAGTTTAATTTGCAGGAAATGCTTTCTGTGTGGTTGTTTTCAGTGTTAGTAATCCAGACACCTGCACCAGCATTGTTCTTAGTGCATGACCCATCAAAATACATACTCCACAAAGGACTGTTTTCGGTTTCATCCTGGTTACTGTCCTCTTCAACTAACGTGCTCAAGGGTTGTAGAATCTCAGCACTTAGTTGTATTTGTTTTGATTCCCCAAGATTTTCTTTTATTCGAGGGTTTTTTTCTTGATTGTGAATGTTCAAAGGTAATGGACACCTAACTTGAAGCTCAAGACCTCTATTTGGTTTTCTACTATTTTTAAATGCAGCAAATTGTTTTGACACTTATGCGTTGTGTTCCTCTTCCTCCCTATCGGCCATTAATTCTGTTAAAGTGACTTGTTCACCAAGTGTTTCATCATTAAACATAATAAAAGAAACAAGGCCTGTATTTATAGAATACAAGGGAGAGTTTTGTGGTCTGTCTTGACTTGTAACTGTGAATTGCATATGGGACTCCCTGTAAAGTCTTCTATTCTGATTGAAAACAGGGATAGTCGCATAGGTCATGTCCATTTGCATAGTCCCCTGTAACTTAGCCCCCCAATATCTTGATAGTAACATTCCATACTTTGGGGGCACATCAGCCACAACAATATCCATGACTAAACATTTGAATGGAATTTGGGCTAAGTTAACACAGAGGTCTTTGATTAATCCTAAACATTTTACTCTACTAGAATCAAAGGAGTAAAGGTCTTTGTAAGGTCTGGTGATTTCTAGACCCAGGCTCTCCATTACAGCTTCACTTTTGGTGGCATTAAAATTAAGAGAAGCCCTGGCATCCATGCATAGCGTGAAAATTTTTGTCGTGAACGTTTAAACTCACATACAAAAGGGAGGAACATGTCCTCTTGAGCCCACTAATCTTTAGGACCAAAAAATCGCTCTTGGGTCACAATACAGATTGACTATGTACCTATTTTCTTCTATTTTTAAATCCTTCAAAATTTGGGTGCTATATACGTGTTGGGCATGTGCCTAACTCACCAAGGGAATAAGAGATTTTGATTTTTGAAATTTCCTCGCTCAAGGTCGATAAATTTGTCTTTGAAGAACTTGTTTCACCTTTATTCTATCATTAGTCTCCGTCAAAGAAAATTAGCTTATTGATTTGTTTTATTTATACTGACAAAAAAATTATTTTCACGTATACTATACTGTATGTTAATCTCTACTAAGGTCCCACTTGTAGAGATTTGTTTTGAGTGCCTTCTTTCCATTGGTTTAATCTGCTAGCCCACTGTTTTATCCTTTTGTTTGATAACTCTAGGCTTGGTTGCAATGCTGTTCTGTGAGGATTTGTCATAGGTTTTGTTTTTGGGGGTTTTTTTATTATATTTACTTCTAAGGTCATATTCTCTTCAAGGTTCTATGATGGCATTTTCCATATTTTGATAATAATTTTCATTATCATCTCTTTTGTCATCATAAGGTGTGTAAAGGCCTTGTTTTTTATCATAATGAACCTCAAAGTCATCATCATCTACCCCAAACAGGTTGATATCATCTTCCTCTATTATTTGATTCGTTTCCTCAAACTCACTTACATAGTTTTGATGAAAGGGATGAGTGATCTGTTGATCATCTTCCCTAGGTATGTTTGGAGGTTGGTTCCTTCTAACATTCTGATTCTGGTTCTGATTTCTATTTTGAGGAGCAGCTTGGTTTTGATTTTCTTGTTCTCTCTTAATTATTCTCATCTCTTTCATCATCTCTTCCATCATTCTCTCAATCTTTGAGTTGGAAGTAGAAGGTGTGGATTCCTCTCTAAAGGAAACTTTCTTTTCAGTTTTCATTCTGGCTCTCTTCTCCATTAAGTTGACTTCTATGTAAAGAGCTCCACTAAGGCTCTTTAAGAGCGGTGTGAACTTTCTCCACCGATAAAGGCAAGTTGGAGTCAAACCTTCAGAAAAATTGTTTAAAGTTTCTAGGTTTGGCCAGAGGTTTTAGTTCGGGGAAAAGATTATACACACTATTGAACGAAAAATAAGTCATACACTTTCCTGTTTCTATGGAGGTTCTTGTAATCAGAAAGGACTTGGAGAGGATTCTTCTTTACTTCCCATTTGTTTAAGAATGTTTGATGGAAGGCTTGGAGATCATTAATACTATGGGGGTCTAGACCTTTAAACCATTTTCTTACTTCTCCCCCAAAACTCTGAGCAAATAACCTAAGCTTGATAGAATCATCATCAATTTCATTTTTGTCAAAGTAGTCATTCATCTTATCCACATGTTGTGATGCAGTTGTAACATTACTAGCATCATACAATGGAATTTTGGACTGATAGTCCTATGGAAGATTGACTAATGGTGCAGGAAGGACTAAGGGAGCATACCATGTTGCCATGATATGTGGTGGGGGTAGATTTACAAAAGGTGGATTAACAAAAGGGAAAGTGGGCTGAAGTGGAGTGGCTTGAACAGTGGATGTAGGGTGAGCAGAAGTGGATGGACCAGAAATAGATTGATGAGCTGATCTTGGATGAGAGGCACCTAGGTTGTAAAGGAAATGTAAATCAAGAGGTGCTATTTCTCTGCAACCAAGATGTTCACTTGTTTCGGGAGAAGAAAGTGAAAGCTCAGAATCTAACTGACCTAAATCACCAAGAGACCTAGTTCTAAAAGGATTCACTAAGTCAACTTGTGATTGTTGCAGAGTTGAATGATTTTCAGGAACTGAATTAGCTCTCAAGGGTGATCTGAAAACAATTGACAATTTAATCCTAGGAGACTTCCTAAGAATACTTTCTGGGTTATCAACTATCTCAGGTGGATCAGGGCCAGGATAGGCTCTAGTATGAATCTTTCTAGGAGCCACTATGTTGTGTTTTTCAGACCCAAATAAACAAGAAAAGTTCAACCAGGTATGACAATCTTTGAGAGGTTAACTAATCTATTTACACGAATTTTAATCCTACAGTCCTCTAACTGAGTTTGAAGGATATTATAATGATAAGGGTTCTTCCCAGTGGAGTCTTAAGGTCTATTAAGGATTGTAGAGTCGCCAAGTGGAAGTTTTTAGCTTGTAAGGAGGTAAAAGGTTTTATGGTCCACCACCATGTTTATTTGGATACCAATCTGAAGTATTTTTAGGTTTTTTCTGAGTTATCTTTTAGTTGTATGGTTTTTAAGAATATCCTAATCAAGCTAAAACTTAAAGAAGCACAGTGAGTAGTGGAAGACAGTTTTACTTTGCATGGCTGTACCGATATTTAAGCGTTAGATAAAGTCTTAAGATGAACCCAGTTTATTCAATACCACTCAAACAAGTTTTATCATGATTACCTTTCTTTTGGCATGAAAATGCCATTTCAAAGTTTTATGAAGTTTTATGAAGTAGTTCTGGGGAGGCCACTGTAAATGTTAGAATTTGGCCAGGCTCAGCTGGAAAACCGAACAATTGTCATAAAACCAGGGGTTATCTAGAGTTTTAAGATGTTTTTGAACTTTTATTAACTCAGAAATCCCCAGCGAAGTCACCAGAAATGTTAGGAATCTGTAATTTTAGCAGATTAGTGAGACTAAAACTTCAGAAGCAACATTATTTCAACCAACTTTGGGATTCTAGGATCTAGCCCTCCTGAATCCGGAGAGGGATCTCTCCAATAAGTGCAAATATGGATATGTCTTTGAAATTTGGGGCAATGATATTAGGCTAGTTATGAAGGCCAAGGGTTTTGTTTGTTTTTTTTATGGTTGAGCATGAATATTACTTGAGGGGAAAGTTCTAAATGCAAAACAGTTTCAAAGGTGAGAAGTTGCAAGTGAATAGAACAACTTTGGCTAAAGAGATAGAGCATACGTTGAAGCTTTAGTCCATTGGGGCTATGGAGTCACAATGGTGGCTTTAATTGAGCAACAACATCAAGAGTGATCCATGTATGTTACTATATCACAAGATTATTGAGATTAAAATGATGGAATGGAAACAGTAAAGTGTTGGAGGGGTGGAAACTGATAATAATTTCACAAAGGATTTATAGTCAGTCCAAACAAGAAAAGCCTTTTAAGTAACTATTTAAAACCAACCAAGAACAAGGCTAACCATAGACTTCTTGGGCAAGTTGTATTAAAGCAGATTAATTAACAAACAATCCAGTAATCCGCATAATTACCTTCAGAAAGTGTGAAAACATATAAGAGAAGACGAAGTGTAACTTAAGATCAGATAAAGTGCTTTTAAACCTAGTCTGCTTTCAGTCAACACCAAGGGAAACTTTCAGAATCTGCTTTTGGAGAATAGAAGCAAGAAACGGGGCAAACCATCACTTTCTAGTCTAACTTTAATAAGAAAATAAGGAAAATAAATTTCAAGAAAAATGTTTAAAGCAAACAGTAGGATGAGGGAACTCTAGCATTCCTAGCTACTTAAACTGTATTAAATCATTCTTAAATAAACAAATTGGTGGAAAAAATAGAGATAAAGCTTTTCAGTCAGAGAAGGTTACTGATATATAGTAGGTCCTAACTCTATAAATGGTGTTCTTTATCAAATAATAGTGAACAATATGACATACATAGAAGGAAAACAATAACAAAGAGAAGGGCACTTCACCAATGATATAGAACAGGATCCCAAGAAACAGCTTGTTATTGATGTCAACCCAGTTACAGTCTTCAAGTCCAATGTTTCAGTTCAGAAATCATCTTCACTATTCAGCCTAACTAATCTATCACAAGAATAGCTCCAAGGGCCAGTGAACACTATTTACAATCAGAAGTTTAAGCTCAAATGTATATCAAAGTTCTGCAACCAACCCCTCACTCATATTCTGTAGAAGTATATATAGAAGAATGAGGAGGTGAGATCTGATAAAAGATCTCCAATTACAATTAATACAGATTTAATGGCTTCTTGGCCTTTGAGGGGCTCAATGAAGAAACTTACATGGGTGCACTCTGTATTAAATGTTTTAGATAAAGTTTAAGCTCGGTGGGATCTTTTGTTGACCTTTGAGGCTATGTGTGGCGTCGAAGTAACTCTGCAGATGTTTGTCATTAATTTCCTTGGTAGAGTTTCCTCTTTGGCTGCGTTTTGAGGCAAATATTTGATCCTAATCAATAAATTCGGCCTCTGATTGAATACTTTGAGGCATAGGTGGCATCGTGGTAGCTAGAGGGATCAATTTGCCTCAATTGTGGCGGTGGAGGTTTTCCTGTTGATAAAACACTTCAGATTTTCTTTAAACTGTGTTTTAAATCATGGATTAGGCTTTTGATAAACATTCTTAGCCGTGATTTCCGGAAATATGTCTTCCATCCTTTGTCCTGGTTCATTTTGATCTTCGTCACTGATACTCTCTGACTGTGCCCGATTCATGGTTTTTCTAATATACAAGACTGCGTAGGGTTATGTGGCATCAATGCTTCATGAACGATTGATGAAAACATGTTTTAACACCCTGTGATGATTTTCTTTGGCGAATCAAAGACAGGAAGATCTTCATCCTCTGCCTTCGAATTTTCTTCAAAAATGGCGAGAAAACCATTTAAACCCTGCAAAATACAAACAAATATTAAAAAATCCTGCATATATAGGTTTATTTCTTTGGAGGACATGTGAAGCGTGGCTGTTGGATGGCATCATCCAATGGTCAGGATTGATCGGGAGAAGGCGTAGTGAAGGCAGAAGAAAATTTTGAATCAGGGCCATCGATCGCGCAGAGATCGACGGTCAGGAGCGGAAAATGGAAAGTCAAAACGAGAAATGTTGACTGGGCGACGGAAGTGGGCGATGAAATATGAACCATCAATCTGCAGATCAGATCGACGACAGAAATTAATTGGATGCCGCGTCGTAGCCCGGTTAACTGTCAGGCATCTTCACTGAGCGATAGCCGTTGGATGGCCCACCCCAGATCAGACGGTGGATGCCAATATCGGTCGGGGTCCATGTTCGAACGTTAACGTGCGATGGACGTCAGTTTTATGAACAGTGACCACGACACGTGTCGGCCAGCGTATGGATTCACTGTCGATCGGAAAAAACCACCCTCGCCCCAAAGGCGGTGCGATAGATACCACGCGGTTTTTAGAATGGTGAGTGGAATGCGGGGACCACAGGAGAGATGGACTCCGCGCCGTCTGATATTCAGATCAGATCGATGGTGCAGAACGATTTAAAATTGGAACCGGTGGAAATTTTATAAAATAATAAAGCTGACGATTTTTTTAATATAAACCAAGGTTTTAAAATATTATTTACGAAGCGGCATGGCGCCCGACTGCAGGACCTTTGGGTGTATGGAGGATAATATGACCTGGGTTTATGGAGGAAGGGGCTTAAGACTTAGCCTGAGGGGGCTTAATTCCACACCATAAAAAATGTGATTTTTATGGTTTTTGAATGATTTTCAAAGGGTTAGAGGGATTCAGATAAGGCAAAGAAGGATTCTTTAAACCTTATAAAAGGGATTTTGATGAAGGGGGAATGGAAAAAACATGAAAATGAGGGATTTTCATGGGAAATAGAGGGATAGAAAATGAGGTTAGCTTTGGAAAAGGGGAAAAGGGGGAAAAGGGTCTTGCAGCAGTATTCTTTCTTGGGAATCAGCAGGATTCTGAAAGGGGAATAGGCACAGTAGTGAAGATTTGAGGACAGAGGTAGTAGGCCTTCAAGAGTCTTCAAGAGCCAACACTTTTTAGTAATAAAATTTGTTCCTTGAAGGCTCAAAATTTTTTTTAGCCAGCATTTGGTATAACAAATCTTATAGCTGGCTAACAACACCCACTTCAATACCATTTGTTAATACATCTATACCCATGTTACAGAATCAAAATCTTGTACATAAACCTTATCAGACGAGTTCTTCAACTCAATATCAAAATCCCTTTGTTAATTTACAACAACCTGTATCAGGAATCATTTACTCACAAGCTGGTGTGCCATTTTATGGGATGTCACAAATGCAATCTAGTTATACATATCAACCGAATCAACTTATACTAATTTGGGTTATAACATTGGTGGGCAGACCCCTTGGCATCCAAAGGCGCAAATTTCTCAAACTTCATATCAAAAAGTAACATATCCAGGTTTTGGTCAATAGAACTCTCAAGAGTTTTCCATGCAAAACAACCCCTATCTGGGTTACCAACAACAAATCCCATATGCCGGTGCTCAAAGAATTGTTGCCCAAGCAATTCCATCTTATCGTGGCTATGCTCAACCTGAACTTAATAGACTGTTTCCTTTTGTTGCGACCTTGGAATTACCATATTTAACCGGTTAACCAATGATCCTATCAATTATGCTCCTTGGTGGCTGGTGATACCACATAAATTACCCTCTGACATTCCTAAATTCAATGGAAACCCTAGAGAAGATCCATCAACCCATGTTATGGCTTATCATTTATGGTGTTCATAAAATTCCCTAAATGATGATTCTATTCAATTACGTCTTTTCCAGCGAATGCTCATAGGTCCAGAAGCTAAATGGTACATTGAATTACCTAGAGCTTCTTTCGATAATTTCACTGCCTTGGCTACTGTCTTTTTGACTCATTTCCAGTTACCGATCAGATACGAAACTGGAACGGAATTCATGACCAACTTAAAACAGAGTAATGCTACTCACATTTCAGATCATATTCATGAGTGGCATCGCCGTCGACGAATGGTTAAGACATTTGTTCCCAATAAGCTCCTTGCTGAATGGTTCATCAAATCCCTGTTACCATCTATAACAGAGGATGTGGCTAAAGGTCGCGTCATCACAGAAGAGCAATTTATCGCTCGTGCCCAATATTTAGACTTGATTTATACTCAGTCTGGCACGCTCTATGAGAAAATCCCAAATACACCACGATCTAATTTCAATGTTCCTCCTCAAATAAAGGACTCTCATGCTGGAGACAACTTGATAGGCACTACAAACACACACAACACTACCGCATCTGATCATGATCCTACTTCCGAAATCAATGCTGTCTCATTTGACAAAGGCTAAAGTGATAAGAAACCAGGAAGTAAGAAAAAGGGGAAATCAAAGAAAAAGAAAACTTCTAACCCGCAGGAACGATCATCTGATCAAATGTCAGGACCACAGAAACCTCATTATCCATGCATAATCTGTAACGAGGAAAATTTTGTTAGGGATTGTCCTCACCATGCTGAAGTCTCAAAAATCATCAAGACTTCTCATGCATTAGCTGTGTTGACAAACCCATTTCCAAATCCAGACACAAATTTGGTTGCTACGAATCGAGCTCCTAGTTCCAAAGTGTTAATTTTATCGACTACAAAACCTTCACAAGATATTTTGGTGTCGAAGCGGAATAAAGACTATGGTAGTCTGACCATTGATCAACCTAATACCTCAACAATAAATCCATTTAATGAATCAGTACCACCTCCTGTTATTCTTGAATTGACGACTAAGCCATCAAAGGGAGAAATTCATAAATCGACATATAATCCTCGAGCAAGAGCTGCAAAAAATTATAATATAGTTGAAGATTTGGCTCAATCCCCTTCAACTATGTCTGCTCTTGAGGTATTACAAAATTATCCCTCCTAGAAGCTGGCTTTATTGTCGGTCATTGGTGGAATTGATTCAACTGGTTCTAATCTTGTCGTCTTTAATCATACGGGCTATGTGCCGTAATTACCAGTAGAATTGACATTCTCCATCCAAGTAAATGTTCTCAATCACCTTGTTCATCGCATTATTATTGATGAGGGAGAATCTAAGTGCATTATGTCCCTAAACTATTGGAAGTCACTTGGCTCGCAGCGATTATCACTATCATCAACGACATTGAAGGCTTTTGATGGAAGAACATATAAACCTTGTAGCATTATCAATAAATTGCAAGTTGAATTAGGGGGAAAAACAGTAAGTATTGATGTTGAGGTTGTTGACAGACCCCTTGAATAAAATATTTTACTCGAAAGACCATGGGTATATGCAATGACTGCTATTGTTTCTACATATTTTATAATGGTTGACTTTCCTCATAAAGGTACTATTACAGTCATTAATCAATTATCATTTTTTTCCTCTGCTTCGCAGGTAACTGGAAGCGTTCCGTATATTCACTTACCCCAACTAGAAATCTAAAACATTGGTGTAGGACTCTTAAAGGATTCCACTCTTATGGGAACCTTTGCATTACCGCCGCTTGCGACATCGGCAGAAATTGCAAGCATAGAGACCTTCTAGATGATCTCTTCCACTCTATCTGGCTTAAGGGAGAGTATGGGTGTTTCTGATATTTCTACGTTGGATGATGTTTTACCGCTCAGCCCCATTGAGCTACAATAATAATCAATCTATTCAGCTTGGGCGGTAAATCTGAAATCAGCGTCGCCGAGTGTTTGGGTTGATCGTTCATTAGATTTTGGTACTCCATCTGATCCATTTTCCTCAAAATCTTTGACAGGTGAAAATATTTTTGAAGCTATGATGTCAAAAGGAGAACCATGGGAAGATTATCATCATCGTTCCCATCTTCCAGATTATGAAGAAAATAATCTTAGTGAGCTATATCACTCATCCATTTAGACTTTATTTTCAAATTCTTTTCCAATTAATGCAATTGAATCTGAGCGAAATTTATCAAATATTGAAGTAACCATTTCTATCGATATTTCGACTAAACCTGGCGTAGTTGAAAATATTCATGTCGATGTATGTTGTTCTCCATCAGAACTTGATTCATATCGTTCTCTTTTTCGTGAATTTCGTGATGTATTCTCTTGGTCTTATGAGGAAATTCAAGGCATAGATACTAGTATAGTTGAACATACTATTAATATGTATCCTAATGTCAAACGGTGCGTCAACGGCTTCGTCCTGTTCATCTGAAGAAAGCTGTTGCCATCAAAGCAGAAGTTGAAATTTTTTTGCGTGATGGTTTCATTTACCCTATTCCGCTAACTGAGTGGGTTTCCAATATCGTTCATGTTATGAAAAAACAAGGAACTATTAGAGTGTGCGTCGATTATCGGGATGTTAATCATGCTTGTCCAAAAGACAACTATCCTACTCCCTTTATCGACCAGATCATTGACGATTGTGCTGGATGTGAAATATTTTCGTTCATGGATGGATTTTCCAGCTACAATCAAATCAATATCCACCTAGATGACCAACATAAGACAACATTCATCTGTCCCTGGGGAACATTCGCATATCGAAAACTCCCGTTTGGTTAAAGAATGCTGGGGAAAATTTTCAGAGAGCAATGGATTATGATTTCAATGACATCAAGCACATTGTTCAACCATATATAGATGATTTACCAGCGCATTCACGAAAATGGACTGATCACCCGATGCATTTGAGTGCCATTTTCTTACGCTGCTGACACTATAAGATACGCCTCAATCCACATAAATGTGTGTTTTTTGTTGGTTCTGGTTGATTGCTCAGATTCGTAGTCTCAAAATAAGGAATTCAAATAGACCCACTGAAGGTACATGCCGTTCTGGATTTGCCTGCACCATCAAACTTACTTCAGATACAAAAAATTCAAGGAAAGGCTAACTTCCTAAGAAGATTCATTCCAAACTACGCCGAAATGGCTAAAGGATTTACTCGATTATTGAAAAAGGGGGTTCCCTTCCATTGGGACCAAGTTGCGCAAGCTTCTTTTGATTCTGTCAAGGACTATCTTGTCTGAGCATCATTAATGTATCCTCCAAATTATCAAAATGATTATTTCCTATATATCGCCGCGACTGAAACAACCATCACTATGGTTTTGGTCCAAGTAGAAGAAGGAATTGAACATTCGATCTATTATTTGAGTCATAATCTCAATGATATGGAAGCTAAGTGCTCGTACATGGAAAAGTTTGCCTTGGCAGCTGTTCAAGCTGTCCACAGATTTCACCATTATATCCTGCTCTGAAAAACAACAATAGTTTCAGATTGCAACCCATGACTTACATCTTATCACGTCAATTTCTCGGGGAAAAATATTCAAAATGGATTGTTATTTTGCAGGAATTTGATTTGGAATTCATCAAATCCAAGTCAAAGAAGTCTTTAGTTTTGGCTGAGCTTCTCTGTGACCTTCCCTATGATAGTAATCCAACTATGTCAGAACCATCTATTCCAGACGAGTCTCTGTTTCTAATCAGATCATCTGATCCCTGGTATGGAGATTTCATCATTTATCTCCAAACCCAAAATTTTTGACCTAATAGCTCTTGCTCTGATTAGTGACGTATTCAATAGAAAGCCAAAGATTATATGATCGTCGGCGATACACTTTATCGTCGTGGTGTCGATACCATTTTAAGGAGGTGCCTCACTCATGAGGAGGCCGAAAAAGTTTTATATGATTGCCATACTGGGGCTTGTGGTGGAAATTTATCTGGTTATGCTACCGCGCAGAAGATACTCCACGCCGGTTACTTTTGGCCTACTATTTTTCGAGATTGTATCCTCGCAGTCAGAAGTTGTCATGCATGCCAGATTTATGACCGTAAAATCTGCAAACTGCCAGTGCCAATGCATCTTGTTGTCTCTGTTGGACCATTTACGAAATGGGGTATCGATTTCATGACCTGTAACCCTCCTTCGTCTGGGGGGCATGGTTATATTATTGTCGCAGTCGACTATTTTACCAAATGGGCTGAAGCGATGCCTACATTCAATAACACAGGACAAACAACTGCATTTTTTTTCTTCAATAAAATCATTGCATGGTTTGGGGTCCCACAGGCTATAGTTACGGATCATGTGAAGCATTTTCGCAACAATATGATGTTTGAATTGACAGCCAATTTAGGATTTTTGCATGATAATTCTACTCCTTATCATCCACAATCAAATGGACAAGTTGAGGCTATTAAAAAAATTCTTAAACGAATGCTTCAACAAATGATAGGAGTCTGTAAAAGGAACTGGAACTTGATCCTGTACTCTGCCTTGTGGGCGTATCGAACCTCAGTGAGAAACGTGACTGGATTCACTCCTTTTCAATTGGTGTATGGTCTGGAAGCTATCTTACCAATCCAATGTGAAATATCATTGTTAAAACTTGCGATAGACTTGTTACCTGACACTTCAGAAGAGGAAGCACGTCTCCTTAACCTCATCCATCTAGATGAAACACGTCGTGAATCCCAATTGGCCAACGAAGCACATAAGAGACGTATAATGGCGCAATACGACAAAAATGTCCAGCCTCGCATCTATTCAGAGGGTGAATTGGTCCTTATTTATGACCAAGAAGCTGATGTAATAGGTACAGGGAAATTCGAGCCATTATGGCATGGCCCTTATATTGTCAAAAGAGTTCTTGCTAAGGTTGCCTACGAGTTAGTTGATTACGATGGAATTCCATTGGCACATCCTAGAAATGGGTTGCATTTGAAACGTTACTATGCTTAATCATGAGTGTAGTAATTTTTTGTATTATATTGTTTATATGCTGTTGATTTGCATTCACTATCTTAATTTGTTTTTTAGATTTTTCTTGATGTTAGTAATCCGCTTTACATTTTATGGCAGATGTCTCAATCTTCAGAACCATTTGTTGGATATGCTGATGGTGCTAGTCGTAGTACGCAGAATCTATCCTCTGCAGCATGGGCCATTTTCGCTCTGAACGACAAGTTAGTGAGTTTTCAAGGGATTTGTATCAGTAGATCGACGAATAATATCGCTGAGTATAGCGCGTTGATCGAACTTCTCTTTGATGCCATTTCATTTGGTATTAACCGCATAATCATCAGGTTAGACTCACAACTTGTGGTACTACAACTTACTAGTATTTATTATTTTAGAAATCCAACACTTCTTAGATTGTTCCTAAGAGTTCGACTTTTGGAGAGACATTTTGATTTCATTCAATATCAACAAGAAAATTTTACATAATTATAAGCTAATGTAATAGGTACAGGGAAATTCGAGCCATTATGGCATGGCTCCTATATTGTCAAAATATTTCTTGCTAAGGGTGCCTACGAATTAGTTGATTATGATGGAATTCCATTGGCACAAACTAGAAATGGGTTGTATTTGAAATGTTACTATGCTTAATCATGAGCGTAGTAATTTTTTGTATTATATTGTTTATATACTGTTGATTTGCATTCACTATTTTAATTTGTTTTTTAGATTTTTCTTGATGTTAGTAATCCACTTTACATTTGATGGCAGATGTCTGAATCTTTGGAACCATTTGTTGGATATGGTGATGGTGCTAGTCATAGTACGCAAAATCTATCCTTTGTAGCGTGGGCCATTTTTGCTCCGAACGGTGAATTAGTGAGTTTTAAAGGGATTTGTATCGGTAGATCGACGAATAATATCACTGAGTATAACGCATTGATCGAACTTCTCTCTGATGCCATTTCATTTGGTATTAACCACATAATCATAAGGTTAGACTCACAACTTGTGGTACTACAACTTACTAGTATTTATTCTGTTAGAAATCCAACACTTCTTAGATTGTTCCTAAGAGTTTGAATTTCGGAGAGACATTTTGATTTCATTCAATATCAACACATTTCCAGAAATCTGAACACTTTAACTGATTCATTAGCTAATCAAGTTTTAGATAGACATTTGCGACATAGGTAAAGAAAACATTCACATCATTGAATAGGATTGCGCATTAAACATAGGAAAAACTATAAAAACATATAGATAGATAGTTATAGGTTTTTTACAAAATTTGTGCCCAAGACACGTTGGTCATATGACCTCAAAATGTATGAAAAAATTCATAAGTAAACTAGTGGTGCTCATGGTAGCACACTATAGATCTATAAATCCTACGGAGCAACCACATCCAATGGTTAGGAACCCCAATTATGTGTCGCTGCAGTCGCATGGGAAGCTCTTCGATCCAGAAATACGGAATCCCAAAGGTCAACCCCTCTATGTGCTGCTGGAGCTCAACAAGAGTATCAACCATATCAAGGTCTTGAAGGAATGCTCTCCCGATATCCCTCTCTACTGGCGCATCTGCTTCGTGCTCTGGTTTCTCTACTGGTTGAACGCGAAAAATATCTACATTACATTAAATATTTAGTTTAGTCTTGGAAAGAAATCAAAACACAAAAAATTTTGTATAAACCTTATAAAAATAAAAAAAAACATGGTCAAATCAATCTTACATATTGCATCCCACTGAGCGCCTTCTGGTAAAACTAGATCTAGATCTCCTCGGAATTCAACGCTTGCATATGCATACTCATCGATGGCGGCGATCTGTCGCCGGAACCAGGCAAAGAATGCAGTCGAGAACACAATGGTCGATTGGCCTGAATGCCAACCCATGATTTCTACCCATCTCTGCATTCGAGGATCTCTAGGACTAGATATATCCAATGTTACATGTTGCGGCTGCATCAGTGGAATCCGTTCCAAAGCGAAGGAGATGAGGATGGAACCATAGCTGAAAATTTTCTTCCTTCCTCCCTTTGCTTTATTCAGTTGTTCCTTTATCTGAGATAGAATAGCTTCAGACCAGTTGAAAAATGTTGGCTCTAAGCACTCTAGCGCATACTGCATATACGATCTATTCGCTACATGGAGTGTAACAGTGCCAGATAATTTGGCGATCGTGAATAGGATGGTTCTCAAAGGAAAATCCCTGACATCATGGATGTTTATGTTTCCATCTTTGCTAGGTTTTTACCTCAGATAGAAATACTGCATAACATAATCTCTCACTGTTTGTCCTCCAACGGTAGATCTTGTGAGTGAAATGGGCAAACCTCTCCTCAACAAACCTGTGAGAAAATACACATCCTCAACTGTTATGGACAACACTTGATTTTTTATGTGAAATTCCTCTATCACTGGATCCCATGCTCAAACAAGGAACTCAAAGAGTTCTATTTGTTGCCTCATTCTCGACAATTTGAAGTACTTAAGTGGCCACAATCTCTTAAAGCTCTTACAGTACCCTGATCATTCAAGGAAATCATATCTTGTTCTTCATGTTCTCTTTCTCTCCATGTAATCGTCATTATAATCCAATGGAAACCTAAAAATCAACCATAAGATCCATTAGATACCATTCATTGCAAAAAACTAGGCAAATTTTGGACACAACATGAAAACCAAAAACTTCAACTGCGCCCAACGCACTCCGTGGGCTGAGACAGTGTGTTTGACATGCAGGTACAATTCACTGTACTTTCTATGCAATGCAGGTTTCGATGTTCAAGGGTGCGTTGCCTTCAATTTGAGCAGAATTTACCCTAGGGGCCTCAAAACCCTAAAAAATTACAAGGAATGGTAATTTAATGAATACTGAAAGAAAGAGGAGGTTCATGCTACTAACCTAGATCAAACGACAATGAAATATGTCCACAGAAATGACCGCAATTGACGACTGAAGTTCAGGGGAAAAATCAGGTTCAGAACTCCAAAATACAAATGGTAACTATGGAATGTTAAAAAGGAATAGTGAAACTGCTTTATATAGTCATTTAATTACTTGCAAGATGAATTTATTGCTATGACTATGGTTTTATTATGTTTTTTATCATGAAACAGGTATTTTTAATCCATTTGATGTTGTTCTAAATAGGAAATACAACTGACGAACATGTTAGTCATGCAGATTTATTTCAAGAAAGACTTGACCACAAAGCATGCTTTTTCTCCTTATTTTTCGAGCTTTGATAAAAATGAAAAAGGATTTGAAATGAAATTTTATCTCTTTTTCGAGCTTCGATAACAGTGAAAAAGGAACCCCTGGAGTCTTCTTTCAGCTCTTTTCAGACTCTGATAATGTGAAAATATTGCCGAGCACTTGTCATTTCGAGCTCATTAAAGTAAATGAATTGATATCTACTCAGTATAAGTTTAACCCTTTTCCGCACTGAGATGGATTATTTAGGAAAAAGGAATACCTTGGTTAAACATGACCAAAGAGGTTCTCTCAGATATCATTTTACACTTTTTCGGATCTGAGTGACAAATTTACGAAAAAGTACTTTTGGAGTTCTCTTTCGTCCTCTTTTTCAGACTCTCTAAATATGAAAATAGACTGGGCTATCACTGTCGTTAAGCTCGTTAAAACATAAAATAGCGATGGGCTTGTCAATCATGGAAAGAATCGAGTTTCATTCATAGCTACACTCGTTAAATTATTAAATAGCGATACTTTATTCGCCCAAAGGGTTGAATTATAGATCAAGCAAATGTTATCCTCCTCAAGCTTGTTAAAAAATAAAGAGGTACTGGTCGACAAATGACCGGGGAAAATTTGGGAAAAGCAAGTAAAGTTTCTTTTTGGTAGCAAGTCGCTCTTGAACATGACACTTCTTTCACTCCATGTCCGTGAATGTTTGGGTTGGGTAATCATCTTGACGGTTCATTCACACCTATGGTTCATCATACCTTCACTTCGGTTTTGGGTCAATGCTGCCAACTCATCACAGTGTCGCTGATATGTTCAAGAGAAGTCATCCAATGATTAAGAACTTAGCCATCTGTAATACTCATAAACCTTCATTTTCATGATCGTCATCCTTGAAAATTGCTATATCAAGTCATACCCTTGTCTCCAAAATCAGTAACTCTTGTTTTGTAATAAGGTGACTTCCCATCGAAAACAAATAAATATCCAGGAAGTTCACTTAGAAACATCAGATTCCAGTACCATGAGGCTTGTTACAGCATCGAAAAGAACCTCGCTTCCATACTTTTGACTGAAATATTTTGTTTGGCGTTCGACATCAAATCATCTATTCACGCCTTACGAAATGTACCGCAGTACCTTGAGGACCGTTGAAATTAATGGTGGTTCTCTCGCGTTTATTAATAGCTCACATAATTGGCTGGTAATCAAACGATGTCTTTCCATGTTTGATGAAAAATCATATATTTGCATGGCTAGAATTGTACCCGAATGATCGAGTGAATGAGATAAGAACACCTCGGATCTAGTTTCAGCCATCTGGGCTACGATTTCAGGATTGTTGTACACATCATATGTACGGTGACCTTACATACATATTGTCATCCAAACATGGGCCTATATCTGTAGGCGTGTCTGCATCTGGGCAATAGTCCAATGTAGACGACTTTCTGAATTATGTACATGTTATTAGATTGTTTTATGTGCTGACTATGGGAATGCATACCCTCAGCAATTATGATCAATAGAGGATATATAATGATGTAATGTATTGTAATATTGATGCAGGTAACCATTTATCTTTGTTTCCAGGCTCATCACAGTGTAAAGCATCTCAATCAAATGTTCTTATTATTTGGATCTCATGATTTAGGGGGCAATTGTTATAGGTCAATTTGGGCACCATTCCCAATGACCTGGTTAACTAGGAATCATCTCCAGGATCGATGATCAAGGGTCTATCATTCCCTATCATCTCAGTTTCTATATGCCCTAAGACATGAAACAACATGAATGAAACAAGACTTTCATCAAGCAAGGGTTTCCATGGTCCGAAGCTTATTATTTAACATGTGAGAGCTCACCAACGCAGGCTCCAAGGGGCCTAAGTGTGTTGCATATGCATGTAGCCCCATTCAAGGCTGCTATGCAGAGCACTTCCCGACATTCAAAGGTGCGTTGGTCACATTGGGAGCAAAATTATCATTGTTCTGGAATCTCCACTTGGCCAATGTCTTCTAGAAGGGTTCACATGTGTCAAGCTTCGGATCCAAGTGTCCATTTGAAATATACATGACTGGAAAAATGTCTTGCCTATTTTTGGAATGTTATTGATTACAAAACAACCTACAGTTCATCTATAAATTGAACACAGATCTAAGTGTTTGAGGAGGAAGAATTTGAGTAGAGAAATGCTGAAGAATTTTCAATAGAGAGTTTGATTTGTGGAGTTGCTGCTAGAGAGATTTATGCTGTGATGAGACTTGGGAACTCTGCTGGAACGTCACTTCAAATTAGTCACTAGGTTGTAACCTCTCCTTCTATCATCAATAAAGAGTACTTCTTGCTTTTCCCTACATGCATCTATGTTTACTTTGATTTTCCATATTGCAAAATCTTGGTTGATGAATGTAGTTTATGCTTAACTGATTTAGCTAAATATCTTGAATAGATATCTATATTATTGCATCTTCTGCTATTTCAGTGTTCTTTCTTGCAGGAAGCATTCAACCAACAAAATTTCTTGAATTTGAAGCTGTAGTGGAAGCGACAGAAAGGAGCCATTTGGAAGCGACTAAAACAAGTAAGCCTCCAATCCTCTCTAAGTATCTGTTCTGAGTTAGGAGAAACGGTATTATAGTCTTTCACCTGTTGTTCTAGGCTAATACCTGCCTAGGGAAGCGTAATTTATCTGTAGATTACAATTCTAGCCAAACAGTACCAAACTGGGAATGCCAACGATAAAGGGGTTTAGGAGGCGGCGTATGCTAGAGAGGCTGTCGTGGCCGATGCCTCAGTGTAGTTACTGCTTGAGTCCATGTCGTGACTGACCTCGGTGCTTGATGTGGACATCATGCATATCGGGGTGCCTGTGGCTTAAAGCGATGCCTCAGGGATGATAGGAAGATCTCCTAGGAATGACCCTAGAATGGACGACGGTTTGAATTTTCCAGGGCCATATTCTTGGTACCGTGAAAGACCATCCGAGGATGTATCTACATAGGGTAGAATTACATCCGTGTTGGTTATGGGGTGCTTCTCGCTATGTGTCAGCTGGTCTAAAGTAATGATGCGGTCCTTGTGGGGGAACATCATAATGTGGAAGACAGAGGAGGCTATGGCAGACATGGCATACATATAACTCCGCCCGAGGAGTATATTGTAATCCAAGTGAGTGTCCAAGACTTCAATTTCTATGTGGACCGTCTTGTCGGCTTAACAGACTGGGAAATTTTGGTACAAAACGATGGGGGTCAAGGGACGACCGTCGTATGCTCGAAGCATAATGACTGAGGGTTCTAGTTCGAGAGAACCCAATATCTACCAAATTTTTTTCAACATGATGCATGTCAATGCACCCTCGTTAATGACACACCGGTGAATAGTGATATTCTGGATTGACACTGGTATCTAGAAGGCGACCATGGAGGGAAGCCTAGGGGTGTATTTTTCTAAGTCAAACGCCATCATGTGCATATCAGTAGGGTCGATAGAACCTAACGCAAAACGTAGGGCTTTCCGTTGCTTTGGGCACGACTGCAGTACTTCCAGCGTAGAAATAGCAGTGGGTGATTGAGCTAAATCATCCATGATGCTATAATTATGGGCCACTTTGGAGTAGTTACCTACTTGCCTATTAGGTCCCTTTGCCATCTTTGGCAATGGTTCTATAGGAATATTTGAAATTTTCTAGGTTGCAATAGTACTAGCCCCTAACGTAGTGGTGTCTGGTGGGGTGTCGTAACTGTGGTTCCATGGTTGGAAAAACATCTCTTCCCCAGTCATGTAGATTTCATGGCTGCTTTTCCTGGAATTATCTAGGTTTTTTTGCTGAGTGCTGACCATCCCTTGGTGGGGGAAAGGTTCTTTCATAATAGCAGGTTGTTGGGAATATCCTCCTTGTCCTCGGTTACTTTGAGGCTTTTTTAGCTCAGGGATATCGGGACAGTGGTGAGTGTAGTGCCCGTACTCACCACATATTGAACAAGAATGGTTTGTTCGCAGAGGTGGCATTTTTCCTTTCCGTTGGTGTTATAGGTCAATTTTGGCACCATTCCCAATGACCTAGTTAACTGGACATCATCTCCAGGACCAATTATTAAGGGTCTATCATTCCCTATCATTTCAGTTGCTACATGCCCTAAGACAAGAAACAAGACAAATCAAGCAAGACTTTCATCAAGCAAAGGTTTCCAAGGTTTGAAGCTTATTATATAGCATATGAGAACTCACCAATGCAGGCTCTAAGAGGCCTAAGTGCGTTGCATATGCAGGTAGCCCCATGCAAGGCGGCTATGCAAAGCACTTCTTGACATTCACACGTGTGTTGGTCACATTGGGAGTGAAATTCTCATTGTTCCGGAATCTCCACATGGCCAGTGCCTTCTAGAAGAGTTCACACGTGTCAAGCTTCGAATCCAAGTGTCCATTTGACATCTACATGACTAGAAAAATGTCTTTCCTATTATTGGAAAGTCATTGATTGCAAAACAACCTACAGTTCATTTATAAATTGAGCACAGATTTGAGTTCTTGAAAAGGAAGAATTTGAGTAGAGAAATACTGGAGAAGTTTCAATTGAGAGCTAGATTTGTGTAGCTGCTGCTGGAGATATTTATACTGTGATGAGGGTTGGGGACGTTGCTGGAAGGGTCACTTCAAATCAGTCGCTTGGTTGTAACCTCTCCTTCTATCATCAATAAAGAATCCCACTTATTTTTCCCTATATGCATCTGTATTAGCTTTGATTTTCCATATTGTAAGATCTTAGTTGATGTATATGGTTTATGCTTTACTGATTTAGCAAACTAACTTGAATAGACATATATATTATTGCATCTTCTTTTGTTTCAGTGTTCTTTCTTGCAGGAAGCATTCTGCACAAACTGCTTGAATTTGAAGCTGCAATGGAAGCGACAGAAGGAGCCATTTGGAAGTGACTGCCCAAGTAAGCGTCCAATCCTCTCTATGTGTTTATTTTGAGTTAGGAAAAATAGTCATATAGTATTTCACCTGTTGTTCTAGACTAGCACCTGTCTAGGGAAGTGTGATTTATCTGTAATTCACAATTCTGGCCCAACAAATTGGCGACTCTGCTTGGGAGAATTTCTCTTAGTTCTAGGTGTTTAAGCCTCTTTTTTTCTTTGTTTATCCACCAAGTAGTTGTTACTCATAAAGATTAAAAAATTTTCAAAATAAAATTTGCAAAGACAGTTAGTTAAATAGTAGTATTTTTCTTTGTATACCTCGCCCAACGCACCCTTAGACTGGACACAGTGCTTTGCAGAGTGCTGTCTCCCTTTCTAGCCTACGTTGCAGAGCACTGTCTCCCCTTGGAGACTGCATTGACTCCTGAAAACACCCAAATTCCCTTGAATTTTCCTTTGAAATTTGCTTCAGTTTTGTTTGCTACTGTGTTTTGAAAAGTTTGATCCTCAATTGACCAATGACTCTATATACTTCTTCCTCCTTTGGCTGAAAATTTGTTCAATGTTTGTTTAAAAAAGTTTTTCTTTATCATTGACAAGTTGATTTCAAATTAATTTTTATGGTCGCATTAAGAATCATTTGCTTTCGAAAAACGAAATTGTCGTAAAATCCTCATTTCCTTGATAGGAGAAATTGTTGTTGATATCCTCATTTTTCCTTCAAAAGAGAAATTGTTGTTTGTATTATTCGTTTCTCAAAAGTAAAAGGCATTTGAATTGTTGATTTAGTGCACCTAGTTTCTTTTCTGCATTCATAACATTAAGGAAACTGAAAATAAAAATTTGCATTTGCATGTAGAATTTTGTGTGTTTTGCAAAAGGAACATTAGGAAATCTGCATTTAGTTTGTGCTCATTGATTTATTTTTGTTCATTGGTTTTATTGCTCACAAATTATTTGCTCTCTTCCCTTAGTAGCTAGGTTTTTCATTGAAGAAGCTGAAAGTGAAAGATTGTTTATCATTCTTAGCTTGCATTTTAGGAATTTCATACACATCATCATGGTGAACCTTTGAAAGGCAATTTGTTAAGCAAGATCAACATAAAATAAATATCAATTTACTTAACAATGCTTTGGAACCATAATGATAACATTTAGAAGGTCTAGGTTAGAGACGTGTTCCGACGTCGTAAAACATAGTAGCTATCTTTAACTTGTCTGCGATAAATTCCGAGTGTGATACCTCACTCCACGTACGTAAGTATATCGTAGCTTGTCCACATACTTTCGGGTATATCGGGCGGTGTTATAGTACAATAAGTATAAATGGGTGCTCTCACTAAGCGATTTCACATTAGACAACACTAATACGGACTTGGGCCTCCAAATACCTTTGGGTATATTTGGGAAGAAAAATTTTAGGTGCTATCCATCCATAGTGAAACGAGTCGGTCACCTTGAAACTATGACACAACGAACACAACATTCAGGGATATTACTTGCTCGTACTTCTTGGTTCGCTAGGAGGTATTCTGCAGTTCACAGTTTCTTGGTAAACCCTTTTTTCGTAGCATTACCCTCTTTTTGTTTATTTGTTTTTTGGTTAAAATAAATCAGTAATCGTGGAGGAACAAAATCATATCCCATGTCATTCGCGTCGATTAGCTTTAAAACCACCTTTACCACCAGAAGTTACTTCTGGTAGGTGAAGGCAATCACGATTTTCCAAATCAAGTACAATCTGTATCTCTGGTGAAACATCATATTTTAAACCAGAGTTACCTCAAATTGTTTCAACACATCCTGGTTCGTCTACTGTTTTCGAAACAGAGTCTTCACAACTACCCATGGTGACGATCCATCCAATCAGTGATACCATACCTCCTGGACCCGACGTTTTTCAATCAAAAATTGATCCAGATCCTGTCTCTTCTTTGCCAGAGCATCTGAATCTAGAAGTCGAACAACCAGAAGTTGTTCCTACCTTGGTCATCCCAAAAATTTCTATATCCATTGAAACTCCTATATCACACAGTCAACCGTCTGAAATATATTTTTGGCGTGATAGTGAAGTTCTTCCACCTGGTTTAATTGTGATTGAAGAAATCCCACAAGATGATACACCTTTAACTCCAACCCATTTTGGGGGGGAACTTTACTTGTACGAGTCGTTTCCTCAATCATTTCCATCTTCTTTTGTTGATCCTGTTCCCATTCAATCTCTCATTGATTTTCAAGGGTATACATTTTGTCAAACAACCATGTCTGAACCAACATCTTCGGTTGGGTCTGCTGTTCCAATTACGTCAGCTCCTACCCTTGCTACTTTGTCGATGTTCACAACTTCAGTAGAGTCATATTTGCATGGTCGCCCTACGGTCCCAACAGGTTACAAATCATTATCTGGCACTTTCTCTGGTGCATCTTCAAAAACATGGTCTTTACCAATGTCATCATCTAATATTTTAACTGGTAGTCCTATCATTAGTACTGAACGACTTGATTCATTACATACATCATCAAGGCAATATCAAGTCGATCCTTTTGGGTAAATTCCTTTAAGTACCATATCAAATGGACTCCCAACATTCAGAGAACAATATTTTCCATCTTATTATCCTCCTTATGCTGGGGGGTAACCTTTGGTCACCCAATATGACAGTACTCCGTCACTTTTTGGTTAGCCTAATACTGAATTGAATGTTTGTCAATGGAAACCCACTCTTCCTATCCAACCACAAACAGTTGTACATTCGTATCAACCGGTTCAACCTGTTACATCCACTTCATTACCACTTGTTACTACATCTTTACCCCTGTTACAAAATAAAAATATTGTACATCAACCTTATCAGGTGGGTCCTTCAACTCAATATCATCAAATATTGGGTCCACAGTCTCAAAATCCTTTGGTTAATTTACAACAACCTGTATCAGGAATATTTTATTCACAAGATGGTCTACCATTTTATGGGATGTCATAACCGCAACCTGGTTATACATGTCAACCAAATCCAAGTTATCCTAATTTGGGTTATAAGATTGGTGGACAGACCCCTTGGCAACCTCAGGCGCAAATTCCTCAAACTTCATTTCCACAAGTATCATATCTAGGTTTTGGTCAACAGAATCCTCAAGCGTTTGCTATGCACTACAACCCCTATCTGGGTTACCAACAACAGATTCCGTATGCTAGTGCTCAAAGGCCTGTTGCCCAGGCAATTCCATCTTACCCTGGCTATGCTCAACCTGACCTTAATAGACAGTTGCTTTTTTTTGCAACCTTAGAATTACCAGATTTAAACCGGTTAACCAATGATCCTATTAATTATGCTCCTTGGTGGCTAGTGATACCCCATAAATTACCCTTCTATATTCCTAAATTCAATGGAAACCTTGGAGAAGATCCGTCGACTCATGTTATGACTTATCATTTATGGTGTTCACCAAATTCCTTGAATGATGATTCTATTCGACTACGTCTTTTTCAATGTATGCTCACAGGTCTGGCTGCTAAATGGTACATTGAATTACGTAGAGCTTCTTTTGATAATTTCACTGCCATAGCTACTGTCGTTTTGACCCATTTCCAGTTACCGATCAGATATGAAAATGGAACGGAACTCTTGACCAACTTCAAACAGACTAATGCTACTCACATCTCTGATAATATTCATGGGTGGCGTCGTCGTCGATGAATGGTTAAGACATTTGTTCCGAATCAACTACTTGCTAAATGGTCCATTAAGTCCCTGTTACCATCTATAACTGAGGATGTGGCTAAGGGTGGCGTAGTCACAGAAGAGCAAGTTACCACTTGTGCCCAATATTTAGACTTGATTTACACTATGTCTGGCATGCTCTATGAAAAAATTCCTAATGCGCCGCGATCTAATTTCAATGTTCTTCCTCAAATAAAGGACTCTCATGACGGAGATGACTTGATAGGCACTACAAAAACACACCATGCTACTGCATCTGATCCTGCTCCTAATTCCAAAATTAATGCCGTGTCAATTGACAAAGGAAAGAGTGACAAGCAACTAGGAAGTAAGAAAAAGGGGAAATCAAAGAAAAAGAAAACTTCTAACCCGTAGGAAAGATCATTTGATCAATCATCTAGACCACGAAAACCTTGTTATCCATGCATAATCTATAGTGAGGAACATTTTTTTAGGGATTTTCCTCATCGTGTTGAAGTCTCAAAAATCATCAAGACTTCCCATGCATCAACTATGTTGACAGACCCATTTCCAAATCCAGACACCAATTTGGTTGCTACGGATCCAACTCCTAGTTCCCAAGTGTTAATGTTATCCACCACAAAACCTTCACAATATATTTTGGTGTCAACGCATAATAAAGATTATGGTAGTCAGGCCACTGATCAACCTACTACCTCGACAACAAATCCATCTACTAAATCAATACCACCTATTGTTATTCCTGAATTGACAATTAAGCCACCAAAGGGATTAATTCATAAATCGACATATAATCCTCGAGAAAGAGCTGCACAAAATTATAATATAGTTGAAGATTTGGCTCAATCCCCTTCAGCTATGTCTGCTCTTGAGGTATTACAAAATTGTCCCTCCTAGAAGCAGGCTTTATTGTCGGCCATTGGTGGAATTGATCCGACTAATTCTAATCTTGTCATCTTTAATCATACGGGCTATGTACCGTAGCTACCAGCAGAATTGGAATTCTCTATACAGGTAAATGTTCTCAATCACCTTGTTCATCTCACTATTATTGATGAGGGAGCATCTACATGAATTATGTCTCTAAACTTTGAAGTCACTTGGCTCGCCGCGATTATCTCAATCATCAACAACGTTGAAGGCTTTTGATAGAAGAAAATATACACCTTGTGGTATTATTAATAACCTACATATTGAATTAGGGGGAAAAATGGTGAATATTGATGTTGAGGTTATTGACGGACCCCTTGACTATAATATTTTACTTGGAAGACCATGGGTATATGCAATGACTGCAATTGTTTCTACATACTTTAGAATGATTGCCTTTCCATATAAAGGTACAATCACAATCATTAATCAATTATCCTTCTTTGCCTCTGCTTCACAGGTAACTGGGAGCGTTCCATTTGTTCACTTACCCCAACTAGAAATTCAGAACATTGGTGGAGGACTCTTAAAGGATTCCACTCTCATGGGAACCTTTGCATTACCACCGCCTGCGACGTCGGTAGAAATTGCAAGTATAGAGACCTGCTACATGATCTCTTCCACTCTATCTGGCTTAAGGAATAGTACGGGTGATTCTGATATTTCTACGTTGGATGAATTTTTACCGCCCAGCCCTATTGAGCTGGCATAGCAATCAATCTATTTGGCTTGGGCGGAAAATCTGAAATCAGCGTCACCGATTGTTTGGGTTGATCGTTCCTTAGATTTTGGTACTCCATATGATCCATTTTCCTTAATGTTTTTAACATATGAAAATATTTTGGAAGCTATGATGTCAAAAGGGGAACCATGGGAAGATTATCATCATCGTTCCCACCTTCCTAATTATGAAGAAAATAGTCTTAGTGAACTATATAACCCATCAATCAAAAATTTATTTTCGAATTATTTCCAATTAATGCAATCGATTCTAAGCGAAATTTATCAAATATTGAAGAAACCATTTCTATCGATATTTCGACCAAACCTGGCGTTGTAGAAAATATTCATGTTGGTGTATCTTGTTCTCCATCAGAACTTGAATCATATCGCTCTCTATTTCGTGACGTATTCACTTAGTATTACGAGGAAGTGCCATGCATAGATACTAGTATATTTGAACACACTATTAATATGTATCCTGATGTCAAACCGGTGTGTCAACGGCTTCGTCCTGTTCATCCAAAGAAAGCCACTGCCATCAAAGCAAAAGTTGAAATTTTTTTTCATCCTGATTTCATTTACCATGTTCCGCTAACTGAGTGGGTTTCCAATATCGTTCTTGTTATGAAAAAACAAGGAACCATTAGAGTGTGCGTCGATTGTTGGGATGTCAATTAGGCTCGTCCAAAAGACAACTATCCTACTCCCTTTATCGACCAGATTATTGACGATTATGCTGGATGTGAAATATTTTCGTTCATTGATGGAAATTCTGGCTACAATCAAATCAATATCCGCCTAGATGATCAACATAATACAACATTCATCTGTCCCTGGGGCACATTTTCTTATAGGAAACTTCTGTTTGGTTTAAAGAACGCTGGGGAAAATTTTCAGAGAGTAATGGATTATTCTTTCAACGACATCAAGCACATTGTTCAACCATATCTAGATGATTTACCAGTGCATTCACGAAATCAGACTGATCACTCGATGCGTTTGAGAGCCATTTTCTTACGCTGTCAACACTACAAAATACACCTCAATCCACATGAATGTGTGTTTTGTGTTGGTTCTGGTCGACTGCTCGGATTCGTAGTCTCAAAAGAAGAAATTCGAATAGACCCATTGAAGGTTCAGGCCATTCTTGATTTTCCTGCGCCATCAAATTTACTTTAGATACAAAAACTTCAAGGAAAGGCTAACTTCCTGAGAAGGTTCATTCAAAACTACGCCGAAATGGCTAAAGGATTTACTCGATTATTGAAGAAGGGAGTTCCCTTCCATTTCGGACCAAGTTGCGCAAGATTCTTTTGATGCTGTCAAGGACCATCTTGTTCGAGCATCATTAATGTATCCTCCTAATTATCAAAATTATTATTTCCTATATATCGTCGCGGCTGCAACGACCATTGCTATGGTTTTGGTCCAAGTAGAAGATGGAATTGAACATTTGATCTATTATTTGAGTCGTAATCTCAATGATACGGAAGTTAAGTACTCATACGTAGAAAATATTGCCTTGGCAGCTGTTCAAGCTGTCCAAAGAATTCGTCATTATATCTTGCCCCAAAAAACAACAATAGTTTCGGATTGCAACTGCATGACTTATATCTTATCACGTCAATTGTTGGGGGGCATGTTAGCCACCTATAAAATTTGTTATATCAAATAGTGGCTAAATCATTTTTTAAAACCTTCTTCCATTTTTATTACACTTTCCTCCATTTTCATTATAATATGACCCATTCGTATTATAAAACCCGGATTGATCTCGACCATTGATAAATACGCATCTACGGCTTGGACTTAATCTTTCATTCACCCATCCAACCGCCTCTCCTTTTGATCTCAGCGAGAAATCTTCACTGTTCGATGCTTTCATCCAATGACTGTACTCTAAACCTAAACTTCTGAAGTAGTCTGAACCCTTCCCCGTAGGATTTTTTCTAATTTTTCTTTGTTTTACAGGTTTTAATGGTTTTCTCAATTATTTTAAAAGAAAATTGAAGGCCGGGGATGACCCCAGGCCTTTATGTGTGAAGGAGATCATTTTGTAGGGTTTCACATCATGATTCACCTGTGCCTCATGAGCACTGATGCCATCATACAATCCTCTGTGCGCCTGCAACAACAATGAAAACACAACAAACACCACAGACAAAGAGTATCAGTGTCATAACATTCAAATACAAGCTGAAATCATGTTAACATATTTTTTGAGGGATTATGGACTAAAATCGACTATATAAAGCCTAATCCATTCAATTGAAGACAGTATGAAGACCAGAAGACAGAAATTAGGCCTAATTAAGCCTAACACACATAATTAAAACAAATTAACAATGTTTTAAGGAAGAACAATCAGATCTATCAGTCCTAGAAGCTTCCACTGATGCATCAGAGGCAACTTGAGTCCTCGCTAGCTGCAAAAAGACACCTGTAGCCTCAAATAATTCAAAAGAAGCATAGCTATTACCAGAACATAAGATATTTTCCTCAAGGCAGCTGAACAGTTAATTCAACCAAAGGAAATTATTGTAAACTGTCAGCAGAGTTATTGCGGAGATGAGAAAGAATTCTAAAGGTCAACAAAATCTTCTAAGAAGATTGAACACTTAATAAAAACCCATGAAATATAGAGGAAATATTTGAAATATTCTTCATTGAGCCCCTCAAAGGCCGAGAAGCATTAAACTATATTAATTGATCTTATAGATCTTTTCTCTCATCCCACCTCCTCATTTTCCTATAAAATCTTCTTGAGGAGCTCATTGTAAAGGGTTGGTTTCTAGACTTTGATATAATACTTGCGTTCGAAAATTTCTACATGTAAATAGTCTTCAGAGGCTTTGAAGCTCTGTTTGTGATCAAATAAGTTATGCTAAGAAGAAAAGATGATTGCTGAACTGAAACATTGGACTTGAAGTGTGTAACTGGATTGACATCAATATACAAGTTGATTCTTGGGATCCTGGTCTATATCATTGGTGAAGTGCTTCTTACTATTACTTGTTTTCCTTTCATGTATGCCATTTTGTTCACTTATTTTCTGATAAAGAACAACAAATATAGAGCTAGGATTTACTGTCAAAAGTACCCTACTCTCACTGATAAGCTTTATCTCAATGTTTTCATCCAAATTGTGTGTTTAAGAAGGTATTAAGTTTAAGTGTAAACATTATCAAGGAATGTTGGTTTTCCCTTGTCTTGATGTGAAAAACTTGAAAAGAAGTTCTTGAATGATATTTTTATTATGTACTCAGTAAAGTTAGACTAGAAAAGTTTATGGTTTGCCCTGTCTTCTAGTTTCTTTCTCCAAAGGTATTTCTGAAAGTTTCCCTAAGAGTATGCTGAAAGCAGTTTAGATTTAAAAGTATCTTATCTGATCTTAGGCTGCACTTTGTTTTCTTATCTGTTTTCATCCCTTCTGAAAGTAATTATGTGGATTACTGGATTGTTTGTCTGATAAGTTAGCTTTAATACAAGCTTTTCCGAAGAAGTCTATGGTTAGCCCTATCCTTTGGTTGGTTTTAAACAGTTACTTAAAAGGATTTTCTTGTTTGGAAAGACTAATAAATCCTAGTTGAAATTATTGTCTTTTTCCACCCCTTCAACACTTTTATTGTTCCATTCCATCATTTAATCTAAAATATATTGTGATATAGATGACTTTCCCCTCGGACCACTCTTGAAATTGTTGCACAATTAAAACCTTTTATGACTCCATAGCCCAATGGACTAAAAACCAGCATCATATCTATCCTATCAGCCAAATCCTGTTATGATTTTTTACATCTTCACCCCTTTGAAACTATTTCATTTTAGTACTTTCCACTCAACTAAAAATCATGCTCAACCATCCAAAACCAAACAAAAACCCTTGTTCTTCATAACTAGCCTAATATCATACCCAAAAGCCTTAAAGATGAATCAATTTTTTCACTTATAGAGAGATCCCTCTCTGGATTCAGGAGGGCTAGATCCTAGAATCCCAAAGTGGTTCCAATGTCCTCCCTGCAGCTTTAGTCTCACCAATCTGCTAAAATTACAGGGAGCTAACATTTCAGGCGACTCCATTGGGGATTTTGAGTAAAAATCCTTAAAACAAGACACTTAGTGTTTAGTGCAGTACAAGTAGCCTTCTTCAAGCACTACCAAGAAAATGGTAGTCATGATAGAACTTATTTGAATCATTGACAAACTAAGGAAACCTTAGGATTGTCATAAGAGTTATTAGAACTTGAAGAGATCAGCTAGCTTAGCCATAAGAGTAGAATTTCTTTGTCTCACCACCGTAGCTAAGTGTTGAAATAGATTTAGGACACTCTTAGAACCCATAGGACTGAAAAAACTCAGAAAACCCAAAAATATGTCAGATTGGTATTCACATAAACATGGTGGTGGACCATAAATCATTTTATCTCCAAAAGAGCTAAAAATTTCCACCTGGTGACTCCACAATCCTAAACAGACCTTAAGGCTCCACTGGGAAGACCCATTATCATCATAACATCATATAAAATCAGTTAGAGGACTTTAGGATTAAATTTTTCTTGTTTAAAAGATCAGTTTTCCTCTTAAAGATTGTCATACTCGGTTAAAATTTTCTTGTTCGGTTGGGTCTAAAAAACACAACATAGTGGCTCCTAGAAGGATTCATACTAGAGCCTATCCTGATCCAAACCCTCCTGAGATAGTTGATAACCCTGAAAGAATCCTTAGGAGGTCTCCTAAGGCCAAATCTTCAACTATTGTCAGATCACTCCATAGAGCTAGTTCTCTTCCTAAAGACCTTGCATCTCTACAAGAATCACAAGTTGACTTAAGAAATCCATTTAGAATTAGGTCACTTGATGATATAGATCAGCTAGATTCAGAGTCTTCACTTTCATCCCTAGATCGAAGTGAACATCCTGGCAGTAGAGAAACTACACCACCTGATTTACATTTCCTTTTCAATCTAGGTTTCTCTCATCCAAGATCATCTCAAACATCTCTTGTTGGTCCATCCACTTCTACTACCCATACACCTATTGTCCAAAACACTCCACTTCAGCCCACTTTCCCTCTTGTTAATCCACCTCTTGTAAATCCACCTCCACCTCCTATCATGGCAACATGGTATGCCTCGTTGGTCCTTCCTTTACCCTTAGTCAATATTCCACAGGACTATCAGTCCAAGATACCTTTGTATGATGCCAGTGGTGCTACTACTGCTTCACAACATGTGGAAAAGATGATTGACTACTTTGACAGAAACGAGATTGATGATGAAACTGTCAAACTTAGACTATTTTCTCAAAGTTTAGGGGGAGAAGTAAGAAAATGGTTTAAAGGCTTAACCCCTCACAGTATTAATTATCTCCAAGCCTTCCATCAGTTATTATTAAACAAATGGGAAGTCAGGAAAAACCCTCTCTAAATACTTTCTCATTATAAGAATCTCCAAAGAAACACTAGGGAAAGTGTTCAAGCCTATTGCTTTAGGTTTAATAGCATTTACAATGCCCTTCCCCCAGACTTAAAACCTCCACAAGGCTTAGCTTTAAAAAATTTTCCTGAAGGATTTGATCCTGAGATGGCCTATCAGCTAAGAGAGAGAGATATCCTTTAATTCCTGAAGATATGCAAAAATGAGCTCTTGCTGTGGAAGTTAATTTAATGGAGAAAAGAGCAAGAATGAGGAATGAGAAGAAAGTGTCCTTTAGAGAGGAATCTACACCTTCCACATCTAGCTCAAAGATGGAAAGAATGACGGAGGAGATGATGAAAAAGATGAGCATACTTGGGAGAACACAAGCAAGTCAAAACCAAACAGCTCCTCAAAACAGAAATCAAAATTAAAATTAGAATTTTAGGAGAAACCAGCCTCAAAACAGACCAAGGGAGGATGATCAACAAATTACTCCTCCTTTTCATCAAAACTATGTAAGTGAGGTTGAAGACACAATAGAACAAACAGAGGAAGATGACATAAACATGTTGGGAGTATACAATGATGATTTCGAAGTTCATTACAATAGAAAACAAGGTCTATACACACCCTATGATGACAAAAGAGTAGAAGACGAATTTTATTATCAAGAAATGGAAAATGTCATCATAGAAATCACAAAGGAATATGACCTTAGGAGTAAAATCAATCAGGAAATTCCCAAGACTAAAACCTTTGAAAATTTTGCCAAAAATAGCCCTGTAAATAAACCCAAAATTACAAAACAGAAAGACAAAACAGTGGCTGTAAATTCTGATAAAAACAAAGAGAAAAGCACTCCAAACAAAGAAAAATAGAGTGCAGATCTTAGCAGCGCTAGTACCTCAGCTAGTGCTCCTGTTAAAAAAATTCTAACCAATGTAAATAGAGAAAATCAGCAAGCTAATCTTGTTGATAAAATGGTGGTTAACAAAGATGAAACAAACCTTGTAAGAAGTCATCTACCTTTTAGTTTGGAGCAGGAAATTGCCAAGATAAAGATCTCTATTCCCATTATTGAATTAGCCACCCAAAATGTGTATAGATCCCAAATTTTGAAGGCTTTTAACATAGAAGAGAATAATGACACTGTCAATCTTAATGATGACCAACCAGAGGTCATATTTGGTCCTAAGATTGAGGGTAGATATCAAGAAGGACCGGTTCCTCCTTTTTATGTAAGTTTACAGATTCATGACAAGATTTTTCACAACATTATTCATGATTCAGGGGCCTCTCACAATTTAATGCCCAAAGCTGTAATGGAGAGTCTCGGCCTTGAAATCACTAGACCTTACAAAGATCTTTACTCCTTTGACTCAAGCAGAGTGAAATTTTTAGGCTTAATCAAAGACCTTTGTGTAAACTTAGCACAAATTCTAGCCAAGTGTTTAGTAATGGATATTGTTGTGGCTGATATAACCCCAAAATATGGTATGCTGTTATCAAGATCTTGGGGAGCTAAGTTACAAGGAACTATGTAGATGGATATGACATAAGCAACTATCCCTGTATTTAATAAAACTAGAAGACTTTACAGGGAGTCTCATATGCAATACATGGTTACTAGCCAAGAGAGACCGCAAAAATCTCCCCTTTCCTCTGTAAATACAGGCCTTGACTCATTTATCCTTTTCAATGATGAAAAATTCAGTGAACAAGTGACCTTAACTGAATTAATGACAGATAGAGAGGAGGAGGAAGATGAGTCAGAAGTGTCAAACAATTTTCTAAACTAGAAAATAAAAACAAACAAAACAGAGGTCTAGAGCTACAAATCATTCATCCATTGCTTTTAAACCTCGAGAGTCAAGAAAGAAGTCCTAAACGCAATAAAAAACCTGAGGAATCAAACAGATTCAACATAGTGCTGACCTTCAAGAACAATTCGAAAGCACACTAGTTGAAGAGGATAGTAACCAAACTGATGAACTCGAAGTTATTCCTCTTTGGAGTATGAACTTTGATGGGTCTTGCACCAAGACCAACGCAGGTGCAAGCATCTGGATACATAACACTGAGAACAACCACACTGGAGGCCATTCCTACAGATTAAATTTTCAGTGTTCGAATAACATAGCTGAGTATGAATCCATCCTTTTAGGCTTACATTTACTGATGAAGTTAGGAGCCAAAAGAATAAAAGTTCTCGAGGATTCAGAGTTAATTGTCAGGCAAGTAAATAGGGAATATAGTGCCAAACACCCCAGACTTAGAGCCTACAGGAATGATGTCATGGATTTATTGAAAAGTTTTGAGGAATCCCAACTTATTTTTGTCCCAAGAGAACAGAATATCCTGGCCCACAGTTTAGCTTTTGCTGCTAGAACATGCTTAACACCTTATGAAACCAAACAATGCACAACCCAAATTAAATTCATACTAGCTGTCCCGGATAATTATAAATATTGGCAAGTGTTTGATGGAGACAAACAAATAGAAGACTTCCTGCAGTCCAGAAATGAATTTGAACTACCAAGTTCAGATTCAGATTATGAGGATGACTGTCCTAGTGAAGAAAATCTACTTGATGAAGAAGAAGAGTCTCCAGAGATGGCTTATGTAAATCTGCTGTCTAACAAACTTGAAAACACAACAGAAATTGTTGCAGAGTTAGAAAAAGAAGACTTAGAAACTCTGTAATCTAATAATCAAAGTCTGCCAAAAGGTCTAGTCCCTTTAGAAGAGTTGTTTGATTTCAATGATGTGGCCAAAAAACCCAACTGGAGCCTTTTGAAACTGAGGTTGAAGAGTGTAATATAGGCAGTGAATTAAAACCAAAGATGATCAAACTATCTAAAACTTTACCAGCTCACATCAAACCAAAATACAAAGAGATGTTTAAAGAATTTTCTGATGTTTTTGCATGGAGTTATGACAATCTGAAATCCTATGACACTGAAATAATTCAGCACAAGATACCTCTCAAGGAAAACCAAAATCCATTTAATCAAAAATTGCGCAGAATAAACCCTGTTTAGTTACCTTTGGTTGAGAAGGAAATCATGAAAATGTATGAAGCTGGTATTATTGTTCCTATTAGATATTCAGAATGGGTGTCTAATTTAGTGTCAGTTAGGAAAAGGACAGGATAAATAAGGCTTTGTATTGACTTTAGAGACTTAAACAAAGCCTCATTAAAGGAAAACTACCCTTTACCCAAGATGGATCATATATTACAAAGGGTAGTTGGTTCTAAAAGAATTTCTTTGCTTGATGGCTTCTCAGGATACAATGAGATATTAGTACATCCTGATTATCAACTAAAGACAAATTTTACTACACCTTGGGGCAGTTTCATGTATGTGAAAATGCCCTCTGGTTTAATGAAAGCTGGTGATACATTCCAGAGAGCCATGGATATTTCATTCTCGGAAGAATTGGGCTACTTCATCATTATTTACCTTGATGATGTCACTTTTTTTTCCAAAACAGATGAACAACACTTAATACATTTGAGAAAAGTCTTCGAGAGGTCTAGAAAGTTTGGGTTATCTTTAAATCCTAAGAAAACACTGTTTGGTCTCCAAGAAGGTAAACTGCTAGGACACATAATATCAGAAGAGGGGATAAAAATAGACCCAAAAAGGATTGAGGCTATATTGCAAATCACTCATCCTAGAAACCTCAAGGAACTTCAATATTTCATTAGAAAGATTAATTTCTTGAGAAGGTTCATACCCAACTTAGCTGAGTTCCTTAGAAACATTACAAACATGCTGAAAAAGGAGCAAGGAGTTAAATGGACCTTGGAAGCAAAGAAATATTTTGAACTAGTAAAACAAGCATTAACCAAAACACCAGTTCTTATAAGTCTTGACTTTTCAAAAGATTTTTACATCTTTTCATTTGCATCAGAACATATAGTGGCTGTTGTCCTATTGCAGAAAAATCCAAAGGGACAAGAGCAGCCAATTGCATTCTTTAGCAAGGCCTTGAGAGATGCACCTCTGAAGTATAATATTATGGAGAAACAAGCCTTTACCTTAGTCAAAGATTTAAAAGACTTCATAGTTTATATTTTACACTCCCATGTAATTAAATTTGTGCCTAACTCGGTTGTTAAAGACATTCTAACACAGGACTCAGATGGTAAGAGAGGTAAGTGGATAGCTATTATACTTGAATATGATTTAGAAATCAAGCCCACTAAGCTCATTAAAGGCCAAGGTCTATCTAGATTAATGGCTGAATCCAATTTTGAAGCTCTGGATATAAATGTGATAAATGTTTTAGATGAACAAGAGGAATTGTCAACTCCCATTGTTGAAAATAATTTTATGAATTCTTCTTGGTATGCTGATATTGTGTATGTTTTGCTCAATCTGAATACACCTCCTGGTTTCACAAAAGCAAAGGCAAGGTTTTAAAAGTTAAAAGCTGTTAACTACTGCATTTTAGATAAGTGTCTTTATTGGAAAAATGCAAGTGGATTATTGCTTAAATGTTTGCCTGAGTATGATGCAGATAAAATCAAGCATGAGTTCCACGAAGGAGAATGTGGAGGCCATCTCTATTGGAAAACAATAGCCAACAAAATCCTTAGAGATGGTTACTTTTGGCTCACCCTCTTTTATGATGTACATAAAATGATAATTGCCTGTCATAAATGCCAACTCTTTGAAGGAAAAAGAAAATTGCTTCCTTTACCCTTGCATCCAATCACTGTTGAAGCTCCTTTTCAACAGTGGGGTTTAGACTTCATAGGAGAAATCCATCCACCCTCATCTTCCCAACATAGATGGATTATCACTGCAACAAACTACTTTAACAAATGGATAGAAGCCATCCCTTCTAGACAGGCCAATGACTATGTCATCATAAAATTCATTGAGACTCATATCCTCTCTAGATTTGGCTGTCCTAGGAAGATCATCACTGATAATGCAACTGCATTTGGATCCAAAAATATGGTTGAATTCTGTCACAAATATCAGATTACATTGGGCCATTCTACTGCTTATTACCCTCAAGGTAATGGGCTAGCAGAATCCTCAAATAAGAGTTTGGTGAACATAATCAAGAAGTTGATGGAGGAAAACAAGAAGTCTTGGCACACAAAGCTAGTACATGCACTATGGGCTGACAGATTAACACTTAAGAAATCTATTGGAATGTCACCCTACTAGCTTGTGTATGGAATAGATGCAATTTTTCCAACCAGCCTAGGTGTGCTAGTTATGAAGTTGATCCAAGAAGTGAAGTCTGAAGAAAATGACATGATCAGAAGGATTAATCAGACTATACATCTTCAGCAAACCAGAGAGGAGGTCTACAATAGAGCATTACAAAAGCAAGAGAGCATCAAGAGTCTTTTTGATAGAAGGACAAAGGCTAGCAATTTCAACATTGGTGACAAAGTGTTAAAGTGGGATTCCAGGAGAGAAGACAAGGGAAAGCATGGGAAATTTGATAACTTATGGCTTGGCCCTTATCTCATTCAGTCTACTGCTGGTAACAATGCTTATTGCTTGTAGGAATTGAATGGAGTTGAACTGTTTGTGGGTCCTGTCAATGGCAGGATGCTCAAACATTACTTCTCATGACCATATCAAGTTTGGAAACCTTTTTTATTTTTTCTCATTGTAAATGTCATAATCTTCATTGCATTCAAAGTTATAAAATGAAAAAAATACAAAAAACAATAGAAAGAGAAAAGAGGGCAAATTGTAAAAATAATAAAGGTACAGCCCCATACCAAAAAAGAGAAACAAAATTTGAAAGTGTGCAAGCTCAAAAGCCACTCCTAAAAAACACACTCCTAGTTAGTCATACAGCCTAATCATGACTAATTAGTTTTAAATTTACTGCTGATAGGTTAGTGAAATAGATATGCCAAACAATTTAATCTTGGCTTATCAGTTAGGTAGATTAGGATAAAAAATTAAGGTTCAAACAAGCTCAAAATCTGAGCCTATGAGTTTTCAAAAGAAGAATGACTCTAAAATGTTTAAATTTTGAGTCAAAGACAAAAGTAAAATGGTTCTAATAAGCCCAAAACTTGAACTAGATGACAAAGAAAAAACAACTCAAACAAGCCTAAAAACAGAGCTGAAGAAAAGAGAAGGATGTGTTTAAAACTTTCAGATCTTAAGCCATCACCATTTTGATTTAATTTTCTGCAAATAATAAATCTATGTGCAGCTTGTTTTTATGCCATATATCAACAACAAGTTAGACTGTTCAATCCTGACTTTGGCTTCTTTTTAAATTTCTTGTTTTAGAAGTTAGAGAATTAAAATCTGTTAGACAATCTAATCCTAACAAATAGTAGTTAGGTAGAGAAGCTTATGAACTCAACTGTTTAATCTGAGTTCATGGAGAAATAAGAAGTAGAATTATATTAGTTTTATGTTTTCAAAAGAATAAAATGTTTGTAAAAAGAGTTTGCCAATCCAAATGCACTCTCAAAGAAGAAAAAATGTTAGATCAGTAGGATTGGGTAGGTAGAAAGCTTGTTTGATAGTGTTCCATTGTATTTCATGGCTGCTAACATTGTCAAAGCAGAAGAAGACAAGAAAAGCGAAGAAAGTTGCAGCCCAATGGATGAGGCATTGATCAGCTCCCATAGAATACAAGTTTGAAGTCCTTGACACCTTAAAGAAGGTGCCATCCCCATGTGGAGCCACTATTAGCCACCTATAAAATTTGTTATATCAAATAGTGGCTAAATCATTTTTTAAGGCCTTCAAGAAACAATTTGTATACCAAATTTATAGTTCTTAAAGTATTAAGAAGACAACTTATCCTTGAGATAAACTTTCATTGATGTTTCCCTCATTTATCCTCAAAGAAATCTGCTATTTACCAAAGGAAAAAACTGCTGAAAAGTTCCATTTTCCCTTATTTCCCTTCTCCTTTTCCCTTCTTCATTTCATTCATAAAACATTTCATTTACCCCCAATTCTCTCAAAATTCCCTTTAAACCTTTGAAAATTCCTTTGGAAGATTTAAAAACCCCTTGTTCCCCTTCTATCGAAAGCCAAAAAAGTAGTGAAAATCTCTCATTTTGGCCTAAAAAACTCATTTTTTTATACTAAGGCCTTAAGCCCTTTTGGCCCTAGCCCCCAGCTCCTTTTTCACATAAAACCAGGGCTATGACCCACTGTTAAACCCCCATCGCGCAATCGTAATTGGGGCGTTTTGTGTTCCTTTTCGCCTTGTGCATTCAAAAACTCCGATGTGATTTGGCCCTTTCCTTTAAAAGCCCTCGATCCCTTCGTTTCTTCACAAAACCATAAGCCCCGCAACCGTGTGCTTAGAGGGTCCACACCCCAGTTGTAAACCTTCATTTCTTTGTTTTTTCCTTTATATCTTCATAAAACCCTACTTTTCTATGTTTTGAAGAAAACCCACCGGTTCGTTGTTTTAACAAAAACCAACCGTTGATCAACTCCCCGATCGACGATCGTCGGAATCTCGCATTGCAAATAAACAAAAAATCCTTTGTTTGTTCCCTTAAAATCTTCTGATGTGATTATGCCTTAAGCCCCTTTAGTTTTTAGCCCCATCCCCTTTATACTGCATAAAACCCAGAGCCGTAACCGACGCTAAGGCCTAATTGCGCAATCACAATCCGACGCTCCCCTCTTTTCTTATTACCTATTCGCTTGTAAAAAATTCTGACTGCGATTGAGCCTTTGTATATGAAACCCTTCCCGAAAAAACTTTCCCTTGTATTTTATTAAAGAAAAAAAACCCCACTTTTCCTGTGTTTTTTTAAGTTCCGACGGTTCATTGGTTGGGTGAATACCAACTGTTGATTTAAGCCAACCAACGATCGTCGGGATCTCGCATCAGAGTTTTTCATTGGACATATTTTAAATATTTATTGCCCCCCTCTGATTGGCCACCTTGCGATGGTTTCCCATCCATAGATCTTCCCCACCCAACCCAGATCTGACGGCCCACATTGGTTTGTTCCAAAGCCCGCATACCCGCCTTCGGCATTCATAAGTGAATCTCCGACGTTGATTTGGTTCTAAGATCAACGGTTCTTGTTCAATCGCATCGTGAAAACCATTGCGCCTTTTCCTCTCTCCTCCTTCAATTGTGACCATTGCGATTCAATCTGGACCGTTGAATCCACAAGAACCGACGGTCCAGATTAATCGCCCTCTGCCACAACCTCCGACATTAAAACCCACAGAGTTATTCCCGACCGTTGATCTCTCTAAAGATCCAACGGTCCTTGTTCAATCGCATCGCAAATTTTATTTACACCTTTCCTCTCTCCCCCCCGCCAATTAGAAATCTCGCGATTAGATCTAGGCCGTCCATTTCATACATCCGACGGTCCAGATTGAAGCTTGACACCCTTTGTTAAATTCATAAAACCTCGTTGTATAAATTTTTCGGTGAATACCCATCGTTGATCTCTGCAGATCAACGGCTCGCATTGACCCAAACTCTGGCTGACCCTTGCCTCATATTTTATTTCATTAACCCCAAGATTAAATCCAAGCCGTTGATCTGTTTCATCGAACGGTCCATATTTAACCCAGTAGGCCCAAATCATTTGGGACCTACCGCCCCCATTGATCAATCCTAGCCGTTCATTTCCTGATCCGACGGTCAAGATTAAAACTGCCTTGACCCTGCCCCACCTTTTTTCACCCGTGCATCTTATCTCCATCGCACTCTCCTCACGACCGTCTGATCTAACGCCCCAGATCTGATGGCCAGTGTGCGGTTTCGTGTAATTTTGAGTCCAGAGGTTAATGTTTTGAAATTACGTGATATGGGTGTTTTTAAAAAGCCACGTGTAAATCGCTAACGCATATCGCGTTCAAAAAGGAAATACCGCCTTTCCTCCTTTTCATCGTGCGAAACCAATAGTTTTAATGCCGAAACCACTTTCCCCATTTACATTGCATTCTCTCATGTTTAATCTCCGCCGTTGATCTCTGAGATCTAACGGCTCACATTTAATCTCGCCTTTTAGTTCATCGCCCTCCACCCATCCTCCAAAGGACTTCTTAAATCATTCTCCACCATTGATCTCTGTTGACTAAATCAATCCGACAACCCAGAATCTTTTCGAAACCCCAATTTCATTTAACTTTATTTACCCCCTCCGCTAAAAGTTTTTCTTCCATTTTTTTAACATTTTCCTCCATTTTCATTATAATATGACCCCTTCGTATTATAAAACTTGGATTGATCTCGACCATTGATCAATACACATCTACGACTCAGACTTAATATTTCATTCACC
Organism: Pinus albicaulis; assembly: GCA_034641835.2. Lineage (NCBI taxonomy): Eukaryota > Viridiplantae > Streptophyta > Pinopsida > Pinales > Pinaceae > Pinus > Pinus albicaulis. The sequence goes on along the minus strand of CM076583.1, from coordinate 984,065,982 downwards.
CCTCTAACTGCCTCTCCTTTTGATCTCAGCGAGCAATCTTCGCCGTTGGATGCTTTCTTCCAACAACTGCGCTCTAAACCTAAACTTATAAAGCAGTCTGAACCCTTCCCCATAGGATTTTTTCTAATTTTTCTTTGTTGTGTAGGTTTTAATGGTTTTCTCAATTATTTTAAAATAAAATTGAAGGCCGGGGATGACGATCCCCCAGGCCTTTATGCGTGAAGGAGATCATTTTGTAGGGTTTCACATCATGATTCACCAGTGCCTCATGAGCACTGATGCAATCATACAACCCTTTGCGCACTTGTAACAACAATGAAAACACAACAAACACCACAGACAAAGAGTATTAGTGTCATAGCATTCAAATCAAAGCCAAAATCATGTTAACATAGTTTTTGAGGGATTATGGCCTAAAATCAACTATCTAAAGCCTAATCCATTCAATTGAAGACAGTATGAAGACCAGGAGATATAAATTAGGCCTAATTAAGCCTAACACATAGAATTAAAACAAATTAACAGTGTTTTAAGGAAGAACAATCAGATCTATGAGTCCTAGAAGCTTCCACTGACGCATCAGAGGAAAATTGAGTCCTCGCCAGCTGCCAAAAGACACCTGTAGCCTCAAAGCATTCAAAAGAAGCATATTTATTACCAGAACAAAATATATTTGCCTCAAGGAAGCTGAACAGTTAATTCAACCAAAGGAACTTATTGTAAACTGTCAACAGAGTTATTACGGAGAGGAGAAAGAATTCTAAAGGTCAACAAACTTTGCTAAGAAGATCAAACACTTAATAAAAACCCATTAAATATAGAGGAAATATCTAAAATCTTCTTCATTGAGCCCCTCAAAGGCCGAAAAGCATTAAAATGTATTACTTGAGCTTATAGATATTTTCTCTCATCCCACCTCCTCATTTTCCTATAAAATCTTCTTGAGGAGCTCATTGTAAAGGGTTGGTTGCTAGACTTTGATATAATACTTGCATTCGAAACTTTCTACATGTAAATAGTCTTAAGAGGATTTGAAGCTCTGTTTGTGATCAAATAAGTTATGTTGGGAAGAAAAGATGATTGTTGAACTGAAACATTGGACTTGAAGTGTGTAACCGGATTGACATCAATATACAAGCTGATTCTTGGGATCCTGGTCTATATCATTGGTGAAGTGCTTCTTACTGTTACTTGTTTTCCTTTCATGTATGCCATTTTTTTCACTTATTCTCTGATAAAGAACAACAAATATAGAGCTAGGATTTACTGTCAAAAGTACCCTAATCTCACTGATAATCTTTATCTCAATGTTTTCCTACAAATTGTGTGTTTAAGAAGGTCTTAAGTTTAAGTGTAAACATTATCAAGGAATGTTGGTTTTCCCTTGTCATGATGTGAAAAACTTGAAAAGAAGTTCTTGAATGATATTTTCATTATGTACTCAGTAAAGTTAGACTAGAAAAGTTTATGGTTTTCCCTGTCTTCTAGTTTCTTTCTCCAAAGGTATTTCTGAAAGTTTCCCTAAGAGTATGCTGAAAGAAGTTTAGATTTAAAAGTATCTTATCTGATCTTAGGCCTCACTTTGTTTTCTTATCCGTTTTCATCCCTTCTAAAAGTAATTATGTGGATTACTAGATTGTTTGTCTGATAAGTTAGCTTTAATACAAGCTTGTCCAAAGAAGTCTATGGTTAGCCCTATCCTTTGGTTGGTTTTAAACAGTTACTTAAAAGGATTTTCTTGTTTGGAAAGACTGATAAATCCTAGTTGAAATTATTGTCTTTTTCCACCCCTTCAACACTTTTATTGTTCCATTCCATCATTTAATCTAAAAGATATTGTGATATAGATGACTTGCCCCTTGGACCACTCTTGAAATTGTTGCACAATTAAAACCTTTTATGACTCCATAGCCCAATGGACTAAAAACCAGCATCATATCTATCTTATCAGACAAATCTTGTTATGATTTTTTACATCGTCACCCCTTTGAAAATATTTCATTTTAGGACTTTCCACTCAACTAAAAATCATGCTCAACCATCCAAAACCAAACAAAACCCTTGTTCTTCATAAATAGACTAATATCATACCCAAAATCCTAGAATCCCAAAGTGGTTCCAATGTCCTCCCTGCAGCTTTAGTCTCACCAATCTGCTGAAATTACAGGGAGCCAACATTTCTGGCGACTCCACTGGGGATTTTGAGTAAAAATCCTTAAAACAAGACACTTAGTGTTCAGTGCAGTGCAAGCAGCCTTCTTCAAGCACTACCAAGCAAATGGTAATCATGATAGAACTTATTTGAATCATTGAAAAACTATGTAAACCTTAGGATTCTCATAAGAGTTATTAGACCTTGAAGAAATCAGCTAGCTTAGCCACAAGAGTAGACTTTATTTGTCTCACCACCATAGCTAAGTGTTGAAACAGATTTAGGACACTCTTAGAACCCATAGGATTGAAAAAAGTCAGAAAGCCCAAAAATATTTCAGATTGGTATTCAAATAAACATGGTGGTGGATCATAAATCATTTTATCTCCAAAAGAGCTAAAAATTTCCACTTGGTGACTCCACAATCCTAAACATACCTTAAGGCTCCACTGGGAAGACCCATTATCATCATAACATCATATAAACTCAGTTAGAGGACTTTAGGATTAAATTTTTCTTGTTTAAAAGATCAGTTTGCCTCTTAAATATTGGCATACTTGGTTAAACTTTTCTTGTTCGGTTGGGTCTGAAAAACACAACATAGTGGCTCCTAGAAGGATTCATACTAGATCCTATCCTGATCCAAAACCTCCTGAGATAGTTGATAACCCTGAAAGAATCCTTAGGAAGTATCCTAAGGCCAAATCTTCAACTATTGTCAGATCACTCCATAGAGCTAGTTATCTTCCTAAAAACCTTGCAGCTCTACAAGAATCACAAGTTGACTTAAGAAATCCATTTAGAACTAGGTCACTTGATGATATAGATCAGCTAGATTCAGAGTCTTCACTTTTATCCCCAGATCGAAGTGAACATCCTGGAAGTAGAGAAACTACGCCACCTAATTTACATTTCCTTCTCAATCTAGGTTTCTCTCATCCAAGATCAACTCAACAATCTCTTGCTTTTCCATCCACTTCTACTACCCATACATCCATTTTCCAAAACACTCCACTTCAGCCCACTTTCCCTCTTGTTAATCCACCTCCACCTCCTATCATGGCAACATGGTATGCCTCGTTGGTCCTTCCTTTACCCTTAGTCAATATTCCACAGGAATATCAGTCCAAGATACCTTTTTATGATGCCAGTGGTGCTACTACTTCTTCACAACATGTGGACAAGATGATTGAATACTTTGACAGAAACGAGATTGATGATGAAATTATCAAACTTAGAATATTTTCTCAAAGTTTAGGGGGAGAAGCAAGAAAATGGTTTAAAGGCTTAACCCCTCATAGTGTTAATGATCTCCAAGCCTTCCATCAGTTATTATTAAACAAATGGGAAGTTAGGAAAAACTCTCTCCAAATACTTTCTGATTATAAGAATCTCCAAAGAAACACTGGGGAAAGTGTTCAAGCCTATTGCACTAGGTTTAACAACATTTACAATGCCCTCCCCCCAGACTTAAAACCTCCACAAGGCTCAGTTTTAAACAAGTTTCCTGAAGGATTTGATCCTGAGATGGCCTATGAGACGAGAGAGAGAGAGATCCTTTAACTCTTGAAGATATGCAAAAAGGAGATCTTGCTGTGGAAGTTAATTTAATGGAGAAAGAGCAAGAATGAGGAATGAGAAGAAAGTGTCCTTTAGAGAGGAATCTACACCTTCCACATCTAGCTCAAAGATGGAAAGAATGATGGAGGAGATGATGAAAAAGATGAGCATACTTGGGAGAACACAAGCAATTCAAAACCAAACAGCTCCTCAAAACAGAAATCAAAATTAAAATCAGAATTTTAGGAGAAACCAGCTGTTGGGCCGTTAATATGCCATTATTATTATCACTTGTGAACGCTTATTCCACCCATTTCTACCATTCTTCGTCACGTATTATCACTTGTGAACGCTTATTCCACCCATTTCTACCATTCTTCATCATGTCATTTATTATAATTTATTATTTAAATCCATTTTATGATGATTTATGCTTCTATGAATGAATGTTATTTATTCTCCTTTATTTCTAATAAATTGATGATTATGAATTATTTTATCAATGATAGTTTTAATAAGTTGGTTATAACATTATCCACCATTTTTAGCCTCCAAGGTAATTTACAGATTGAAGATTTGATCATTAAAAATGCCAACTCAGAAATGCACTGGAATAAGGAGTGATAGTTTTGCGGTTGAGATTCTGAGCAAATGAAGACGAATCTGGAAAATCCGGAACATGGGTTTTGTCCAGAACGGACCCAATTAACTTTATTAAAGAATGGTTTGCCCAAATTCGGCCTGTGTTGAGAGATTTACAGAGTTCTTTAAGCACGATTTTCTCAGTTCTGTTGTTACGGCCGTCCTCCAAATCTCAGCTGCAAAGCCAAATTCGCCTTCTTCTTGTTGATCAATTGGTTGGAAACAATCTAATTTTGTAATAGAATCATGTTGTAATTATCTCCATTGTAACCACTCTCTGCTCTCTTTGTATTTAAATCATAACAGAGATCAGAGAGGGGGGGGACTTCAGGGATGGATTCGAATGAAGGATTGAGAGGATGAATTAGAAATTCAGAATTGAGGATGGCGGCGAGAATGGATAATGGCTGAGAGTTGGAAAGATTTCTCGTTGTAATCCACTGTACCTATGCTTCGATATTTTAATATAAATCTGGTTGTTGTTCATTCTGTTCATCTGAAGTAACCCAGCAGCATCCGCTGGCGGCTAAGGGCCCAGCCTCTGGTGGATTATGCTGCTGCTGTATATTATATTCTTTTGTTTTATGCGTGGTTTGCTTATCAGTTTTATTTGGTAATCTGGTATGTTCTATTATTTTACATCACAGCTCTGTCACGTAATCTCATTTTCTGAGACAGAAATATCATATCGATTTTGCAACGCATTGCTGTTTCTTTAAGTGCTGATATAAATGGTTTTTACAGGATACCGTTGCTATTCAATTATGGAATGTCTGTGTTGTAACATTTGACCATTGGTATTATTTAATTCATCTTAGAAATTGTATTTCCTTGCGATTGTTGAATTTATGAACATTGCTGCTCCATTCTAAAAGACAGTCGTATTATTTATAACTAAGACTGACAAGTGGATTACCAAGATCAGATTGCTATTGAGGTGTGCCGTGTGTTAAGTTATTATGCATTTGTATTTGGCTTTCCAGCGTGTTGTGTGCGTATATGATTTACTAGTGCCGTTCCATAACTTATCAATAGTTAGTGTTGTTCCATTAGTGTGTTCCGCTTGATTTGTCTTAAGAGTGAAACACTGTTATTTGGTTGCTAAGAATGCATTTGGATTAATAGATTAATTTTGGTTACGATTTGCGAGACTTAGCTGTTCGTTTGCTGTTCCATTTTAGATTTGTTGTTCAATTCTTTATTTGTTGTTCTATTTTGCTATCTGTCGTTCCATTTACTCGCATTTGTTGTTTCGGTGTGAGAGACGATCTAAGGCTGTAGTGAGCTTCGGCATTCACTGTCTAGCTCCCAGACCCGTGGTCTATGCTCTAATTTCCTTTCCATCAGTTTCCAAAGGGATGGGTTATCACTGCCGAACCCTTGACTGATAAGCTGCCTAGTTTTCTGAATGTGTGAGTTATTATTTTGAAGTAACTTAGTTATAGACAAGCATCCGTTTACTCTTGCATTTTAAGCACTATACTGCAAAACATTACTCTTGAGTAAATAGCCGCCTCAGACTGAGTACACTCTTGAGATAAAAAGTCGCCCCTGGGTTGACAATTAATGTGAGGTAATTAGGAGTTACAAAGACACCTTTTTATCGCTCCACATTTTGGCACCGTTGCCGGGGAGAGTGTAGCCATTTCTAAAGAGTAGTGTGAATCTGATGAGTGTCTGCTAGGGAAGAGTTGGATCTTAAAAACGGAAGGTAAGAACCTACGTGCTGAGCATGTAAAAGCCCTGCTCCACTGTCCGCTTTCCTAACAGATTTGTTGTTGCTTTGTTGGGTAGAAATAGATGTTTGAATTTTTGTGTGAATGACTAGGGAAAATATAGAAATTTTTAAAAAAACGAATCGCATGATTTCACTCAAGTGGTGATGTAAGCACCACCCATTTCACTAACTAATTGACAGGAACATTGGAAGAAGGAGCTTTGAAGGAACACATGAAGAACATCTTATATTATGGTAAGAAATGGCTCACGTTTCTACTTTTGAATTTCCTATCAAAGATCTAGGAGGAGTGACACAAATGCACATAATTCCCCCATCTTTACCAAATTTTCATGGTTTAGCAAATGAAGATCTAGATACATTCTTATTTGAGTTCGAAATACTTTGTAGAGGATATGATTATTGTACTAATGATCAAAGATTGAAAGTGTTTCCTCTTACTCTAAAAGGAGCAGCTCTCCGATGGTTCATGAGCCTAAGTGGGAATTGCATCCAATCATGGGAGGACATGAAGAACATATTCTTGAAGAAGTACCAAGACTATTGCAAATCCAATGAAGATATTTTTGGTATGATACAAGGGGAAGATGAAAGTTTGGAGGACTATGTAGATCGATTTCATTATAACCTTCAAAAATCAAAATATAAGCATTTGGAGAAAGAGATCTTAAAAACACTCATTCTTAAAGGAATCAAAGATGAATTTTTAGAACTCTTAAATCTAATAGGAAAAGGTGATGTTTTTCAGTTATCATATGATGATGTTTGTGAGTTGTGCATAAGGTATTCAAGAGGAATCTTCAAGGCTGGTAAGAACTCTAGAGATGTTTGTTCTTTCTTTTCCCAATCTGCTACAAGAATAGGAGACATAAGAGCTGAAATCAAGGTTTTATTTGAAAATTTTAAAGTTGATTTTGTTAACTCTCTAATTGCAAAATTGGCTGTTTTGCAAGTTCATAAAAATCAAGAATTTGATGAAGTGTTTTTCACTCATGACCAAAAGGAGCATCCCATAGATACTCACTCTTCCTTATCTAGGATGGAAGTAGCATATCAAAGAGGTAAGGAAGCTGCAACAAGGTCAAAACCATGGAAATCATGGCCTTCAGGTACGGTTCAAAACACTTCCTCTCCACTTTCTTACTTGCATAATCCATTATGGAATACTAATGTGTTAGGGCAGCCATGTCAATCTCAATATAACCACCAACAATTTTGTCTACAAGCTTGGCATGGTTCACCTTATGATTGCATGATTACTCTCCCTCATCTTGTAGCACAAACACATTCTCCATATTCTCCACTAGCTCTTCCACAATATCTTCCTTGCCCATCAAAGCCATTCACACAACCCAATCAACCACATCATCAAAATGCTCCATTCCTTACACATTTTCCTGCTCAACTAATTCCACACCCTCACCATAATAAACCAGTACAACATACTTACAATGTTGAACTGCCAAATTTACCCACCCTTCCCACCCATTCTATCTCACATGTGTTATTAGAGAAAACTTACAATGAGATTCAGACTGTTTCAAATGCAAAAATTGTAGAAGCTATGGAAGAAAATGAGGTTTCTTTTACTATGCATCAACACGCTATTTTAAAATCTCAAGAACTTCATGATATGATGGCTATGAGAAATCAAGAATGTAAAGGATATATTGAATATTGGTTTCACTCCATCATTTGTTTGCAACATCACTCTATGCTTCAACAATTTTTGATACCATTTTTTGAAGGGAAGTTGGCTTCTCATACCCTGATTTTCATTAATATGCATTTTTCAAATTTGGGTATGTGTATACGTGAAGCCTTATTTCGAAAATGGCTCCACTGGAAGTACTCATATACATAGTCATATTCATTTTTTCAAATTAAAATAGGTTAGTGTAGAAAATAAAATAAATAAGGGAATAAATAAATGCATTTTGTTTTTTTATGTAAAACTAGTTGTTTTTTTTGTTGCAACATGCTATGCAAATCAACATTGGTGATAATTTTTTAATTCATTTGTGTTTGTAGATGACTTGTAATGGAAATAATAGTTCTACAAACACTCATATTCACTTTTATCACCAATTTGAAAAAATGCTTGAATATCATTTTTTTTGGCTTGCGGGCTTGATGAACTTTCTGCAAAAACAGTCGAGACAGTCATGTTTTGAGAGACCAAATGGGAATATTTTTAAAACCTGTTTCTACCCTAGGTAGCCCTGGATGTCTACTTTCTAACCCAATTTTAATCAGTCAATTTGGATTTGAAACGAAAAAGTTAGAACCAAAACACTGATCGGATGTCTAGTGGGCAGCTCAGGAACAGAGTTGGGACAGTCAGTTTTTGGAGGCCTAAATGAATGAATTTTTAAAACCTATTTCTATGGTAGATTCCCCTATGAATCTAGTTTACAATGCAATTTGCATCACTCATTTTCAATATCGTATGGGGAATTTATGATCAAAATACTGACTGTCTATCGTAAATCAGCACCCTTAAAACTATGTCCTTCCGGTTGTTCCTTACAGTATTTGACCTATCAATTCTTCTTGTCTTCAAAACCTGTTTCTATTGGAGATAAATAAATAAATCTACTTTCATTTCCAATTTGAATCATTTGAATCCGACATCAAACGAAGAATCTATGCTTGAAATATCAATCGTTGGTCTAGATTGGGTAATTGAAAATGACTATGTTATGCAGGCTGTTCTAACTAAAATTGACATATCACATCATTGAAATTTTAAAACCTATTTCTATTGAAAATAAACCTTTGAATTAGCTCTCATCTGGCTTTGGAATCACTCAATTTGGACGAAAAACAAAGAAGTTGTGATTAAAACACTGCTGGTTAGTATGGTCGACCACTGCTCTCCCGCAGGTGACAAATAAATTTTACTTTGATATTTTCTCTATGGATTTGTTATACAGAGTAACTACTTGTTAATTTTTTTCATAATTCTTGGATTAAGGGAGCCCGTACACCTCTCTTTCTCCATGATTTAATGTTTTATTGCAGGTATATACTCGTTTTTTGCATGTCCTAAGAGAAAAAGAAGGTCAATTTATGGACGAGTGATTTTGAAAGAAATTTTAAATGAAACAAAGGAATTTCATGCAACTCATTACCCAACGGATTCATAATAGCAGAAATGAAGAATTGATTTCCATTTGAAGATTCATGTCATGTCTTTGCTGCCAAAACATTTTTCGAATAGATCATTTTTTTACATAATATCATAGCTGTTGTAACTTAATTTATTTATTTACATACTGTCTTTTGTTGTTTCTTTTCTGATTTCTCTTATATTTTGTGTTTTAGGTGTTGCTTGATTCAAACTGTGATCCATCCTCAGCATCAATACAGTGAACAGCTAATTCATTCTTTGCGTGCTTGCATTTCATGCTTGTGCATTTTTGCTGTTCTTTTTCTGAAGGGACAGCGTTCGTGTGCACTTTTGTCGTTTCTGCTGTTCCTTTTTCAAAGGGACAGCAATTTCGTTTTACTATTCCTTTTCCAAAGGAACAACACCTTTTTGGTCAGCAATTCATTTTGCTGTTCCTTTTTCACGGTTCATTTTGCCATTCCTTTTCCACGACTCTTTTTGCTGTTCCTTTTTCACTTTTTGCTGTTCCTTTCCGAATGGAACAGCACTTCTGCACTTTCACGTTTTGTTGTTCCTTTCCGAATGGAACAGCACTTCTGCACTTCCACTTTTTGCTGTTCCTTTCCGAATGGAACAGCACTTCTACATTTTCACGTTTTGCTGTTCCTTTCCAAATGGCACAGCACTTTTGCACTTTCACGATTTGTTGTTCCTTTCCGAATGGAATAGCACTTTTGCACTTTTCATTTTTGTTGTTCATTTTCCAAAGGAACGGCACGTGTGTTTTTGCTGTTCCTTTTCCAAAGGAACGGCACTTGCGTTTTTGCTGTTCCTTTTCCAAAGGAACGACACTTTTCATTTTTGCTGTTTCTTTTCCAAAGGAACGACACTTGCGTTTTTGCTGTTCCTTTTCCAAAGGAACGACACTTTTCATTTTTGCTGTTCCTTTTCCAAAGGAACGGCACTTGCGTTTTTGCTGTTCCTTTTCCAAAGGAATGACACTTTTAGTTTTTGCTGTTCATTTTTCCAAAGGAACGACATTTGCATTTTCACACTTTTTTTGTGTGTATTTTTGCTTTTTTTGTCTGCATTTCCTTTAAGGAACACCACTTTTTGAGTGTTTTTGCTGTTCATTCAAAAGAGTAACACTTTGGGAATATTTTCGAGAGCAACCCTTCCTTCCTCTTGTGGAATTATTCTTAGTTCATCTCAACCACATTTTACTGATTCCCCTTCATGGCATGAAGTACACTATTTTTATGAGGACAAGAATTATGGATTCTATTGAAGCGAGTTAATATCATTCACGTTATGATCTTTAACAGGACAGCTCCTCGATGATAGAATATTTTCAAAAGAGACACAATTATTTATATACTACTTTACTGCATTGTTTTCTATTGAACATGATGTTGATTGATCATCTTAATACCATGCTGGTTCCACCATTCTGGATTATAATCTTCTCTGTTTGTAATAAATGAGATTATGGGTATATTTTTCTATTGACATGTTCAACTTCTTCCACCATCCCTGCTTTTAAGGAGTATTGAGTCTCCCTCTTTTTATCATAAAAATGTGTAATAATAACAAAATTTTGTTCGCAGATGGAGGATAGGGGGTCTCAGTACGAGCCAGCCTACCATGTTCATAAGGCTGTAACAAAGTGACATTCCCATTATGGCCACCACACCAAGGTTATGATCCATTGGATAGTCAAATTATCCTTGGAACAGGAGGTCTCATCACGAGCCGGCCTGATCACTTTTGCTACATCCCAATGAATGGCAGTGTGGTTATCTGGTTACCACGCCAGCACACTGATCTCTTCTGTAGAACAGCACTGTAACTCTCTAGTTATAAATTGAGGATCCTGGCTCATATGGGTTAAAAAGCAACCCTGCCGAGGCTATGGACGCCTGCTGGCAGCAGCGACTCTGCTTATGGTATTGAAGTTATATCTTATCGTCAATTATTATTATAATACCCTTTTCTTATTTTTTCTTTTTATCAGAGAAGTTATTTCCTTAACTTTTTCCCTGTTTTGAACCTTTATGCATGAGAAATTTTTTTATGATCAATCGCATCATTTTCAGCTAGCATACTATCAGTAAAGCATCTTTTTGGCATATTGTCGTTCTTTTTTTCTCTTTTTCATAACTTATCATCAATCCAAAGCGTCCTATCTTTTATTCATAACTATCTTTACACACTCTGCTCTCATTATAACCATAACTCTCGCTGTCCTATCATTGATATGTGTACTTTGTTTTATCTACTGCAATATTGTTCATTCCCTTGCCTTGCTCTCAGCACAACACCTTTCATATGCTTTATGGTCATGGAATTCCTTTTCCAATTGGAGGGGGGAATGTATGCATTATGGGATTGCATGCGATATGATTACTGCACTCTGCCATCACTTGTTGATTTGCCAAAATATTAGTATTGCATGTATACATAAGTTTTTCTGATTGAAATTTTTGCATGCATCTTATCTATTGCTTACACTATGGATTCAAGAACATTGTATGCCAAATAGTGCTTTGTTTACAGGAAAACAACAAGTATGGGCAGAATTCTATTCATAGCATGACCACACTATTGCACTTAACAGAAGAGGCTCGCGCACGTGAACAATTCTTCCGACATGATGTGCTTGCCTGGATTCTACCTTTTGCATCATTTTCAGCACCAACTCTGCCTACATCAGCTTCAACACCTGCCAGTACATATATGTCATTCCACATTTTTGGAGGTAAAACTTGAGGTAAAATAGCATAATTTTCTGATTTATTACGAATTTAGGAGAATTTCATGAAAATCCATTTTGAGCATTATTTATCATCCTTCATTCCACATCTTTACCACTTTCCTTTTTTCAGTAGCATATCATTTTCGAGTATGGGGGAGTGTTCCTTTCATTCATTTCTTTCTTCTAACCATGTCATTCATATTCTTTATCATCCATTGCTATTCTTATTCCTTCTCAACACCTCCCTTATTCCATGTTGTTTTACACCAAGCATAGAATTCAACAGCTGGTAGCAACCACCTCAATTTTTTTCTAGCATCGCATGAGGGCATGCTAATTTTTCAGAGAGGGGGAGGAATTGCCACGCATGATGGATGTTTTCAATTTTCTTTCTCATTTAAGGCATACAATTTCATTTTTACACAATGCAGAAATTGATTTCCATAATATTTTTAAAAAAACCATGAACTCAATTCTTGTGATTTTTGGAAAATGCAGACGTATCATTAATACAAACCCAGACAATTTCAAGAAATATTGGTTCATAAAATTTCGGAAATCATGCACTCTCACCTACACCCATTTTGTTTATATCTCATGATCCATGCATCAAAACAGTCTGATTTTTGGATCATAAAGGCATTTATATATTATAAATCTACTTGCCAAATTTCAACAAAAGCTGGTTTGTAGTTTTTGAGAAAATGGTTAATGAAGTTTGCTGTTACTTATATCATATTTTGCTGCAACTTCATACATATAGTTGAATGTCAATATAAAAATTGTTATGCCTTCATCAAGATTGCTAAAATTGAATATTCATTAATTAAGGAAGCATTCATTTGTTCTCAAATTTTTATTGCTTGGTTAACACATGGGTTTTGTCTTTGGGTTGCATGAGGACATGCAATATATTCAGTTTTCGTTGCATGAGGACATGCAACATATTGAGTGTGGGGGTATGTTGGGCCGTTAATATGCCATTATTATTATCACTTGTGAACGCTTATTCCACCCATTTCTACCATTCTTCATCACGTCATTTATTATAATTTATTATTTAAATCCATTTTATGATGATTTATGCTTCTATTAATGAATGTTATTTATTCTCCTTTATTTCTAATAAATTGATGATTATGAATTATTTTATCAATGATAGTTTTAATAAGTTGGTTATAACATTATTCACCATATTTAGCCTCCAAGGTAATTTCCAGATTGAAGATTTGATCATTAAAAGTGCCAACTCAGAAATGCGCTGGAATAAGGAGTGACAGTTTTGCGGTTGAGATTCTGAGCAAATGAAGACGAATCTTGAAAATCCGGAACATGGGTTTTGTCCAGAACGGACCCAATTAACTTTAACAAAGAACGGTTTGCCCAAATTCGGCCTTTGTTGAGAGATTCGCAGAGTTATTTAAGCACGATTTTCTCAGTTCTGTTGTTACGGCCGTCCTCCAAATCTCAGCTGCAAAGCCAAATTCGCCTTCTTCTTGTTGATCAATTGGTTGGAAACAATCTAATTTTGTAATAGAATCATGTTGTAATTATCTCCATTGTAACCACTCTCTGCTCTCTTTGTATTTAAATCAGAACAAAGATCAGAGAGAGGGAGGACTTCAGGGATGGATTCGAATGAAGGATTGAGAGGATGAATTAGAAATTCAGAATTGAGGATGGCAGCGAGAATGGATAATGGCTGAGAGTTGGAAAGATTTCTCATTGTAATCCACTGTCCCTATGCTTCGATATTTTAATATAAATCTGGTTGTTGTTCATTCTGTTCATCTGAAGTAACCCAGCAGCATCCGTTGGCGGCTAAGGGCCCAGCCTCTGGTGGATTGTGCTGCTGCTGTATATTATATTCTTTTGTTTTATGCGTGGTTTGCTTATCAGTTTTATTTGGTAATCTGGTATGTTCTATTATTTTACATCACAGCTCTGTCACGTAATCTCATTTTCTGAGACATAAATATCATATTGATTTTGCAACGCATTGCTGTTTCTTTAAGTGCTGATATAAATGGTTTTTACAGGATACCGTTGCTATTCAATTATGGAATGTCTGTGTTGTAACATTTGACCATTGGTATTATTGAATTCATCTTAGAAATTGTATTTCCTTGCGATTGTTAAATTTATGAACATTACTGCTCCATTCTAAAAGACAGTCGTATTATTTATAACTAAGACTGACAAGTGGATTACCAAGATCAGATTGCTATTGAGGTGTGCCGTGTGTTAAGTTATTATGCATTTGTATTTGGCTTTCCAGCGTGTTGTGTGCGTATATGATTTACTAGTGCCGTTCCATAACTTATCAATAGTTAGTGTTGTTCCATTAGTGTGTTCCGCTTGATTTGTCTTAAGAGTGAAAGAGTGTTATTTGGTTGCTAAGAATGCATTTGGATTAATAGATTAAGTTTGGTTACGATTTGCGAGACTTAGCTGTTCGTTTGCTGTTCCATTTTAGATTTGTTGTTCAATTCTTTATTTGCTGTTCTATTTTGCTATCTGCCGTTCCATTTACTCACATTTGTCGTTTCGGTGTGAGAGACGATCTAAGGCTGTAGTGAGCTTCGGCATTCACTGTCTAGCTCCCAGACCCGTGGTCTATGCTCTAATTTCCTTTCCATCAGTTTCCAAAGGGATGGGTTATCACTGCCGAACCCTTGACTGATAAGCTGCCTAGTTTTCTGAATGTGTGATTTATTCTTTTGAAGTAACTTAGTTATAGACAAGCATCCATTTACTCTTGTATTTTAACTTGCTATCTTGTGAAACATTACTCTTGAAGGTAAATATGGCACACCTCTGGTAGTACACTCTTGAGATAAAAAGGTCGTCCCGGTCGACAATTAATGCAGGTAATTAGGAGCAAGACACCTTTATCGCCACACCAAATTTAAAACGTACTCAAGGAGTGATCAAATTACTCCTCCTTTTCATCAAACTATAAGTGAGGTCAAGACACACATAGTATCAAACAAGGAAGAATGACATAAACATGTTGGGAGTAGACAATGATGATTTCGAAGTTCATTACAATAGAAAACAAGGTCTATACACACCCTATGATGACAAAAGAGTAGAAGACGAATTTTATTATCAAGAAATGGAAAATGTCATCATAGAAACCACAAAGGAATATGACCTTAGGATTAAAAGCAATCAAGAAACTCCCAAGACTAAAACCTCTGAAAATTCTTCCAAAAACAACCCTGTAAATAAACCCAAAATTACAAAACAGAAAGACAAAACAATGGCTATAAATTCTGATAAAAAAAAAGAGAAAAACACTCAAAACCGTGAAAAACGGAGTGCAGATCTTAGCAGCGCTAGTACCTCAGCTAATGCTGATGTTAAAACAATTCTAACCAATGTAAATAGAGAAAATCAGCAAGCTGATCTTGCTGATAAAATGGTGGTTAACAAAGCTGAAACAAACCTTGTAAGAAGTCAGCTACCTTTAAGTTTGGAGCAGAAAATTGCCAAGATAAAGATCTCTGTTCCCCTTATTGAATTAGCCACCCAAAATGTGTATAGATCCCAAATTTTGAAGGCTTTTAACATAGAAGAGAATAATGACACTGCCAATCTTAGTGATGACCAACCAGAGCTCATATTTGGTCCTAAGATTGAGGGTAGATATCAAGAAGGACCGATTCCTCCTTTTTATGTAAGTTTACAGATTCATGACAAGATTTTGCACAACGCTATGCATGATTCAGGGGCCTCTCACAATTTAATGCCCAAAGCTGTATGGAGAGTCTCGGCTTTGAAATCACTAGACCTTACAAATATCTTTACTCCTTTGACTCAAGCAGAGTGAAATGTTTAGGCTAAATCAAGGACCTCTGTGTAAACTTAGCACAAATTCCAGCCAAGTGTTTAGTAATGGATATTGTTGTGGCTGATGTACCCCCAAAATATGATATGATGTTATCAAGATCTTGGGGAACTAAGTTACAAGGAACTATGCATATGGATATGACATAATCAGCTATCCCTGTATTTAATCAAACTAGAAGACTTTACAGGGGGTCTCATATGCAATACATGGTTACTAGCCAAGAGAGACCGCAAAACTCTCCCCTTTATTATGTAAATATAGGCCTTGACTCATTTACCCTTTTCAATGATGAAACATTCTGTGAACAAGTGACCTTAACTAAATTAATGGCAGACAGAGAGGAGGAGGAAGACGAGACAAAAGTGTCAAAACAATTTGCTAAACCAGAAAATTACGGCAAACAAAATAGAGGTCTAGAGCTAAAAATCATTCATCCATTTCTTTTAAACCTTGAGAGTCAAGAAAGTAGTCCTCAACGCAGTAAAAAACCCGAGGAATCAAAACAGATTCAACATAGTGCTGACCTTCAAGAAAAATCCGAAAGCACACTAGTTGAAGAGGATAGTAACCAAACTGATGAACCCGAAGTTAGTCCTATTTGGAGTATGAACTTTGATGGGTCTTGCACCAAGACCAATGCAGGTGCAGGCATCTGGATACGTAACACTGAGAACAACCACACTGGAGGCCATTCCTATAGATTAAATTTTCAGTGTTTGAATAACATAGCTGTGTATGAATCCCTCCTTTTAGGCTTACATTTACTGAAGAATTTAGGAGCCAAAAGAATAAAAGTTCTTGGGGATTCAGAGTTAATTTTCAGGAAAGTAAATAGGGAATATAGTGCCAAACAACCCAGACTTAGAGCTTACAGGAACGATGTCATGGATTTATTGAAATTTTTTGAGGAATCCCAACTTATTTTTGTCCCAAGAGAATAGAATATCCTGGCCCACAGTTTAGCTTTTACTGTTAGAACATGCTTAACACCTTATGAAACCAAACAATGCACAACCCAAATTAAATTCAGACCAGCTGTCTCGGATAATGAGAAATATTGGCAAGTGTTTGATGGAGACAAAAAAATAGAAGACTTCCTGCAGTCCAGAAATGAATTTGAACTACCAAGTTCAGATTTAGATTATGAGGATGACTGTCCTTGTGAAGAAAATATACTTGATGAAGAAGAAGAGTCTCTAGAGATGGCTTATGTAAATTTGATGTCTAACAAACTTGAAAACACAATAGAAATTATTGAAAAGTTAGAAAAACAAGACTTAGAAACTTTGCAATCTAACAATCAAAGTCTGCCAAAAGGTTTGGTCCCTTTATAAGAGTTGTTTGATTTCAATGATGTGGCCAAAAAACCCAAACTGGAGCCTTTTTAAACTAAGGTTGAAGAGTGTAATATAGGCAGTGAACTAAAACCAAAGATGATCAAACTGTCTAAAAATTTACCAGCTCACATCAAACCAAAATACATAGAGATGTTTAAATAATTTTCTGATTTTTTTGCATGGATTTATGATGATTTGAAATCCTATGACACTGAAATAATTCAGCACAAGATACCTCTCAAGGAAAACCAAAAGCCATTTAAACAAAAACTGCGCAGAATAAACCTTGTTCAGTTACCTTTGGCTGAGAAGGAAATCAAGAAAATGTATGAAGTTGTATTATTGTTCCTATTAGATATTCATAATGGGTGTCTAATTTAGTGTCAGTTAGGAAAAAGACAGGAGAAATAAGGCTTTGTATTGACTTTAGAGACTTAAACAAAGCCTCATTAAAGGACAACTACCCTTTACCCAAGATGGATCATATTTTACAAAGGGTAGTTGGTTCTAAAAGAATTTCTTTGCTTGATGGCTTCTTAGGATACAATCAGATATTAGTACATCCTGATGATCAACTAAAGACAACTTTTACTACACCTTGGGGCAGTTTCATGTATGTGAAAATGCCCTTTGGTTTAATGAATGCCGGTGCTACATTCCAGAGAGCCATGGATATTGCATTCTCGGAAGAATTGGGCTACTTCATCATTATTTACCTTGATGATGTCACTGTTTTTTCCAAAATAGATGAAGAGCATTTAGTACATTTGAGAAAAGTTTTCGAGAAGTCCAGAAAATTTGGGTTATCTTTAAATCCTAAGAAAACACTGTTTGGTTTCCAAGAAGGTAAACTGCTTGGACACATAATATCAGAAGAGGGGATAAAAATAGACCCAAAAAGGATTGAGGCTATATTGCAAATCACTCATCCTAGAAACCTCAAGGAACTTCAATCTTTTATTGGAAAGATTAATTTCTTGAGAAGGTTCATACCCAACTTAGTTGAGCTCCTTAGAAACATTACAAACATGCTGAAAAAGGAGAAAGGAGTTAAATGGACCTTGGAAGCAAAGAAATCTTTTGAACTGGTAAAACAAGCATTAACCAAAACACCAGTTCTTATAAGTCCTGAATTTTCAAAAGATTTTTACCTCTTTCATTTGCATCAGAACATACAGTGGCTGCTGTCCTATTGCAGAAAATTCCAAAGGGACAAGAGCAGCCGATTGCATTCTTTAGCAAGGCCTTGAGAGATGCACCTCTGAAATATAATATTATGGATAAACAAGCCTTTTCCTTAGTCAAAGCTTTAAAAGACTTCAGAGTTTATATTTTACACTCTCATGTAATTGCATTTCTTGACGTTAGTAATCAGCTTTACATTTCATCGTAGATGTCTGAATCTTCAGAACCATTTTTTGGATATGCTGATGGTGCTAGTCGTAGTACACAAAATCTATCCTCTGTAGTGTGGGCCATTTTCACTCCGAACGGTGAGTTAGTGAGTTTTCAAGGGATTTGTATTGGTAGATCGACGAACAATATCGCTGAGTATAGCGTGTTGATCAAACTTCTCTCTGATGCTATTTCATTTGATATTAACCGCATAATCATAAGGTTAAACTCACATCTTGTGGTATTACAACTTAGTAGTGTTTATACTGTTAGAAATCCAACACTTCTTAGATTGTTCCTAAGAGTTCGAATTTTGGAAAGACATTTTGATTTTATTCAATATCAACACATTTCCAAAATTTTGAAGACAATGACTGATTCATTATCTAATCAAGTTTTAGACAGAAATTTACAACATATGTAAAGAAAACATTCACATCATTGAATAGATTTGCACAATAAACATAGGAAAAACTATGAAATCATATAGATAGATAGTTATAGGTTTTTACAAAATTTGTGCCCAAGACACATTGGTCATCTGACCTCAAAATGTATGCAAAATGTCATAAGTAAACTAGTGGTGCTCATGGTAACATGCTATAGATCTAGCAATCCTACGAAGTAACCACATCCAATGGGTAGGAACCTTAATAGTGTGTCGCTGTAGTCGCATGGGAAGCTCTTCGATCCAGAAATATGAAATTCTGAAGGTCAATCCCTCTATGTGTTGTTGGAGCTCAGCCAGAGTCTCAGCCATATCAAGGTCCTGAAGGACTGCTCTCCTGATAGCCTTCTCTGATGGCGCATCTGCTTCATGCTCTGGTTCCTCTACTGTTTGAACATGAACGATATATACATTACATAAAACATTTATTTTAGTATTGGGAAAACATAAAAATACAAAAACATTGTATAAACCTTAGGAAAATAAAAAAACATGGTAAAAATATTCTTACCTATTGCACCCCACTGAGCATCTTCTGGTAATACTAAATCTGGATCTCCTCGAAAGTCGAAGCCTGCGTATGCGTATTCATCGATGGCGACAATTTATCGTTGGAACCAGGCGAAAAATGTAGTAGAGAACACAACGGTCGATTGGCCTGCATGCCGACCCATGAGTTCTACCCATCTCTGCATTTGAGGATCTCTAGAATTAGTTATATCTAGTGTCACATGTTGTGGCTGCATAAAATGGAATCCGTTCCAAAGCGAAGGAGATAAGGATTGAACCATAACTAAATTTTTTCTTCTTTCCTCCCTTTGCTTTTTTCAGTTGTTCCTTTATCTGAGATATAACATCTTCAGACCAGGTGAAGACTGTTGGCTCTAAGCACTCTAGTGCGTACTACATATACGATCTATTCGCTACATGTAGTGTAACAGTGCCAGCAAGTTTAGTGATCATGAAAAGGATAGTTATAAAAGGCAAATATTTGACATCTCGGGTGTTTATTTTTCCATATTTTCTATGTTCTGCCCCTGGATAGCAGTACTGCAGAATATAATCCCTCACTTTCTCTCCTCCAACGGTAGACCCTGAGAGTGAAATGGTCAAACCTCTCCTTGACAAACCTATGAGAAAATACACATCCTCAACTGTTATGGGAACCACTTTTTTCTTAATGTGAAATTCCTCTATTGCCGGATCCCATGCTTAAACTAAGAACTCTAAGATTTCTATTTTTTGCCTCATTCCCGACAATTTCAAGTACTTAAGCAGTCCAAAATCTCTTAGGGCTCTTACAGTACCCGGATGATTCAAGGAAATCATATCTTGTTCTTCATGTTCTCTTTCCCTTCATGTAATCATCATTATAATCTGATGGAAACCTGAAATACAACTATAAGATCCATTAGATTCCATTCGCTGCAAAAAAAAAGGCAAATTTTGGTCACAACATGAAAAATAAAAACTTTAACTACGCCCAACGCACTCCCTGGGCTGAGAAAGTGCATTGCACATGCAAGTACGTTTCACTGTACTTGCTATGCAATGCAGGTTTCGACATTTAGGGGTGTGTTGCCCTTATTTTGGGTAGAATTTACCCTAATTGCCTTAAAACCCTAAGAATTTGCAGAAATTGGAAATGAAATGTGTTAGGTTTCTGTAATTTATTAGCAAGATTGGAAGAGTCCAATTACAGAAACAACATCGTTTCAACCACTTTGGGATTCTAGGATCTAGCCCTCCTGAATCCAGAGAGGGATCTCTCCAATGAGTTCAAAGATGGATTTGTCTTTGAAGTTTGGGGTAATAATGTTAGGCTAGTTATGAAGACCAAAGGTTTGTTTGTTTTTTGGATGGTTGAGCATGAAAACAGATTGAGGGGAGAGTTCTGAATGCAAAGAGTTTCAGCCAGAAAGGTAGGTAACTACAAGTTTTAATCGATTGGGCTATGGAGTCATAATAGGGTTTAATCAAAACAGCAGGTTCAAGAATGGTCCATGGGGCAAGTCATATATGTCTAGGATCTCTTTGAAGATTGATTCATGGAATGAAATGGTACAACAAGAAGGAAAGTTAAACAAATGCAGAACAGAGAGCAGCCTAGGATCTGGTAAGTACTTTTAAACTAGCCAGCCTTTGACAAACACTTAAGAAGGACATGAAAGCAAACTAGGATCTAGTAAGTACTTTTAAACTAGCCAGCCTTTGATACACTTTCAATAGAAAACATAGAAAAACAGGGGGAAACACAAAGATAACACAGAATGGTCTAAGATTTGGTAAGTACTTCTAAACTAGCCAGCTTTTCACACATTCCAAGGGAAACATTCAGACAGTCTTTGGAAATAAAACTAGGACCAGGGCACAACATATCTTCCAGAGTTCATCTCTACTTAACTAATACTGAACATAACATTCAAGACTGCTATTCAGCTAAACAATAAGATGAGGGAACACCAGCATTCCTAAGCTTAAACTGAATCAAATCATTCTCAAATACACATATTGAAAGAAAACATTTAGATAAATATTTTCAGTCAGAGAAGGTTACTGATATACAGTAGGTCCTAACCCTATGCATGCTGTTCTTTATAGAGAATATGAAACACAGTGAAAACAGAAATAAAATAACAAGTTACAATTAGGAAAACATCATCATCAACATAGACCAGGATCCCATAAATCAGCTCGTATTGATGCTTCAAACCAGTTACAACTTAAGTCTGATGCTATAGTTCAACAATCATCTACACTATCCAACCTAACTAATCTAGTGCAAGCAGAGCTCCAAGGGCCAGTGAACACTATGTACAGATAGAAGTCTCAAGCTCAGATGTGTTTCAAAGTTCTGCAACCAACCCCTCACTCATCTTCTACAGCAGTATATATAGAAGGATGAGGAGGTTAGATCTGATGAAAGATCTATCATTAAAATTAATATAGATTTGATGGCTTCTGGGCCATTGAGAAGCTCAATCTAGAAACTTACAAACATATCTTCTGCATTGAATGATTTTCATTAAATATCAAGCTCTGTGGGAGCTTGGCTGTCCTTTGTGGTTCTGTGTGATGTGAGGGTTACTCCGTAGACGTGTTTTGAATTGAATTTCCTTGCAGAAGTAACTCTTTGGCTGATGGGGTGGTCTTTGTCAGGCTTCCATTTACTCTAGGTATGTCTTTGGTGTACCTGATGCAGTGGGCTGTAGAATTGCACAAAGGCAAAATAATGATGCTCGGCCTGCCATGCCTGTGAAACAGATGCTTTGGTAACTTTGGACTGTGGTCAAGGCGGAGAAATTCTCTGGAACATGGCATAGATTAAAAATAGTATGGGCACTTTGTCCTGAAGAGTAATCTGCTGATGAAGCTATCCTGATGACTTAGTTTCTGTGCCTTGAACTCCCAGCCGCTTCATTTATATCTCTGTCCATGAAAAATGCGTCTTAAATGGCCTCGGGAAGACTTTACAGTGCTCCCAACCCTACTCTTGAATGCAAGTCCTGACAATAACTCTTTCTTGGTCTTCTTCCATGATTTATTTTCCTAAAAATGGTCCTTTTCTGTGCTCTCTGTCCCTATAGCAGGAACTGAAAATCATGGAGGTCTTCTGCTGCTTTTACCCTGCAAAACACGAAACTTAGTTAAGAAATCCGATGCACGGGATGGCAGATGTTATACGAAGGGCGGAGGGAATGATAGAGCGGCGATGGCGGTTCAGAATGAAAAATGGTGAATAATGCAGTGGAATGGTGAAAACAACGACCAAATAGGGTTTGGTGGTGAAGTGCATTGTGGACCGTTTGACCATGGTCCAATGACGGAAATCGACGCCAGATATTAAAACCATGCGAATGATATATGAAATGAGTGAACAACATATGAAACATGAAATTTTAATGCAAAATATGAAACTTTGGATTTTGGCGGAAATGTAAAGGAAATGCGTGAAATGCAATGGAAATAAGAGGGGAATCACGTGCGAGGTGGGACCCATAGGCAATCGCAAATCGCACAGGTGGAAAGTGCGATGGCGGAAAGTGGCACCACACAGAAATCTGCGCTTGCGATATTGCGATGGGGCAGACTTGCGATGGGAAGGAAAATGCGATTGGAGGGAGAATGCGATGGAGCGATAAGTGCGACGGCACGATCAGTCGATCGCATCGCAAATATTTGCGACGCGATCCGATCGCAACGAAAATATTTGTGATGGATCTAATGAATCATAACACGCGAAAATGTGCGATATGCGATATTGCGATTAGCGCCTCAAGGGGCAGCGCTCAGTCACAACGCTCGTTTACAAGGGGGAAATAGCTAAAGGGGCGGTGGAAAAGGGGCTAAGCCTTAGTATAAGGTCGGAAGTGGGTTTCTAACCCATTTTCAATGAAATTAAAGGCTAGAAGGGGAACGATAGAGGAATAAGGGGGAAAAAAGGCCAACCAATGGTAGGGGAAGGATATAAAGGGGATTTGAGGGAGATTTAGGGGGACAAATGAAGGTAAGTTTGGAAGAGGGGGAGGGGGGAAATGATGGTTTTCGGAGCAGTTTCTTCTCATGATTTCAGCAGAATTTCTGAGTATAAAAAAAAGGAACATCCCTGAAGATTTGGGATAGAGGAAAAAGGCAGGAGGCCTTCAAGAGTCTTCAAGAGCCAACACTTTTTAGCAATAAAAATTGTTCCTTGGAGGCTCCAATAAGTTTTTAGCCAGCATTCGGTATAACAAATTTTATAGCTGGCTAACAGTGGCTCCACTTGGGGATGGTGCCTTCTTGAAGGCATCAAGAACTGCAAACTTGCATTCTCTGGGAGGCTGACCTGTGCCTCATCCATTGGGCTGCTTTCTTTGCTGAGAGAATCTTTCTTTTACTCTGAAAATGTGTTAGTAATTTAGAAAAAACAATGGATCTTCATCAAGCACAAGCTTTCTACCTACCCGATCCTACTGATCTAACATTTTTTCTTCATTTTTTAGAGTGCACTTGGATTGGCAAACTCTTTTCAACATTTTATTCTTTTGAAAGCAGGAAATCTAATCTAATTCTACTCCTTATTTCTCCATGGACTCAGATTAAATAGTTGAGTCCATATAATTCTCTACCTAATCTACTATCTGTTGGGATTAATTTGTCCAACAGATTTCATTCTCTAAATTCTAAAACAGAAATTGAAAAACAGTCAAGTCAAGATTAAATTGTTTGACTTGCTGTGAACTATGGCATGGAAAAACAAGCTGCACATAGATATTTATTTTGCGAAAAATTTGAAACAAAAAATGGAAGGCTTAAGATCTGAAATTTCAAAGCTGCTCCTTCACCTTCTTACAAATCTGTTTTTTCCTCTTTTTGAGTTGTCTTTCTTTTTCTCTGGTTCAGATTTTGAGCTAATTAAAACCAGATTTTCATCTTTTTTGACTCAGAATTTGAAACAGATTTTAGCCATTCTTTTTGGAAACTTAGGTTCAGATTTTGAGCTTGTTTGAACCTTTCATTTCTATCCTAATCTATCTACTGATAAGCCAAGATTACACAGTTTGGCCAATTGAATTCTCTATCCTATCAGCAGAAAATTTAAAGCTAACTAGTCAAGATTAGGTTGTTTGACTAGTTAGAAGTGTGTTTTTCAGTAGTGGCATTTGAGCTCGCACACTTTCAGAACTTGTTTCTTTTTTTCTTTTTTCTTTTTTTGGTATGGGGCTATACCTTTCCCATTCTGACAATCTGCCCTCTTTTCTCTTTTCCCTTTTTTATTTTTATTTTTTGATTTTTCTAACTTGAATGCAATGGTGGTGGGATATTCACAATGGGAAAAAAAATGAAAAATAAAAAGGCTTTCAGCACATGGGATGGATCAAGAGAAGTAATGTTTAAGCATTCTGCCATTGACAGGACCCCCAAACAATTCTTCCCCATTCAACTCTTGTAAGAAAAATGCATTAGTACCAGCAGCTGAGTGAATGGAGTAAGGGCCAAGGCATAAGTTGTCAAATTTTCCATGCTTGCCCTTTTCTTCCCTCCTTGAGTCCCACTTTAAAAATTTGTCCCCAATCTTGAAATTTCTAGCCTTTGTTGTTCTGTTAAAGAGCTTTTTAATGCTGTCCTGCTTCTGCAATGCTTTGTCATAAACTTCCTCTCTGGTTTGCTGAAGATGAATGGTCTGATTTATTCTTCTGATCATATCATTTTCTTCAGTTTGCAACTCTTGCATGAACCTCATCACTAGTACACGAAGGGTATTTGGAAAAATTGCATCAATACCATAAACAAGCTGAAATGGTGATGTGTTAATGGATTTCTTCAAAGTCAATCTATCAGCCCAAAGTGCATGGACCAGCTTTGTGTGCCAAGACTTCTTGTTGTCCTCCAACAATTTCTTGATCATATTCACTAAGCTCTTATTTGAGGATTGAGCAAGTCCATTACATTGAGGGTAATAGGCCATGGAATGCCCCAATG
Source organism: Pinus albicaulis (assembly GCA_034641835.2). NCBI lineage: Eukaryota > Viridiplantae > Streptophyta > Pinopsida > Pinales > Pinaceae > Pinus > Pinus albicaulis. The sequence goes on along the minus strand of CM076583.1, from coordinate 984,040,525 downwards.
TTATCTGATACTTGTGGCAGAATTCAACCATCTTCTTTGATCCAAATGCTGCTGCATTATCAGTGATGATTTTGGTAGGACAGCCAAATCTGGAGAGAATGTTAGTCTCAAGGAAATTTATAATCATAGATTCATTGGCTTGCCTACAAGGTATGACTTCTATCCACTTAGTGAAATAGTCTGTGGCAGTGAGAATCCATCTATGCTGGGCAGAGGATGATGGATGGATTTCTCCTATGAAGTCAAGCCCCCACTGTTGAAAAGGGGCTTCGACAGTGATCGGATGCAGAGGTAGGGGTAACAACTTTCTTTTACCTTCAAAAAGTTGACACTTATGATAGGTTATAATCATCTTGTGCACATCATGGAAAAGAGTAGGCCAATAGAAACCAGCCCTCAAAATCTTGTTGGCTGTTGTTTTCCAATATTGATGACCTCCACACTCTCCTTCATGGAATTGGTATTTAACCTTCTCTGCATCAAACTCAGGAAACATTTAAGCAATAGAACACTTGCACTTTTCCAATAAAGACACCTATCAATAATGCAATAGTTTACAGCTTTAAATTTAAGGAATCTTGCCTGTGTCTTGGTCAATCCAGGGGGTGTGTTCAAATTCAGCAAAACATAAAGAATATCAGTGTTCCAAGGAGATCATAAAATGGTTTTGAACAATAGGAGTTGAGAATTATTCTTGATCATCAAAAGCATTAATCATATTAATATCAAGAACTTAAAAATTGGATTCAGCCATTAATCTAGCTAGACCTTGGCCTTTGATGAGTTTAGTGGGTTTTATCTCTAGATCATATTCAAGGATAACGACAATCCACTTACCTCTCTTACCATCTGGGTCCTGTGTTAGAATGTCTTTAAAAACCGAGTTTGGGACAAAGGAAATGATGTGCGAGTGAAAAATGTACACTCTGAAGTCTTTCAAAGCTTTAACCAAAGCAAAAGCTTGCTTATCCATAATGTTATACTTTAGAGGGGCATCCCTCAATGCCTTGCTAAAGAATGCAATAGGCTGCTCCTGTCCCTATGGATTTTTCTGCAAGAGGACAATAGCTATGGTGTGCTCTGATGCAAAAGAGAAAATATAAAAATCCTTTGAAAAATTAGGACTTATCAGAACCAGTGTTTTGGTTAATGCTTGTTTCACCAGCTCAAAGGACTTCTTTGCTTTCGAGGTCCACTTTACCCCTTGCTCCTTCTTCAACATGTTTGCGATATTCCTTAGGAGCTCAGCCAAATTGGGGACGAACCTTCTCAAAAAGTTAATCTTCCCAATGAAATATTGCAACTCTTTGATGTTTCGAGGATGAGAGATTTGCAATATGGCCTCAATCCTCTTGGGATCTATCTTTATACCTTCTTCTAAAATAATGTGCCCAAGAAGTTTACCTTCTTGGAGACCAAATATATTCTTCTTGGGGTTTAAAGATATCCCAAACTTTCTGCACTTCTCGAAATTTTTTCTTAAATGTTCTAAGTGCTCTTCATCTGTTTTTGAAAACACAGTAACATCATCAAGGTATATAATGATGAAGAAGCCTAGTTCTTCCGAGAAAGCTATGTCCATGGATCTTTGAAATGTTGAGAATGCAGCAAGATGATGGAGCTTAGTGAAATGAAGTCGCCTTCACTAAGTGGGCCCGCAGGCAAATTCTGGCGCAAAGTCTATTTTTAGACTATGTCTATTTTTAGACATACGGAGCATAGTTTGGGAATTCTACTTGGAGATTCTTGGAGTATGCGACATGTCGGTAAAAATAGATGAGACCCTAATTTTTAGGACCCAGGCTATTTTTAGACTGATCTTCTAAAAATATGGAAGTCAAATATTATTTACCCTTAATAATATTTTGACTATAAACAGCAGTTTACTCTCTTGGCGCACTTCAGTTTGAGTCATGGAGGTGGCTCATGCTAGTAAGTTGTGGGCTACGTTATTTTTATTTCTTGGGACAAAAATCAGTTTGGACTCTTCGAAAGTGTTTAAAAGGTCCATGACGTCGTTTCGGTAGGCCCTAAGTCTGGGATGATTTGCATTATACTCCCCATTGACCTGCCTAATGACTAACTCTGAATCCCCATGCACCTTGATTCTTGTGGCTCCTAACTTTTTCAGTAGCTGTAAGCCTAAGAGAAGGGATTCATATTCGGCTATGTTATTGGAACACTGAAAGTTCAATTTGCAGGAAATGCTTTCTGTGTGGTTGTTTTCAGTGTTAATGATCCAAACACCTGCACCTGCATTGTTCTTAGTGCATGATCCATCGAAATACATACTCCACAGAGGAGTGTTTTCAGTTTCACCTTGGTTACTGTCCTCTTCCGTTGATATGCTCGCTGACTTTTTATGATCAACAGCACTTATTTGAACTTGTTTTGACCCTTCAGGTTTTTCATTAGGGGGAGGAGATTTTTCTTGAGTATCAAGGTTTAGGAGTAGTGGACTCATGGCTTGTGTTTCAAGACCTTGGTTTGGTCTGCTAACGTTTTTAAGTGCAACAAACTGTTTTGAAACTTCTGTGCTGTGTTTTTCTTCCTCCCTATCGACCGTAGATTCTGTTAAAGTGACTTGCTCACCAAGTGTTTCATCATTAAACAGGATAAATGAATCAAGGTCTATGCTTACAGTGTATATAGGGGAGTTTTGCAGTCTGTCTTGGCTTGTGACTGTGTATTTCATATGAGCTTCCCTGTAAAGTCTTCTAGTCTGATTGAAAATAGGGATAGTCGCATAAGTCATGTCCATCTGCATAGTCCCTTGCAACTTAGCCCCCCAAGATCTTGATAATAACATTCCATACTTTGGGGGCACATCAGCCACAACAATGTCCATGACTAAGCATTTGGTTGGGATTTGGGCTAAGCTGACACAAAGTTCTTTGATCAATCCTAAACATTTTACTCTGTTGGAGTCAAAGGTGTAAATGTATTTGTAAGGTCTGGTGATTTCTAAACCCAGGGTTTCCATTACAGCTTTTGGCATTAAATTATGAGAAGCCCTGAAATCATGCATAGCATTGTGCAAAACTTTTTCATAAACATTTAAACTCACATAAAAGGGAGGAACAGGTCCCTCCTGATATTTACCTTCAATATTTGGACCGAAGATAAGCTCTGGTTGGTCATCACTAAGATTGACCGTGTCCTCACTGTCTTCTACGTTTAAAGCCTTCAAAATGTGGGTCCTATATAGATGATGGGTAGCTAACTCAGTCAAGGGAACAGAGATTTTGATCTTTGAAATTTCCTGTTCCAGGCTGAAAGGGATTTGATTCTTTGAAGTGCTGGTTTCAGCCTTATTAGCTGTCATTCTATCAACAAAATCAGCTTGCTGATTTGTCTTATTTACATTTGACAAAAAAAATTTAACAGGAGCCCTAGCTGAAGTGCTAGTACTACTACTATCTGTACTATGTTTTTCATTGTTTTGTGTGCCTTTCTCTTTATCACTACCAGAATTTACAGCCACTGTTTTATCCTTCTGTTTGACAGTTTTAGGCTTGGTTGTAGTGCTATTTTGTGAGGATTTGACAGAGGTTTTGGTGTTGTAAGGTTGCTGACTGGTTTTGCTTCTAAGGTCATATTCTCTTTGAGGTTCTATGATGACATTTTCCATGTCCTGATAATAATTTTCACCATCATCTCTTTTATCATCATAAGGTGTGTAAAGACCCTGTTTCCTATCATAATGAATCTCAAAGTCATCATTATCTACCTCCAGCATGTTGATACCATCTTCCTCTATTATCTCATTTGTTTCCTAAACCTCACTCACATAGTTTTGGTGAAAGGGGGGAGTGATCTGTTGATCTTCTTCCCTAGATATGTTTGGAGGTTGGTTCCTTCTAAAATTATGATTCTGGTTCTGGTTTCTATTTTGAGGAGCAATTTGATTTTGATTTTCTTGTGCTCTCTTGATTATGCTCATTTCTTTCATCATCTCCTCCATCATTTTCTCTTTTTTTGAGGTGGAAGTAGAAGGCGTGGATTCCTTTCTAAAAGATACCTTTTTCTCGCTTCTCATTCTTGCTCTCTTCTCTATTAAGTTGACTTCTACAGAAAGAGCACCCCTTTGCATATCTTCGAGAGTTGCAAAATCTCTCTCTCTCAGCTGGTAGGTCATATTAGAGTCAAACCCTTCAGGAAACTTGTTCAAAGCTGAGCCCTGTGGAGGTTTTAGTTCTGGAGGGAGTGCATTATATACACTGTTAAATATAGTACAATAAGCTTGTACACTTTCCCCAGTGTTTCTATGGAGGCTTTTTTAATCAGAGAGGATTTGGAGAGGGTTCTTCTTCACTTCCCATTTGTTTAAGAAGGTCTGATGGAAGGCTTGGAGATCATTTATACTACGGGGGGCTACACCTTTAAACCATTTTCTTACTTCTCCCCCAAAGCTCTGAGAAAATAATCTAATCTTGACAGAATCATCATCAATTTCATTTCTGTCAAAGTATTCATTCATCTTATCCACATGTTGTGATGCGGTTGTAGCATTGTCAGCATCATATAATGGAATTTTGTTCTGATAGTCCTGTGGAAGGTTGACTAGTGGTACAGGAAGGACTAGGGGAGCATACCATGCAGCCATGGCAAGAGGTGGAGGTGGATTTACAAGAGGAAAAGTGGGCTGAAGTAGAGTGGTTTGGACAGTGGATGTAGGGTGAGTAGAATTGGATGGACTAGGAATAGTTTGTTGAGCTGATCTTGGATGAGAGACCCCTAAGTTGTGAAGGAAATGCAAATCAGGAGGTGTTGTTTCTCTATCACCAAGAGGTTCACTCGTTTCAGGAGAAGAAAGCAAAGACTCAGAATCTATCTGTTCCAAATCACCAAGGGACTTAGTTCTAAATGGATTAACCAAGTCAACTTGTGATTGTGGTAGAGCTGAAAGATTTTCAGGAACTAAATTAGCTCTCAAGGGTGACCTAAAGACAGTTGATAATCTAATCCTAGGAGACTTCCAAAGGATGCCTTCTGGGTTATCAACTACTTCAGGTGGATCAGGGTCAGGATAGGCTCTAGTGTGAATCTTTCTAGGAGCCACTATGCTGTGATTTTCAGACCCAAATAAACAAGACAAGTTCAACCAGGTATGACATTATTTGAGAGGTTTAACAAGTCTTTTTTGACTTATTTAAATCCTACAGTCCTTTAACTGAGTTTGAAAGATATTATAATGATAAAGGTTCTTCCCAGTGGAGTCTTAAGGTCTGTTAAGGATTGTGGAGTCGCCAAGTGGAAGTTTTTAGCTCTTTTTAGAGGTAAAAGGTCTCATGGTCCACTACCAGGTTTATTAGATACCAATCTGAAATGTTTTTGGGTTTTTCTGAGTTATTTTCTGTTGTGTGGTTCTAAGAATATCCTACCTCTATTTCAAAACTTAGCTACAGTTATGAGACAAAGACAGTTTACTCTCATGGCTAAGTCAGCTTATCTTTCAAGGTTAGATAAAGTCTTGGGAGAATCCTAGGATTTACCTAGTTTGTCACTGATTCAAACAAGTTTCATCATGATTACCATTTCTTGGTAGTGCTTGAAAGGCTGCTTTATACTCACAAAGTTTTATGAAGTGAAGTGTTCAAGGGAACTCAAACCAGAGATCGACTGGGAGGGCATTAACCATATATGTCACTTCTGAAAGAGGATGAGATCCGGAGGCTACCTGGCCCTTTCCAGACTCTGTCTAAGAGTGTGGGAGAACATAACAAAGATTATAGGGTTTGGATTCCCCAGTGGAGTCTCCAGAAATGTTAGTTATCTGTAATTTATTAGCAAGATTGGCAGAGTCCAATTACAGAAACAACATTGTTTCAACCACTTTGGGATTCTAGGATCTATCCCTCCTGAATCCGGAGAGGGATCTCTCTAATGAGTACAAAGATGGATTTGTCTTTGAAGTTTGGGGTAATAATGTTAGGCTAGTTATGAAGACCAAGGGTTTGTTTGTTTTTTGGATGGTTGAGCATGAAAACAGTTTGAGGGGAAAGTTCTGAATGCAAATAGTTTCAAAAGTGAGAAGTTGCAAGCAAAAGAACAAGCTTCAGCCGGAAAGGTAGGTAACTGCAAGTTTTATTCCATTGGGCTATGGAGTCATAATAGGGTTTAATCGAAACATCAGGTTCAAGAATGGTCCATGGGGCAAGTCATCTATGTCTAGGATCTCTTTGAAGATTGATTTATGGAATGAAATGGTACAACAAGAAGGAAAGTTAAACAGATGTAGAACAAAGAGCAGCCTAGGATCTAGTAAGTACTTTCAAACTAGCCAGCCTTTGACAAACACTTAAGAAGGACATGAAAGTAGACTAGGATCTGGTAAGTACTTTTAAACTAGCCAGCCTTTGATACACTTTCAATAGAAAACATACAAAAACATGGGGAAACACAAAGATAACACAGAATGGTCTAAGATCTGGTAAGTACTTCTAAACTAGCCATCTTTTAACACATTCCAAGGGAAACATTCAGACAGTCTTTGGGAATAAAACTAGGACCAGGGCACACCATATCTTCCAGAGTTCATCTCTACTTAACCAATACTGAACATAACATTCAAGACTGATATTCAACTAAACAATAAGATGAGGGAACGCCAGCATTCCTAAGCTTAAACTGAATCAAATCATTCTCAAATACACAGATTGAAAGAAAACATTTAGATAAAGATTTTCAGTCAGAGAAGGTTACTGATATATATTAGGTCCTAACTCTATGCATGTTGTTCTTTATAGAGGATATGAAACACAGTGAAAACATAAATAAAATAACAAGTTACAATGAGGAAAACATCACCATCAACATAGACCAGGATCCCATAAATCAGCTTGTATTGATGCTTCAAACCAGTTACAACTTTAGTCCGATGCTATAGTTCAGCAATCATCTACACTATCCAACCTAACTAATCTAGTGCAAGCAGAGCTCCAAGGGCTAGTGAACGCTATGTACAGATAGAAGTCTCAAGCTCATATGTGTTTCAAATTTCTGCAACCAACCCCTCACTCATCTTCTACATAAGTATATATATAAGGATGAGGAGGTCAGATCTGATGAAAAGATCTATCATTACAATTAATACAGATTTAATGGCTTCTAGGCCTTTAAGAAGCTCAATCTAGAAACTTACAAACATATCTTCTGCATTGAATGATTTTCATTAAAGATCAAGCTCTTTGGGAGCTTGGTTGTCCTTCGTGGTTCTGTGTGATGTGAGGGTTACTCCGCAGATGTATTTTGCATTGAATTTCCTTGCAGAAGTAACTCTTTGGCTGATGGAGTGGTCTTTGTCAGGCTTCCATTTACTCTAGGTATGTCTTTGGTGTACCTGCTGCAGTGGCCTGTAGAATTTCACAAAGGCAGAATAATGATGCTCGGGCCTGCCATACCTGTGAAACAAATGCTTTGGTAACTCCGGACTGTGGTCAAGGCGAAGAACTTCTCTGGAACACGGCGTAGATTAAAAACAGTATGGGAACTCTGTCCTGAAGAGTAATCTGCTGATGAAGCTATCCTAATGACTTATTTTATGTGCCTTGAACTCTCAGCTGCTTCATTTATATCTCTGTCCGTGAAAACTGCGTTTTAAATGGCCTCGGGAAGACTTTACAGTGCTTCCAACCCTGTTCTTTATTGCAAGTCCTGTCAAGAACTCTTTCTTGGTCTTCTTCCATGATTTATTTTCTGAAAAACGGTCCTTTTATGTGCTCTTTGTCCCTATAGCAGGAACTAAAAATCATGGAGGTCTTCTGCTGCTTTTACCCTGCAAAACACGAAACTTAGTTAAGAAATCCAATGCACGAGATGGCGAATGTTATACGAAGGGTGGAGGAATTGATAGTGCGGCGGTGGCGGTTCAGAATGAAAAATGGTGAATAATGCAGTGGAATGGTGAAAACAGCGAAAAAATAGGGTTTGGTGGTGAAGTGCGTTGTGGACCGTTTGATCGTGTTCCAATGACGAAAATCGACGGCGAAGATTAAAACCGTGAGAATGATATACGAAATGAGTGAAAAACATATGAAACATGAACTTTTAATGCAAAATATAAAACTTTGGACTTTGGCGGAAATGAAAAGGAAATGCTTGAAATGCAATGGAAATACGATGGGAATGACGTACGAGGTGGGACCTACGTGGTGATCGCAAATCGCAATCGGAGACGGGAGCGGAGACTAATCGCAATCGTGGGAAATAGAACTTGCGATGCGATCGGAGGATTGCGATGTGATTGATCACGTCGCAAATATTTGCGATTGATCAAATGCATCGCAAATATTTGCGACGCGATCAATCGCATCGCAGATATTTGCAATCGATCAAACGCATCGCAAATATTTGCGACGCGATCAATCGCATAGTAGATATTTGTCATGAGTAATCCGAGCATTCACAATAGAACATGCGATTCTGCGATTTGCGATTATGCGATCGGCCCCCAAGGAATTAAGCACTTGGTTTTGAGTAAGGGTTACGTGGGGAAGTGGTTGGAGCTTGCGGGAAAAGGGGTTAAAGCCTGTCATAAAAACATGAATTTCTATGGTTTTTTCAATGTTTTCAAAGGGATTTGAAAGTTTCGGTAAGGTTTAAAAGTGGGTTTCAAACCTTATAAAAGTGTTTTTCATGAGGGGAAAAAGAATAATCATGAAAACAAAGGGGATTTTATGGAGAAAAAAGGGGAGCAAATGAAGGTAAGCTTGGAAGAGGGGGAGGGAAAAAATGATGGTTTTGGAGCAGTTTCTTCTCATGATTTCAACAGAATTTCTGAGTATAAAAAAGGGAACAACAATGAAGATTTGGGATAGAGGAAAAGGCAGGAGGCCTTCAAGAGTCTTCAAGAGCCAACACTTTTTAGAAAATAAAAATTGTTCCTTGGAGGCTCCAATAAGTTTTTAGCCAGCATTTGGTATAACTAATTTTATAGCTGGCTAACAGTGCCCATCTATGAATGCATCCAATGGGATATCTACATCAAATTCTCCTTTATATCCCCCAAAAAAAATTCCCTACTACAAGAGCACCAGTATTGATGGATCACCCCACACCATCCCACCCACTAGAAACAGTGAAAAAGGAAACCCGAGAAAACTTCTGAAATATCTCAAGATGACTATATGGGTGGTTCTTATGAATCAACCAACCATTCATAACATGCTCATCAATCCAAACCATGAGTATTATGTGACAATATTCAAGCAGGCACTGAATCGGATTTCTGAAGCTATGTTAGAGAAACCCTAAACTCTCATTGAAAATAGGTGAAATGTGGCACCACTCAGAGATTGACATGTGACAATTGGTACAAGTGGTAGACAATTGGCATGCTCAAACAACGAGGTGATGCAGGAATGACATGAGGGAGAAAATATCAGAAAAGCCCCAAATCTGGAGAACTAAAGCTCATCACCAACACGAGATTGACAACTTTACATGATGTAACCTATGAAATCGTAAATGGAGAAATCATAGTAACAATAAAGTAACCTATGTAACAATAAAGTCGGATTCATCCTGGGAGTGGTAATGGGAGAAATCATAGTGAACAACAGGAAACATGCAGAGTTGCTTACAATCGAATAGATGAAAAAACACATACAAAAAACCTAGATAATAATCATGAACAAGCTTAATATTGAATTATGAACTGTAAAGGAACTTACAAAATGTGACATTATGAACCTGGTCAAGCGCACAAGTAAAAATATCCTGGACATGACCCTGGTTGACAAGTTGTATTGCTCATGATGCAAGAGGATTTGTACCTGCACTGCCAAGTCAATCAAAATCCATCATTATCTATACAATAAATACAAGTAATTGATGTAGTATTTTTACTCTAAGATGCATTCTTATGATAATGTTAGAACATATGTTGAAAATGTCAAAACATACCTAAATAAGCTCCTCTTCGTTTCAAGAACAATTTATTGGAGTTGCATGAACTTGGAACAAGCCTCCCACGATCTGAAAGAGTAGCAACTAAGTCAACAGTGACTTTTTTGTTGCTACGCTGGATCAAGGGAGGTTTGCTCCAAGATTAAATCGCTCCAATAAATTATTCTCTACTAAACGGGGCCAACCACGTGAAGGTGGAAGCTCTTATGGCCCCTCCCCCCCCCTCACATCACTCTCAATTCCCCAATACCCAATCTATATTTCATTTTTTACTTTCATGAGCATAAAAAAAAATATTCAATAACTAATAAAAAAATAATTCAACAAAAATTACGCAAGGAAACATTGCAATTAATGCTTGACATAAAAATAGTATGATAAATGAGTTTTTTATATAACACAAAAAACGTTCCAAGTATGGTAACGTTTGTCTTATAATAATACAACATTTTACATTATCAAATTTTATTTTTCTTCTTCCTATTTCTAAAGCTCCTAATTACATCATCAATATCATCGTGCTCTGCTCCTGTTTCGTGCCTTTCGACCCGCACTGCTGACCTAGTTGCATAGTCACGATGTCTGGTCTCATCCAGTGACGGGGCATTGCCTACAAAAATAGATAATATTAAATTTTAATTGTCGGTTTTTAAATATCATTGAACTAGTTCGGTAATATTAATAAAAAAAATTGCAATGAGATTATTTACCTGGTGCACCAGTTGTCGCCGCTGACCTAGTTGCGTAGTCACGATGTCTGGTCTCATCCAGTGACGGGGCATCGCCTACAAAAACAGATAATATTAAATTTTAATTGTCAGTTTTAAATATCATTGAACTAGTTCGGTAATATTAATAAATAAAAAATTACAATGAGATTATTTACCTGGTGCACCAGTTGTCGCCGCTGACCTAGTTGCGTAGTCACGATGTCTGGTCTCATCCAGTGACGGGGCATCGCCTACAAAAACAGATAATATTAAATTTTAATTGTCAGTTTTTAAATATCATTGAACTAGTTCGGTAATATTAATAAAAAAAAATTCAATGAGATTATTTACCTGGTGCACCAGTTGTCGCCGTTGGGACTGTTGCCCTGTCTTCCTCTTTGGTGGTAAGATCCTCAAGGGAAACATTCTCTGTCATTTAAACAAAAAACGTTATAAGTACAACCATCAAGGTATAATTAGAAAAAATTATAAGTGGAAATTAATTACCATCACGGCCCTCACTAATAGTAGCATTGTCGGCCTGGTCCCCACTACAATGATCAGGTTGCACGTGAGGATCATCTACATCTGGCTCTAAAACTGAGTTATTTGCCTCGTCGGTAGTGTTGCTCCCCTTATTTAAAAAAATTTGTTAGACATTAAATTTATGGACGAAAACAAACATATTGAAAGGTTAATGTTTTACCTTATCAGGCATTCTGGATCTTGGGACCTACCCCAAGCTTCTGCGACGTTCAACTACGGCTTGATAGCCGAAATGTAAAGCGATATTTTTATCTTCCTCTGTAGTTTATGTTCCGAAGTCATAACCCTACATTACATATGACTGTGTATTTTTAATCATATTTGATAGGATTACAAAAACGTTGGAAGGCGATACAATTAATTATAAGATGTTTAGCTACTTAATTACAATTCTTGCGGCTAATTTCAAGTAGTCGCCCTGGCCTAGCTTGTGATGGCCCTTTTCTTCAATCCTAGCTTTGGTTGCCTTTGAGGTGTCAGGCAACCTAGCATCAAAATATTGAAGTCAGATATGACGTAGCACACTTTTATTTTAGACATAAAGAAAATTAAAGTTATTGAATTAAAGTTGTAATTTACCTTGCGGGTCCAGTTGGCATTTTTCCTTCTTTCTTTGCCCTTTTCTCTTTTCCGTCATGGATGAGTGCTCTCCACTCACTCTCTGGAACTGTGAGAGGACGCTCATATCTAGGGTTAAATTTCAATTGCGTCCTATAGGTGTCCCTGGTATATTTCAAATATTTTCCAGCTACCCGAGCCACCGCTGTTCTGTCAAATGTGTCGACCCCAAAAAGGGCTTCTAGATAATCTAGAAGTTCTTTTTTCAGGTTGGAACTCTGGGAATTCCACCCTGTGCGTATGGTTGGGCCAAAAATTACCAACGCATGGCTCTCCAGATACCTGTAGAACTCATTGTTTCCTACACAAAAAAAAAGATATTATCATTAATTTAAAAATAAAAATCATGATAAATATGTTTTAGATAAAGTACATGAAATAGTTAAAATATTAAAATTTACCTGGGAGTTGTACATGCTTTATAGGGACACCTTCATCGTTCACCAACAACGTGCCATTAATGGTCCCCGTGGAGCTGACACGTGTAGCTCCAGGAAACACAATAATGTAGTTGGCCATATCAGCCTCATCATTGCCAACACGTTCAGCAGTTGGCTGGGTGTCTGCTTGGGCAGGGTGTGTTTCTTGCCTGACACCTAAAGGAGTAGAAGGTGTACAAGAGGGTTGTTGGGAAATCTCTTGCCCTTGTGTCCCACTACCACCAACACCGGATTCAGCAAGTGCCAGAAAATGCTACATACAAAAGAACGTTTTGTTAGTTTAGTCAATGTAAAAATTAAAAATCAAACTATCACAATTCATCTCATGCAGAACAAAAAAAATATCCTTTTGACTTTTTATTATTACCTGATATGTTTCTAGCTGGCTCATAAGTTGTTTTATCCTCTCTTCTGTTTCAAGTGTTTGAGGTGCGTCTATCAAAGTATTAAATTCCGACCTTGCATCTCGTGCCTTTTTTCGCAACAAGAACACTGGAGATAGGGATGAAGAAAGCTCTTCCTCAAAGAGGGAATCATCAAGCGTACCATGGCTAGGTGTCTGCATATTTGAACAAAATTAATATTATTTCAATTATGTAAATAACTAAAATACCTAAAGATAGAGCAATGATGGCACTTTACATGTTCTTCCGCTGGCCTCTTTCCGCGATCATCCCGTCTTTGGGTTGTTCCTGAACTGCTCTGATCAGTCTGCCACATTGCAATAAAATTATAAATGTAAAAACCTGAAAACAATATCTAACTTGAAAACACAAAATGAAAACTAAAATAATTTCTAATAAGACACCGGAAGACAGAGTTAGAGTTTCAAATATGCCTTGCATTGAATTCAATCCTGGAAACATGTCATTGCACATTAAGGCACCCAAACAAGAGACGAGTTGACAATGAAGACCTTATTGAATATATTGTTGGAGCAACTTCTAGTAAACTTGTTGTGAAGACCTTGAGGACATTTTTTGAGCAACATTGTTGAAGCTGATGGTATAGCATTGTTGGAGACGATCTTGAAGGGCCTTGAAGTGAAGCTTTTGGAGCAACTATTGAAAAATCCTTAGGGCATTTAAGTAAGGCACTTTCTATCTTCCATCACCTTTTTCCTTTCAATATCCTTTAAACGATTTTGTTGATAATGTTTGAAATCACGTTATAATTCCTTGATTATATGTGTTTGGGGACTTTCCCTTTGAAATTACCCAAAAATACCCTGGCAATTTTATCTTCAGGATGCATGTCTGACCCTATTGTTCAATATTTTGATTGATAGTAGTAAACATAGAGAGTTAGGGGGCTCTTGACTTGGTTTTTTTGGGCCATTAGATCCCTAACATCTACTAGGGATAACCCCCTTTGAGTTGGAGGAGAGCTAGCCCGAAGTGAAAAGAGGTTGGTGAGGTGACAATGGGGCTATTGAATTACAAATGGTATCACACTTTAGCTTTAGGACTTTATCTTGAGAAGTGCGAGATTTTGCTATATCAATTCTCAAATTGTTTACAACACTATTGTTAAGAACTAATAAGAAGTGATGTTGAGGCATTTTTGGGTCTAATAAACAATACCATTTAAAAACTAGGGTTCTCAGTCCTTGGCATTCCTTCACCTGGGCCTAGGGGCACACTAGAATAATTTCACACTAAACCATGCAAACTTAAAAGTAACTTAACAGATCCATAAAGTAATAATAATCATAATTCCTAATTTCCTATTGTACGATATGATGCAAATTATTCAAACATGAAGCAATTAAGACATGCAATGTCTCAATTTCAAGATTGATGAACCAATACAAGAAGTTAGAAACTACAACTTTGATTCAATACTCTGTGTCCTAACTCCAGGAAGGAATCTAGTTTGTAGTACAGAACATGCATCGTGTATTATCAATTCTTAATTGACAACAACTAAAGGTCATCTACCTTATCAATTCCTTCCCATTTTGTGTTTTTATGTTATATTCCTTATAAAAGTGTCAAATTTCTCTCAAAGTAAGCAACCACTGAATAAAATAAAAATAGTTGAGATATGATTGAGAAATGGTCATTTATTTCTTGAAAGGATCTTCACAATTTCTTTGGTTGTTTTTCATCTCAAGAAACAAGAAATGACCTAAGAAACTATCGTGATGTAATATAAGAAACAACACGGTGCAATGGCCATTTTCAAAGCCAAATGATGTCCATCGAGGACATGGCCTTTATTTGGTTCCTGTTTCATAGGAGTTTCGGGTAGAAATGGAACTTTTTTGTACCATTTCCAGTAGTAAAAAGGGAAAACCTTCTTTTTTCCATGGGAAATAATTTACCTTTCCTTTTTCAAGATAATCTAAATCACAAAAAGTATGAACTTTACTGCACACATTCTTGGATAATGTGAAAGTGGAAAGGAATACCCTACACAAGTGATGCACACATGTACATTTGAACACTAATAGATTTTTGTAGTTGAAATGCAATGCTTGTTTTCATTTAAATGTAGGGTTTTTAAAGCAGGGAGAAATAATGGCTGCCAAATTAATAAGCGTTTTTTTGGGAAAAATTTAAATCTTGTATTGATGAAGATAATAGAGGGTATTGAATCTTGATTCTTGACATTGTGTTTAACTTGAATAACTCAAATGATTATAAATATCAGTGGATGAGTTCTTTTTTTCAAGTATGTCACTCAAAACTCTTATGTCAAAGCATTGTATGATGGCTAGCATTTTCTTGTTTCCCTTTCTTTAGTTCAATGTAAAAAGTATATTAATATATTGGAGCACAAATGATAACTACAATTGTTTGCTCTGCAGTATATCTAGCCCCAAGATTATGAAAATTTTTCTCAAGTGGAGCTATTGGTTATTGATGAAGCAGCTGTAATTCCATTGCCTGTTGTAAAGGCTTTGCTCGGGCCATATTTAGTGTTTCTGTGCTCTACTATAAATGGGTAATAATTATAAATGAGCCAACCACAATCACAGATTTTGTAACCATTCGGTTTCCATGGATAGTGATGATGATATTAACCCTATATATCAGTGACCTATATCTATATGACAATGATCTCAACATTGACCTTGATATGGTTGTATGGATGTGACCTTTGGTATGTCATCAGAAAATCCCCAAATATCATAAAATCCCCAAATCTGGAGAACTAAAGCTCATCACTTTCAATCTAGAGTACTAACCTTGTGATAAAGTTGATGACTTTAGATCTCCCATTCTCTACCACTTTGCACTTCACCTTCAATATAGATCAGACCAAGGGCAATTCATTACTGGGTGTTGAGATGGATGAGTTTTTCGAACTAAAATCCATAGCTTAAACTTCATGAAACTGGTGGAGTCAAATTCATGCAAGCACAAACACATCTTATACATCCTCTTTGAAACTCATCCGAAAGAACATTGGAAGACATCTAGAGAGAACCCTACAGCCTAACACAATCCAATGGAATTGACCGAAAAAACCCAAATAGAGTCAACCCTACTATAGGAGGAAGGGCCTGTAGTAAGAACTTACCATTTTGCAAGAGCTGAGGGAGAATGTTGTTCTGCAAGAGCTGAGGGCGAACGTTGAGGGCGAATGCAGGGCGAATGCTATTCTGCAAGAGCTCAGGGCGAATGCTGAGGGCGAATGCTGTTCTGAAAGAGCTCAGGGTGAATGCTGAGGGCGAATGCTATTCTGCAAGAGCTGAGGGCGAATGTTGTTCTGTAAGAGCTGAGGGAAAATGCTGTTCTGCAAGAGCTGAGGGCGAATGCTGAGGGCGAATGTTGTTCTGCAAGAGCTAAGGGCGAATGTTGTTCTACAAGAGCTGAGGGCGAATGCTGAGGGCAAATGTTGTTCTGCAAGAGATGAGGGCGAATGTTGTTCTGCAAGAGCGGAGGGCGAATGCGCACGTGATATCAGACGTTAATGTAGTTTTTAATAAAATCATTTTTATGTAGCACGCATATAAGTTTCATATTTTTATGTAGTGCACATATAAGTGTCGTTATACCGACGGCGGACAAAGCGTCGCTATTGCGACGGATGCCTCCAAACGTTGCAATTGAGACACTTAGACATTGTGTCGCACTTGCGACATTTGGAGGCAGTCGTCGCAATAGCAACGCTTTGGGGCGTAGTGTCGCAATTGCGACATCTTCCTCCAAACGTCGCAATTGCGACACTTAAGTGTCGGTATTGCGACACTTTTCTCTAAACGTCGGTATAGCGACAGTTTCAGGCGAGATTGAAAAAATTTGCGGAAATTTCCGACATTTGGTCAAAGCGTCGGAACCAAGTGTCAAAATTTCCCCCAAATGTACTAGTGGCAGGTCGCACTTTTCAGCCCAAAACCTGCGACCTGGACCTCCAGGGCGCACTTTACTGCCCAAAAAGTGCGACCTCTGTTGAAAACAGGTCAGAAACTGCAACCTGGACTTTTTGTAGGGATTTTTCTAAAAGTTTTATGGGTCTGTCTGAGCCTCTGTTCAGGGTTGTCTGATCTCCATCTCCGCTCGTTTTGGACCTCTACTTTTTTTGTTTTGCTCAACTAAGTGGGAACCTAGCCCCCTAGGGCTTCAGTA
Source organism: Pinus albicaulis (assembly GCA_034641835.2). Taxonomy (NCBI): domain Eukaryota; kingdom Viridiplantae; phylum Streptophyta; class Pinopsida; order Pinales; family Pinaceae; genus Pinus; species Pinus albicaulis. The sequence continues at coordinate 984,023,725 of CM076583.1, read as the reverse complement.
CCCTCCACTTTTTGTGGAAGATTTTTTGTTGTTGCAGGTTGTCTGAAATTTCAGAGTCTTCAACCATTTTTTAAGATCTGATCCCTCACCTTCAGATCTGCTTCAGATCGGCTTGTTATCC